>CM034351.1:62195782-62765823 GCA_019925275.1 Mytilus edulis | reverse complement strand
AAAATATGACTGTGATAATAAAAAGTGATTCATTTCTCAGCAAAGTATTCAAAATCAATGTAACATTTAGCAAAAATGAAAAATTCTGCAAACAACAGAAGTCACGTAACGAAAAATATCCTGCTACTTATGATCCTAGTTTAAGACAGTTCAACTCATCTAATAGTTTCCGTTTAGGAACGTATCTTCAGTCATGGAAATATTTTGATGAATACGAAAACGCTCTCAGAAACCATCTGACCTTTCGTGGTCACATAATCAAAACAGCGACTAACATAATAAAACAAATCTTGACAAAATATTCTATATCTAGAGCCAACGTGACGTTAGTTGGTGTTCATATTAGGCGAGGTGATATGGTAAACAATAAACAAGGTTTTGCTGTAGCTACGCCCGAATATTTATCGAAAGCAGTTGATTATTTTTTAAACAAGTACAAAAACGTTATATTCATTGTAGCATCGAATGGGTTAGAATGGGCAAAACAAAACATGCCTGGGAATATTCGTGTAGAATATGTTCACGAAAAAAGGACCATTGACATGGCAACATTATCTTCCTGTGATCACACTATTATGACTGTTGGTACATTTGGTTGGTGGTGTGCCTGGTTGGCAGGAGGAGAAGTGGTATACTTCAGTAGGCCAGCAGTAAAGGGTACTTGGTGGGACAAGAGAATTAATATGCGTGATCACTTCTATTCTCATTGGATTGGGATACCGTGATTGACTTATGGAAATATTTTTGAGGCCGAAACAGTTTTAATGAAGCGTTTTTAGGGAGCTACCAAAAGATTTTTAGGGGGGGGGGGGGGGGCTAGGATGAAAAATTTTGTCCTGCCTTTTTTTTAGTTGTAATCTCTGTCCTGCCTTTTTATTTTTCACTCTATTCGGTCCTGCCTTTTTTTTTATTAGTTTGTCCTGACTTTTTTTCAAAAATTGTCATCCTGTCTTTTTTTTTTTGCAAAGTGTCTCATCCTGCCTTTTTTTTACTCAGAACTCCTGTCCTGCCTATTTTTTTCAACAACTGCGTATTGACGTTCAAAGGGATTTTTTTTCTTTTAGAACAAAAGAATTCACAAGGTTTTTTTTCTCGAACATTTGACGTAAACTCGATGGGTATAGATAAGGAAAATAAACGAGTCGTTTACCAAACGGAGACAAATAATGAAAAGAAAAATTAGAGAAATAGGTTAACCTCGAAAATCCATACTCCATCGTATATGTCTTTGAAGTAGTCTATAACAAATGCGGCCCCTTTATAGCTCGACAGAAATCTTCTTGTCTATACGGTTTGTGCCATTACATTCTTATAACTTGTACTCGTGGAATTCTGTTCAGCAATCAATTGATAGATTGGCGTTAAATGCCACTTTCTGCACTATTGTGCTATTTCGTGGCGGTCTGTTTTAATTGATGTTTTTTTTTAGCCATGGTGTTGTCGGTAATTTTTTTCGACTACGAGTTTGATAAAGTCGGGGGAGGGGTGACAAACAATCTTTGCTTTTTATTTACACTAATTATATTACTGTTTTCTATTAAATGCAATGAAATATTTAACAGTTTTACATTAAACAATTCTTTCCTTTAGTATAGTATAGAATAGAATAGAATAGAATATTTTTATTTCCCAAATTACAGGGTCCATAAAGGGCATAAAATCAGATACAATTGATTTACATAATGGGTAACAACAACAATAATAGAGGCATATACATATATATTTGGAATATAAGCATTGGTCAGAATCAAGCTAAAAACCACATATATATTGTGAATAAAAGAATAATAAAATTACATTATACATGTTATATGTATTTACTTACTTACTTAGTCCTTGTTATGCCTTTTGGCACATAGGGCAAGGACAAGTTTCCGCCACTCCTCTCTGTTTTCTGCTTTTTTCTCAATAGTTCCCCAGGTGTAACCTCTCTCTTTCATCTCTGTTTCTATTGTTCTACGCCATGTTGTTTTTGGTCGTCCTCTCTTCCTTTTTCCCTCTGGTGTCCATCTTAATGCAACTTTGGTCATATCTCCTTGTGGTTTTCTTAGGACATGACCAAGCCATCTCCATCTTTTCTGTAGCAGAGTGGTTTCAATATCTTGGCTTTTTGTTTTCTTATGAAGATCTTCATTTGTTATCTTGTTTGGCCAGTATATCTTCATGATTCTACGTAGGCAGGTGTTATGAAAGCTGGATAACCTGTTAATGTCTTTTTCTGTCATTCTCCAGCATTCAGCTCCATAAAGTAAAACTGATGTTACACAGCTGTTATAGATTTTCAGTTTGGTCTTTTTTCTGATTGATGGTGTTTTCCAGATGTTTCTTAGTCTGTGAAAGGCAGATCTTGCCTTGCCAATTCTAGTTTTGATGTCCTGTTCAGCTCCACCTTCTGATGTTACAATACTACCTAGGTAAGTGAAGGACTTAACCAATTCCAGTTGTTCTCCATTTACTTTGATGTCTGGTGCATTAAGCATGTTTACTGTCATTATTTGTGTTTTCTTAGAGTTGATTTTCAAACCAATCATTCTGGCATTCTGTTCTAATCTCTCCGTTTTTTCTTTCATATGATTTTCAGTATGGGATACTAATGCTAGATCATCTGCATAGTCTATATCCTCTAGGTTTGAAGTGAGTGTCCACCTTATTCCGTTGTTGGTATTTGACATTGTTGATTTCATCACCCAGTCGACTGCAATGATAAACAAGAGAGATGACATCACACATCCTTGCCTCACTCCAGATTTTACCAAAAAACTAGTGTCTTGGTCAGAGTCTACAGTGCATTTAAAGTTGTCGTAGAAGGCTTTGATGAGTTGTATTATTTTTTCAGGAATTCCATAGCTTTTTAAGATGGTCCATAATCCCTGTCTGTGTAAGCTGTCAAAAGCCTTTTCAAAATCTACAAAGTTGATGATTATTTTTCTTTGCCATTCTGCACATTGTTCGAGGATGTTTCTGAGGACAAATATGTGGTCTATACAGCTTCGTCCTTGTCTAAAACCTGCCTGTTCTTGTCGCAGTGTTCTGTCTATAGCTGTTTTAATTCTTGAAATTAGGATTTTGCAAAATACTTTGCTAGGAATAGAGAGAAGAGTGATACCTCTCCAGTTATTGCAATTAGTAAGATCACCTTTCTTTGGTATCCTTATGATGTCACCTTCGGACCAGTTGTCTGGTATGATGTTGTTCTCCCAAATTTCTTTAAAAACTGGGTAAAGGATATCTGATGTTTGCTTAACATCAGCTTTAAAGAGTTCAGCATTTAATTGGTCAATGCCTGGTGCCTTTCTATTCCTTAAACTTTTTAGTGCTCTCTGGATTTCTAGTTTGGTTGGCGCATAAAGATCTATATCTAATTCTAATGGTGTTTCTGTGATATCGATGCTAACTGTATTTTCTGGTTCTTTTCTATTGAGAACTTCTTGAAAATGTTCTTTCCATCTTTCCTTTTGTTCTTTTTCGGATGATAATGTGTTGTTTTGTTTGTCTTTAATTGGCATGCTCTTATTAGTTTTCTTGTTGCATAGCTGTTTTACAACTTGGTAAACCTGTCCCATTCTCTGGTTGGATGCAGCATTTTCTGCTTCTTTTGCAAGGTCTTCTGTATACTTTCTTTTGTCACTTCGTGTTGCTTTCTTCACTTTCTTATTGCATTCTGAGTATTCCTTCCTCAGCTTATCTTTTATTCTTTCTGAATAAGTCTGACAGAGTTTGTTGTTTATTTCTTTTCTTTCACCAATCAATTTCCATGTTCCTTGTGTAATCCATTCTTTATGTATTTGTCTTTTATAGCCAAGAACTTTTTCACTGGTTTCTTTGTATATTTCTTCTACTTTTAACCATTTGTTGTTTATCGATGCTGGTTCTGATGTTTCTTCTATTGTGTCTTCTAGGACCTGAAATCTGTTCTTTATCTGCAGGTTAAATTCTTGTTTTACTTTGGTGTCTTGCAATTTATTTATATCAAATTTTCTTTGAATGGTTGTTGGTGAAGACATCTTTTTAAGTTTCAACTTTATATTGGCTGTTATTAGAAAGTGATCACTTGCAATGTCAGCTCCTCTCTTTACTCTGACATCTTGTAAGGATCTTTTCCATTTTCCGTTGATCATAATGTGGTCTATTTGATTTTTGTCTCTTCCATTTGGCGAGTTCCAAGTTAGCTTGTGAATGTCTTTGTGTGGGAAGATGGTTCCTCCAATTACTAAGTTGTTAATTCCACAAAAGTCAACCAGAAGTTCTCCATTTTCATTCATTTGCCCACATCCATATTTACCCATTACTCTTTCATTTCCTGTATTATCGTTGCCAACCTTTGCATTTAAATCACCCATTACAATTGTCAAATCATGTGTTGGTACTTTTCTGATCTCAGCTTGCAAGGTGTTATAGAATTCAGTTTTTACTTCCTCTTCCGCTTCATTTGTTGGTGCATAGCACTGAATAAAAGTTACTTTGCCTTTCTTTGCATGGAAACGGGCTCTTATAATTCTTTCATTTACAGGATTGTACTCAATAAGTGATTTTGCTGTTTGTTTGTTCATAATTATAGCAACACCTTGTTGATGCTTGTTGTCTGTCCTTCCAGAATGTATGATTGTTTCTCCTGATCTTGCTATAGACTTTCCACAACCTGTCCATCTACATTCACTAATGCCTAGTAAGTGGAGCTTATAATTTTTCATTTCATTTAAAATTTGTGCTTGTTTTCCTGTTTCATACATTGTACGAACATTCCAACATCCTACCTTCAGTTTTGTTCTCGTGTTCAGAATACCATTCCTGCTGCTAGCTTCCTCTTGGCTTTCACTGGCACCATTCATACTTGCATGTGATTGCTGATATTCCGAGTGTCCGAGATGAGTTAAGTTTCTTGTCCTTGTTTCCGTAACTGTTTGGTTTTTTTGCGAGACGAGATAGTTGGTCTTGTGCTCAACCCCAACCTGGAGGACCAGGAGATTTCCTTTCAAGGTTCTCTTCCTTTAGATCAGTTGTCGTCCCCGACTATGAGTCATGATCTACCCATGTTTCAATTCAGAGTTGTCTCTCCTAGATAGATAGTCATCCCTGACTACGACCTCTATCTGACCGTTTATTTTCCCATAACTGGGGCAAGGTTGATGAGTGCTAGGGCGTATCCACACACCGATGGGCCTACACACTGCATCTCTAGGGTCCTTGCTACTCCGAGATCTCCAACAGATTAGCCTGACTAACTAAGTAATCAGTATCCATGTGTTACCGCGAGGAGGATTCTGCTGGAGTCTTGATAATACAGAGGCTATGTACTGGCAGGAAAGGCTTACACACTCGGCTTTCTTTTCACAATAAATTGCTAGCCAGCGGCATAAGACATCCACAAGGGACAGTCCCATACACTAGACGCATGATATTACCCTGTGGTATACACCACCAACACATATGTATTTATTCTCAAATTATTTACTTGACTTAGTGTCAGTGTTCATACCTGATCTCCTTAATTCAAAACAGTTACAAATACAAAAGCCCAGTTTTTCCATAAGAGTAACATTTTCTTGGGTCAAGAGCCATAAAAATTTTGAAGATTTATTTAAATTTATAAAATTTTAACAATTGTTGGAGATGTCTTGAAAAAAATCGTCCCTTTGATATATGTACAAAAGGGCACGTCACTTTTATTCTGTATTTTAACTGTTTTGATATTGTAGCACTTTCAATATTTCGTAATATGGTCACCGGCCTACAGAAGGGGCAATAAACCTCAAATACATGTGTTCAACTTCAAACATACACAGTGTTGAATGATCAACTATGACAATATTAAGAGAAAATTGAAATCCAATACAAATCGATATAAGAAGATGTGGTATGAGTGCCAATGAGACAACTCTCCGTCAAAGTTACAATTTGTAAAATAAAAACCATTATAAAGGTCTTTCTGTCTTCAACACGGAGCCTTGGCTCACACAGAACAGTAAGCCTAAAAGGGTCCCAAAAATAACAAGTGTAAAACACTTCAAACGGGAAAACCAACAGTATAATTTATATTTTAAAAAAACCAAAGAAACGAGAAACAGTTATGAGCCACATCAATAACCGACAACTACTGAACATCAGGTTCCTGACTTAGGACAGGTGCAAACAAATGCAGTGGGTTTCAACGTTTTAATAAGTACCAACCTTCGCCCTTATCCGAAACAATAGTGTTACATCACAACATAAAACGACACACAATGCAATAGCAATTGAAATGGCTTAACTCAATCAAAAGACATAAAAAAGACATGGAAAAAAAGTAAAACATGATGTATTGTACAATACCGTATGACTACTCCACACTTTTAAGGGGTTCTATTTACTAATTGGAAACGGGCATATACTTTGGAAAAAGGAAAAAGTATGCAAAGGAAGATAACTCAAATCTCCATACATAATAATTTTGTTTAATACAGACGAGTTTGCATATGCACTGTTTGAATTCGCCCATGTACAACACATTTGTGATCGCAAATATATACATAAAAGCCTACTTAAAGAAATGACAAATGGTAATAATCATAAGTACCAGAATCAAGATCGATATGTAGAGATGTCCTTATTCCTGAAAATATATATACTTTATTCCAATAAGAATTAAATCCCTTATGAACTGAGTTGTCTGTTAGTTTCAGAGATTGCAAAGAGTTATAAACGAGGAAATATGTCCATAGTATACCAAGCATGTGCATGTGTTTCAAAGTTATTATTTGGCATATTATATGATAATTTTAAAAGCCTCCTCCCCCGACAAATTAAATATTAGCATAGTTAGTATAATAGTCTTAGTTTTGATTTTGTAAATCCACTCAGGCTATAGTAACACATATGACGTTACGCACGGTATTGGTGCCACTCAGCGTTACACGACGTTCCTAATAAAACGACAATTTTGACGTTGTTCCACGGAAAGTTTCAAACGTTGACCTTATATTCTACTCATGTGAAAATGCCGCTTAAAGTAAAGAGATGTTCGAAGTTGCTTCTTTATATGGTTTTATTTTTTAAAGCCGGTGCAAATGCAAAATTCCATTGAATTAAAACAAAATTTTAGATACATGAACAATTATTAATTTTTGCGAAGAATTGTCTGCAACAATAGCACAAAATGACAATTTGATGTCTTGAAAAATGATTTAAATATATAAAAAGAAGATGTGGTATGATTGCCAATGAGACAACTCTCCACAAGAGATCAAAATGACACAGAAAACTATAGGCCTTCAACAATCAGTTTTTTCTATTTCTTAAAATTAAGCAAATTGAATGCTCTCTCTGCCAGAAGACTATCTTTGCTAGTGAAATTTTAAATATTTCGTTTCTTGTTTCTGTCTCTTTTCCCCAATTACACGTTTATATATGTTTGTTGCAATTTGGTAATTTCGCTCCCTCAATTTATATTCAAATGCTTCTTGATTTGTCTTTGATTATGTGAAAGATGTAGGTAGTATATATATCGCAAGCTATTTTTCTTTTCATAATCTTATTCCATCAACACTTTAATCCTGGGACTATTATACTGTATACTAACGTTAATATAAAAGTCCAAGAATTTGGTTTTATTTAATTTTTCTTAAACAGTGACTTATAATTACATTATAATTCATATTATTTATTTTAACGTATAAGTAAGTCCACAATCTTTACATCAATCCCGATTTTATGGAAAATGTTAACTATATCATTATTTAAAAAATCTCTAACAAAAAAATTTATAAAATGTGCATCGAAAAAGAAATACGTGCTCTTATGCTGCCGTTGCCAACTTTCAATAATTTAAAGTTGGTCGGGGTCTAAATTATTTTTTTTTAAAAAGAAAACGTTTTCATTGATTATTTTTTTAAATCAGGATTGTTTTACCAGGTAAATAATTAAGAAAATTCATGTTATGTAGGAATTTACACATTTTGCACATAAACCAGGCCGTTAGTTTTCTCGTTTGAATTGTTTTACATTTGTCATTTCGGGGCTTTTCATCGCTGACTATAAGGTAAGGGTTTTGCTCGTTGTTGTTTGCATATATAGAAATTATTAATTGGTCTTATACGGCCGCATCTTCTACTTTATTGTGAAAATGAGAACCGTGATTCTGTATTGTTTGGTTTTTTTCGGAAACATATTTTGCTTTTTCACAAACTCAAGCTTCAAAAAAGGGTCGGCAATCAATACTTTTTTTTTTTTAAATATTTGAAGTTATAGAATTTTGTAAAGTATGGAAAACTTTTACACAGACCAATACCTACATCACAGATAACCAGCAGGTCGAAATCCGATTTTGAATAATACAACTTTATTTTACTAGATGTAATGTTTTAAGTAACTGCTATATGTGCATGTTTACATAGTTCAGTGTTTCTCAAGCGAACAACTATCGACCGTCAGGAATGCATTTCATGCATTTTTTATACTATACAATATTTTTGGTTCCGCGCTTCCATTTTCAACATATAACTGAGTATCGGTTTACATAAAATCTCCTTTGACATTCATCTGAATATTTTTATGTTTTCGGTTTCAATATTTTTGGTTTCGTTTTTACATTGTTTTAAAAGTATAATCAAAGTACTGAAGTACTGAACCTCGGATGACCGCAAGTTCTTGTGGATGGTTCTTGTGATATACCGGAAAACTGAGGTTTATGTACAGAGATATATTTTTTCTGAGACAAGTTCGTGCGTGGATGATGAATAAATGACAAGGAATTCAACTTCACTGCTTTAATATATATTATATTGTGGTGATACAAATACGTATACTCTGGTTTGTTGTTATATATATTATATTAATAATTGTATATACATGTAGCAGTTACATGTATGTATAATTTTCATCCAATTTTATATCATTCTATTCTACGATTCTAATAAAAGTGCAGTACAAGTGCATGGTGGAAACTCTTCTATAACAATTCGATTTTTTCAATAGATTGGATTTGAGTAGACATTCATATTTTCCCAAAAAAACTTTCTTGTGATACACTTCCGCATGCGTTAACACAATTTTTCTGTACGTGTGCATTTTTTAATGCATATAAATATTTGTAACGACATAATATTTTCGTATTATAAATTTCTGTTCTTATGAGTATTCATTGAAGAAGTGAATTTATAACAAGCGATAAGAAATGTTATTTTGCACTCGATGATATCCGCGTATTTATACGATCGGTTACCAGTCAAAACGAAAGTAAAATCTCTATGGCAACAATACATCGGAATGCCCTCACGGTCATCGCGATGTAAAAATTAAAATTCAAGCTATGTTTTGTGGCGTTCTGCGAAGATGAAAAAAAGATCTACTTTACACCGCATTGATTGGTTGATTTTTTTTTTCTAGAATGAGTTGGGATTGTCTGTAAATTAATACCTTGGAGCTAGCTGCTACATGTTTGTGTGCCATCCATCATATATGTCGGACAACTACTCTCTCACTCTCTCTCTTTTGTTTTTTCTCAAGTTATGGTAAAAGAAAAGTGTGAACTTTCAATTTCAATATACTAGTTTCATCACATGCTCATGTACCAGGCAATTCTGTTGGAGATTCGAGAAAATAATTCTTATTCTGCCACACTACTTCTAAATGTAATAACCTTATTTTTCAAACACATATTGCTAGGTAGATGACTAGGAATTGTTCTACTCACAGTAGATAAAAAATCATCGTTAGCTATACTGAAATGTTTATGACATACACGTATTTCTCTGATAAAACGTTTTGTTAAATGAGTCGATGCGACAAAAAAATGATTGCACGTTTTACTGAAATGTTCACGACTAAGGTGTACTTTTTCTCATAAATATTTTGTGGAATTTTCATTCATGTGTATAGCTTCGAATCTTTTAATAGCAACGCTAGGAATTACAGATACTATCTGGCTTAGGAGGATAATTAAGAAGATCTCACTTTTGATCGCATTTTCTTTTTCAATGTATCTTGCTTTTATAAAGTGGGAGTGTAGTTATTAGTAAGTTATCTCTTTGTTATACCTCCAGGGCCTTGTCTTTATGAAATATCCGAGTTAAATATTTCGACATCTTATATGCATGAATTAATGCAGATCTGTATTTTAATGCATATTAAACGAGAACTTTATTTTATATAGATCAGACCATAACATGAAATTATGTTATGCCAAATATGCAAGAAAATTCGTATACAGTTTAACGTTATTATAACGCGAACGTCAAATTACGGTTACGGGGACATTTCATTGGACATCTTAGATTGTTTCGGATTTTCTAACTGTAACTCAAACAAAAGTACATATCATATCATTTTAAAGGAAATTAAATGTATTTTCCATTCATATCAGTTAACAGGTGTTAAAAAATCGAGATATAGTAGAATTTCGTTTGATAAAAAGTTTCTGAATTATTCTTTGTGTTATTTTGTCCATCGGGACATTTTATTGGACACGGGAAAAATTACGATGTTTTTAAAATAAGACCGCAGTTACTTAATGATGACTTCAGATAGCTTCTTCGGGACATGTATAATATTTCTGATATTATTAAAATCCATTTTCGTCCGTTATATCTGATGAAAGTGAAGACAGAAAAAAACATTACGGGTTGAGCAGCTAATTGGGACATTTTTTCTCTTTTTTATTTAAACTCTTTTGACGATCTTCCGTCTCTTAAAGTTAAAAACGTCTGTTACTTCATTTTAAGTTAAATGTATACAAAACAATTGCAAAATTTTTAACCATTCTACTAACTAATGAATCCGCACTGGGATTTTAAAGACTCACATAAAACAAAATTGTAACAGCGGGACACCCTTAAAATGACGTTATAGGCATCGAAATGAGCAAAGTTTTTCATTAAAAAATAGACAAAGCACAAAATCATCTATGTTATTGATTTCTGTGGTTTATTTCCTTTCGAATGATATGCATAACATGGATATTTATTGTATAGGATAAGAGCTTGAATTTGAATAACCCACCTTCTAACCCATATTTCCAAAGTGACACCAATATCGTGCGCAACGTCATATATATATACATAGTTTACCTTTCTTAACTGCCGTATTAAACTCAAATTGGTCCTCACTGTGGTCTTTTTATCGGAAGACTATAGCTACTGCCACTAAAATAATTTAGTTAAGGAATTACTGTAATATTTTTTCTGTCTATGAAGAAATAACATAAAAAATTTGGTGCACACTGAATAACGCGCGTAGCGTGTTATTTAACAGTGTGCACAACATGTTTTGGTGTTATTTAGATTAGACAGAAAAAATATTTCAGTCATTTCTTATAATTTAATTCTAAATTCCATTTTAAACGTTAGAAAAACCATGAAAAAACGTTGATGACGTCACGGTTACATGACTAATTTAATGTCTATGGGCTGATAACAAAATAACTTCAGCCAATCAGAAGCCGGTTACAACCAAAATTAAATTATTTATAAGTTTTAAAATCAGTCTCTAATACGAATACGAAAGTTTTATTTTGATTCGATTCAACGTATATAACAATACACAAATAAGGTCTTAAGAGCTTTTTGTCGAATATCTTCATAAATACCTCGAACATTTCAATTCAAACACTTTAGTGAATTTATATCATCAGAAAAAAAAGTTGTAATACGCTTTCACAAAACAATACAGCCGATAAATGGGCACCGTTATCTCGTATATCCTGTTTTTGGTACGTTGTGGTGTTTTGTTATACATAATTAATTAGTGTATATAGTCGTTTTTCTCATGATTCTATGTATGAACCATCTGATCTGATATATTTCCTTTTTACGTCACTTCCTGTTAAAAGTGGTCCGACTTGGATATCGCGAGTCAGGTATTTCAGCAATTACTCTTTAAATATGCCTCTTTTGACATAAAGTGTTTATACTGAACAACTTAAACTTATCTCTGCAGATATTTAAAATTTTAATTTTGTTTATAAGTTATACATTTTAACATAAATAAAATATACAGGTGTCCAAACAACCTATATTTTGACACTTCTGGTTCATCATAACAAATAGACAAATACCATGAATGACTGTGTTTACACCTCAAAAACTATTCTCAGTACATACTTACCTGTGCAGTTTGGTAAGTTCTATGGCCTGGCATCCACTAGATACATGTATACAAAAGTTGTATATCATTTATGTTTCAGAAAGATGAGGGGGGATAGGACCTTTATCGGGACTCCGGGATCGGGTGTTTTTAAGCTCGGGATTTCGGGATTGACCCTTTAGGGATCCGTGAATTCTTTTTTTCGGATTTCGGGACGTCAGGATTTACTTTATTTAAATTCGGGTCCTCAGGATTTCGTTTTTTTAAGTCCTTGATTTCGGGATCAGGACCCCTCCTATCCCCCCTCAAAGATGAAATCTGTTTTTTAATTTTGATGGGCATCACATTCTGTTCCCTGCAGGGGTAAAAATAACCTAAGTTGGGTTAATCTTTGTCATGGTCCCTCTCTGGTAACATTTGAAATTCCATTGTTTTGATAATCATTGATTGGCATGGACAATAGCTACAATGTATAGATATCCACACAACAACCATGACAGTTGGTGATTTAAAGGGGTACAAATGTATCAGGTCCGTTTGCGCCAATTAACTTTCGCACCCCACATGTTCACCCCCAATATCCGTTGGAAACCTGCACATTTGCGCCCAATTTGTATGCGAATTTCAGTTGAGTTATTAGATATTCATTATATGTTGATACCAAATAATTCTATTTTCTTGAACAATGTGAAAGTTGCGAACGGACTTTTGGTGCGTACAAGTAGGGTGCGAAAATGAAAGGGAGCGCACGTGAATGGGCAGGAATGGACCCGGAGTAATTTAAAGGGTGAAACTGAGATTGGACAGTATCAAATGTAATTTAAATTTAGGTGTTTGTTTCTTTTTACACCAACAGAAGAAATGAAAAAAAGCCCATCAAAATCCTTCTATATTTTTTTTTTAACTTTCTTCAACACAAAATCCATTCACCTTTTATTTATTTAGTGGATAACAGGCTTAAAACGTTTCAAACTGCACAGATTAGTCTATACTCCAAGTGGTTTTTGAGGTGTAATATAAATACAGCCATTTTTGTCCATTTGTTACAATGAACCTTATCAAACAAAATGGTTCACTTGAGTTTATATTACACTGTTGCACATTGACGTCATTGTGTGTACAGTACATTTTTATCATTTTAGAACCTGAACAATGGAGTCTTCAGTTCCTTCCATACCAGAGTTTTACCGGGATAAAGGTGTTTTTATCACTGGTGCCACAGGGTTCATGGGTAAAGTTTTAGTGGAAAAGATATTGCGATCTTGTCCAGATGTGAAGACTTTGTACCTTCTTGTAAGACCTAAGAAAGGGAAGGAACCTGTACAGAGAATTGAAGAAATCGTCAGCAGTAAGGTATAACTAAATAACAGTTGTAACAGGTGTAACAATATGCCGCTTTAACAAAGAATACATATTTATTTGCAATATTTTGGTATTAAAATCATAATTGAATTGTAGATTATTTTTGTTTGTTGATAGTTAATGTTATTAAATTGGCACTTCAAGTGGTGGTAACTCTGAAATAGTGCATTTTCTGAAGGAATCTATATGAAATTTTCCTATTTTGAATTTCAGCCGCATGAAATATACAGTGACCCTATCTTTTCTTTTGATATTCTCAAAGCATTTTTAAAAGCTATCTTCTTGTATTTTATTTTAAATTCTATCATTTAGTTTAGTTTCTAATCACATAATGATGTTTTTCCTGGATAATCCATACAAAATATGTCATTTTGTCACTACCTCTACATTTAGCTTGAGAAAATGTGCGGTCACCTGTCATTTTCTTATTATATTTTTTAGACTCCCATACCACTGTCATTATAAATAAAGAGTTATAATAATATATAATGTAGTTAAATTGAAAACAGACTGTTATTTACATAGAAAATTAAAACAAAATTAATAACTGTTGGAGAGTGATATTGACACAATATGTATGGAAATTGTCTTGATTCTTCCCTGTGTTTCAAATACTCAGCTTTAAGCATTCAGAATGTGAAGGTAAATCCATAAAAGCACCCCAGACACATGAAATTTAAAAAGAGTTGTATCCATTTTTATTAAGTGATTGATATTATTTATAAATATATATATCCTTACAGCTGTTTAACACACTGAGAGAAGAGTATCCTGAATTCCATAAAAAGTTAATACCTGTATGTGGAGATATATTGCATGACAACTTAGGGGTGTGTCAGACAGATGAGCAGAAAATGATTGACAATGTACAGATTGTCTTCCATTCAGCTGCTACTGTCAGATTTGATGAAGAAATGAAGTGAGTTTACAAATAAAATTGAGAATAGAAATGGGAAATGTGTCAAAGAGACAACAACCCGACCATAGAAAAAAACAACAGCAGAAGGTCACCAACAGGTCTTCAATGCAGCGAGAAATTCCCGCACCCGGAAGCGTCCTTCAGCTGGCCCCATAACAAATATATACTAGTTCAGTGATAATGAACACCATGCTAATTTCCAAATTGTACACAAGAAACTAAAATTAAAATACATTTGTAATACAAGACTAACAAAGGCCAGAGGCTCCTGACTTGGGACAGGCGCAAAAATGCGGTGGGGTTAAACATGTTTATGAAATCTCAACCCTCCCCCTATACCTCTAGCCATTGTATGACTATGTATTCCAATATCATCAATTTTTCTACATTTATGAGTAACCATGGTAGCATGTACCGGTTGAAGATATTTTGGCAACACAGCTGATATTTACAATACTGTGAAAGTACTTTAATTGGTTGTTATCAATTTTCATGGTTTGAGCAACATTTACATGCTAATTGGTTTTTAAAAATTCGTGGATTTTAGTTTTCTAAAAAAAAAATGAAAAATTTAAGCAATTAGAAACAAAGGTTACAAATTTTCTGGATTGTAGGAAATTGCAAAGTAAACATTGTCCCGTGTAGTGTAAATTGGGTTTAGTCACGTTTCTCCAACATTTGATAATTAGACTAAAACAACATAAGGGATTAGGGGGTCCTCATAAGGACTGGCATCGTGATAATTACCTGTTATTCACCTATATCAGGTCTTAACTAAAATATTGCAAAAAGGGATATTGTTAAAAAATATTTATATCAAAACATTTTCATCCGCCGTATTTGATTTACAAAATTAAAAAGGTTATTCAACAAAAAAATCCTTAAATAAACAAGGGAAATTCTAATTAAACAGAAAATTTCATAAAAAATTATGAAGAAATAATCTAGAAATTATTTTTTTTAAAAGATTTTATTTTATTAAAAGTAACATGAAAAATCAAAATGTTCACTGACTGTACCTCATTTTAGTAATGTATTCTATTACTTGATATATTTTTGTATTTGTGTTACATGTAGATGTTAAATCTAAACCGATGCAAAACAGCCAAGTTTTATTTATGTAAAAAGTCACCAAAAGCGATTGTCTTCTAGTGCGAAGAACCGTATATCTACCTAGTCGTTCTGTCTGTATATCAGTAGAGCCGAATCCAGTTTTCGTGGTATGCTGTCTTAGCAGATGAAATAGTCAGTCGTATATATGTCCACTTTTTCTACGAAAACGGAGCTGATACAAATTGGGTACATCACTTCTCGTCGTGATCTATATAGTGTTTAACTGTGGGAACTGGCTTGGTGAATATTGTGGCCTACTAGTATTTTCGATTTGTTACTTGAGCTTTGGACAATTAATGCAAGTTGACTAAGAATTTTGAATAAAGTTACTGTATCGGTGATAATAAGCTGCGTTTTTTACTTTTATATAAGATTAATGACTCAAGATATATAAATTCTTAATAGCTCTTAAAATATAAAATGTTAATTTTAATTCAAGATCGCAACATTGTAATCTATAATACATTATTATGAAAAATAGAGAACAAAATTATGAAAAAAAAAGCAAAAAAATGCTTCCGGTCGTACGGTAACGGATACTGGATGTGTAGTGATTGATAATTTAGTCTTAGATTATTTGTTGCTTAATAATAAGGAATAATAAATAAGTTATGAAAATGTTGTTGAGGTCAATATCATCTGTTGCGATAATAGAAAAATATCCTTATTTTTCGATTTTGTACAAGTTAAAACCATTTTTAAGCAATATTTTGTACATGTTGTAACATGTATGAGGTACTTTTGTACTTGTTATAACTTGTATTTTTGCATTATACAAGTTATAACATGTACAATATTTTTGTACATGTTATAACCTGTACAAAATTGCAACTTGTACACGACATATATATCTTTAAAAAATATATACCTTTTAAACAATATTTTGGTCAAGAACAGGTGAATTACAGGTAGATATCAAGATCGAGTCCTTAAGAGGACCCCATAATCCCTAATGTTGTTTTAGTCTAATTACCAAATGTTGGAGAAACGTGACCACACCGTAAATTGTAGTGACCACACTAATTAACCTGAGATAGAGTGATCATTAGATTAAAGACCATCAATGGTGTTAATTAAGCCATAAACATGTCACCTAAAGAAAACAGTAGCCTAAACAAATGCTATTAACGTCGGCCCATCTTGAATTGTAAAGTAATCCTTATCAAAAGCAGGCCCAGCATGAAACTATTATTTCCCATACATTTTTTGAGGATATAAAATGAACACTTTATCATACTAGCATATCAATACTGAAAATCTGACTTTCATCCATCAAAAATATTTTTTTATGAAAATTAAAAGATTAAACATGTTAAAAGTTGTACAGTTTAGGTTATTAAAATTTAAAGATTAAATGGATATACTTCTGCATGCAGTTGTAGTTCATAGTGCATTTGCCCTGTGACGACTATTATAGTATTCTCAGATTTGTCGATAGTTATTATATTGTCTAGATCATATCAGTAGTCAAACCTACATTGGTATCTTTTCATGTCTTGATTTGAACAACGGTTGTTTCATTTAGTTGGACACTTAAATTCGTGGATAAAGTCATATATGAAAACCATGAAAATTGGTACCCCACGAATAAAAGTACTTTCACAGTATCTAGATTATAAAATTGTTTATGTCCTGCCCACAAAAGTATATGGCATTATTTGTTCTTGTCGTGTCTGTCCATTTTGTACAAGATTCTTGGTGAAGGAATATTTAACCATAAACTTGAGTTCTCATCAACTTACAAAAATGTACAACTTTGTACACACGTTAATTATGATGAAATCTTTTTAAAAAATATACCAAATTATGGGTTGTAACTCATAATTCATAGTTCAATGAACATGGTCTTTTAGATATGTGATAGTGTGAACTGAGCATCAGTTATATGGACACAGAAATGATTTTTTAAAAAGATGTCTGAAACTCAATATTGAACCAAATGAACACTTTTCATGAATATTTTGGGTATATAGTTAGGAAACTTAAAACAGAAATCAAGCATCTGTAATACATTAGCTACAACACACCTTATTCTTAATTACAGATTGTCAGTTGAAATGAATGTCCATGGTACTAATAGAGTCCTACAGTTCTGTAAAAAACTAGTCCACATTGAGGTAAGTACATACAAAATATAGATAAAGAGGACTAAACTATAAATTATATGTATAAAATTAATTGTAAGACTCACAAGGCATTGTTATATTCAGTATTTGTACATTGTAGGAAAATATAGAATCTATTTCTATGAGGTTTAAAAGTTGAGAGAAAAGCAAGGCTCTACATGTATTCTCCTGTTTCATAGATGTTTTTCTATACTGGACATATATCGTTTTTAACCTGCAAAAGAGCGACAAAAGATAAATTTGTATCAAAGGAACATTCAAACTCATCTGTCAAAATAAACTGACATGCAATGGCTAAAAAAGGAAAAGACCAACAGATAAACAATCCTACACAAAACACAACATAGAAAACTAATGACTGAGCAACATGAACCAAACCTAAAACTGAGGGTGATCTCTGGTGCTCAGGAAGTATAAGCACATCCCGCTTAACATTTGGCACCTTTTGTGCTGCTCCAGTGCATTATCTCACATTTTGGGAAAAGGGGACAGGATTGAATGAAATCAACATTGCTTAAGTGTGAACCACAATGTGAAATGCAATGTGAACTGTGACCTAAACCGTAATTTGAATACTACTGTTCCAATCACAACAGAGGCATGATACCAGGAGATCCTATATGTATACTACATGTATGTGTTTATCACTTCCTGTAATTTGTACACATATATTTGTATAGTACCAAGTGCGAGTTTTGATTATTGCAAACTTGATACAGTTGATTTTTTCTAATTAATTTAAATATCGTAATAGTTTCTGAATGTACAGTATAGATTCAGTTTATTACAAGAGTAGGACAGAGTTTGGAGCTACTGTAACTTACATGTAGGTTTGTATATTCAGCCATGGGTTGACAAACTTTTTCTTTCTTTTTTTTAGTCTTTCCTACATGTTTCCACTGCCTACGCCAACTGTAATGTAAAGAAGATAGAAGAGAAAGTGTATGAACCACCTCTTCATCCAAGTAAAATATTGGATGCTACTGGGTATGTAAAAAAGTTTCTTTTAGTATGCAGACTAAAGAACAAAGTGTTCTTTCCATTTACATTTTTGCTACTCTTTCTGTAAAAAGTAAAATAACAAAAATTCCTAACTCTGAGAAAATTCCAAACAGAAAGTCCCTAATCAAATGGCAAAATCAAAAGCTCAAACATACCAAACTAATGAATAACAACTGCCAAACTCATTCATGACTTGGTACAGGCATTTTTGTATTCAGAAAACAATGGATTAATTCTGGTTTTATAGCTAGCTTAACCTCTCACTTGTATGACAGTCACATAAAATTCCATTATATTGACAAACATGTGCGAACAAAAATAGGGGTACATCAGTTAACATCTTAATCACTATAAAAACAGTATATAATTAATGCTTGTAACCACTGAAAGAGATTTGAAAAGCACTTAGATCTACCTTAAAATATAGAGGAATGAAATATGTTAATGATATTTTTGTCCCTCAGAAAAAGAAATAATATCCTCAATTGAAAACTATACTCAGATCTATGGATAATTGAAATAAAGATGCATAGCTATATCGACTATGTTTTCTTAAAATAACCACTTTTCATAAAGGGTAAATATTAAACATGTACAAGGCCACCCTTTCCTGTATTTTTCAAATATTTGTATATTTATTAACAGATGGATGGGAACTGAGATATTAAATATGCTGACACCAAAGATGATCAAGGACCGACCAAACACATACACATATACAAAGTCTATAGCAGAGTACTTAGTGCATGAAGCTAGAGGGGAATTACCTGTTGCTATATTTAGACCATCCATTGTTGGTGCATCATGGGAAGAACCAGTACCTGTATGTATCTCAAACCATACAGAATATATGTCCTGTTTGATTGGTTTTACACTAGTTATTTTGGGGGTCCTTTACAGCTTGCTGTTTGATGTGAGCCAAGGCTCTGTGTTGAAGACTACTTTGAACTTTGTATAATCATGATAAAGGTTTACTTTTACAAATTGTGACTTGGATGGAAAGTTGTCTCATTGGCACTCATAATACATCTTGTTATATCTACTTATATTGTATTTTAAAAAAAATGGTATTATACATTAACTCTGGTCAAAACCCTCTTATACAAAGTTTTCACTGTTCTTTTTTGGTCTTTATTGCTTTTGATATTTTGAAATGTTTTTCGATATTTTACTTTTTAACTTTTGAACTCCAGCATACCATATTGAAAGTTATTTCAAGAATGTGTTGTGCTCTTTCAATTGATATAAATACAGAAATGTATATAACAATAATGTTATGAAAGTTATGAAGCTTTATGTGAAACTTCAAACTAACCCACATTGTAATCTCATATAAATACACATGTCTTGAAAATAACCCTTACCATCAATAATTGAATGAAACATCTAGTAAAATGGACATGGAGAAAGGTACTTATAAGCTATTGTCCATAATTTTAGCTTTTCAACTATAAATCAATTGACAATGGATAATTTCTGCAATTTGGCTCTACTGGGATTAAGAGCCTAAGATTTGAACTGCAATTGGAAAAAATATTTCAAGCAAAAGAGGAAATTTTGCATTTGCAATAGGGTGAACATTGATACTGAAAATAAGGCCCTTTTCCAACATATGACATCTGATTTGGACTACAGGCATATGACCATGATTAAAGAAACTGTAATGATACAAATACAATAGTTATTGTGGTGTTTGAAAAAAATCTTTTGAAACTTTTATTTAAAAAAAAAAATCTCCCTTACACCTCCAAAATAAAAATAAAAACTGAAGAAAAAAAAACTCAAATAAACAATTTACTGAACAATCACCTTAAACTTATATGAAATTTAAATAGGGATTAAATGGTTGTAAATTGGAAATATTCATTTCTTATTGCTTTCAGGGTTGGGTTGACAACTTCAATGGACCAACAGGACTCTTGGCAGCAGTAAGTTATAATTTACAAATTATCTTTGCTATAGATATACATGTATCAGATTAATATATTCATCAAAGTTATAATTAGAAATCATACACTGAAGGTGTAAAATTGGCTTACCGTGGATTCAGTTATTTTGCATGGGAATCAGTTTTGGGGGATTGAGGAAAACTTGCATTTTCATGGATATTCATTTTTGTGGTTTTACCAATCTTTGCATACAAAGCTATGATTTTTTTTTTAATTCATTGAACATTTAAATTACTTGTTCACTTGTACCTACAAAACCCACAAAAATTAGTATCCAACGAAAAAAAGACATCAACAGTACATAAAACAGAAGCAACTGAAATATTTTGTAAATAAAATAAAATGTACAAGTACCAGATGTAACCAAAAACTTTCGGGTGAATCATTGTTTAAATGTTGTTGTGAACAGTGTACACTAACATTGTTTCTGAATTCCAAATTTTAAGTTTTAATGAATTTAATAATGTGTATCACTGATCATTAATACTTTATTTGAGTTAAATGTTGGGAATTTGTACAATACTGTAAATTCAGAAATTATTGCGAGGTTTTTATTATTGTGAAAAAATGTGAGAAATATAGATTCTTACACGCCAACAAGTGTATTACGATATTTGTCCACTCGAGACAGTTAAATTTTATTATTTAAAGCGCGAGGCTTGCCGAGCCCTTTAAATAATAAAATTTAACTGTCGAGAGTGGAGAAATATCGTAATACACGAGTTATAGTGTCGGAATCTGTTTCTCTAATGCTTTTTATCGTTCTTTTTCAAAGATTTTCAGAAAATTGTGCTCTTTATATGCGACGTCATCAGGCAAGGTCGCCTTTTTTCATGACGTCACAATAGGAAAATTGAGAAGAAAACAAAACATTTTGACGTCATAATCAAATTTCGACTAATCATTTGCCGAGAACAGATTTTTCACTAGTGAGGAGAAATATTTTTCTCACACCGGTCAGGAAATGTGAAAATAGCACAAAAATTAGAGAAACTTGTGAACACAATAATTTAAACTCGCATTTTGAAATATTTATGAACTAAACAGGACTTTTCTCAAAATTGTAAAAATTAAAATCACATTTCAGTTTAAATTGACAAAATCACAATTATAAATGCACACAATAATTTCTGAATCTACAGTATGCAAAGGGTAAACATGGCCAAGATGGTGTGTTTTGACTTCAGGATTTTCACTTAAAAATAATAGTACTATTAAATCATATCTATAACACCTGCTTATTTGAAAATAAGTTACGCAAGCAGAATACCAACAAAAATTGTATTGAATATCAGTGTTTTTACTGTATCTATAATTTTCAACAGAAAAATGCATTCGACTTTGACATTTTGACCTTGAAGAAAAAAGGGAAGGTAGACACTATAATTGTATTTGTATTACCATTACGTACATTATCTCAAAAGTAGAATAATACGCTAAAATAAAATACATTTATAAACAATCTTGTGTTTTATATCTTATTATAATTATTTAGATAGGAAATGGTTTGTTACGTAACATGATTGGTGACCCCAGTAAAACAGCTGACATTATACCTGTAGATACTGCCTCTAACATGATGATAGCGTGTTCATGGATCACAGCTGTAAATAGGTATGTTTATTTCTTTAAATTCTCAGCTGATCCATGTTGTCCTGTTGGATTGCAAATATTGCCATTCCCAATTTGCAGTTTAACAGCATTGAAGAGTGCGGACAGATGTCAATGTATTATGTGTTGTGCTTCCCATTTCACTCCCAACTTAATTCTAGAATACTGATGCTATGTTTTTATCAAAATGTCAAAAGTCTTACATTCTATACATCAGTCCAGTATCATCCCACTGGACATTAATCAACCAACAATCAATCAATTACACAAATTAAAAACTGTTGATTTTTGCTTTTGTTCATTTTCAGATCAGCCATAGGGAATGTTTATCACTGTACTACAGGCCAGTTAAATAAATTAACCTGGGGAATGGTTGGTAAGTTAAGCAATGATGAATTTATGAACATATAAAAAATAATTTCCTTCTACTCTCATTTTTTAGGACAGATGAAAAATTGATAGGGGTCCGGTCAATTTTAGTTTGCAGTTATGTCAAATTTTGTATTGATTTTGTATAAAGAATTTATTCAACATATCTCTTCTTTTCTATAAAATGATGTTTTCTTATAGAAAACCTTTTTAGTTCACCTGGTCTTAAAAGCTATGCTAGCTTTTGTTATCATGTGCATCCAGTGTTTGGCATCAGTACGTCGTTGTAAACTTCTTTTTTTTAATGTTCTCCTCTGAAAATGCTGGGCCAAATGTAACCAAAGTTTACCAGGATTTGCCTTTAAAAGGGTATATAGTTTTAAAACTGTATCTGGGGATTTGAACAATCAATAAACATAGGGATAAATGCAGTTTTTGGCTATATCTCAAAAACTTAAGGATATCTGACAGATCATCAGGTTAAGGTTCATTTCATGAATAATTTTCAGAAAAATTGGACAACCTGGTTTTGAGATATTGCCCCTGAAATGTCAATTGTTAGTGAATTTCAAAGTTTCTTGGCTTACTTCTCAAAAACTAAAGCAGTAAGAGCAAATCTGACATCGAAGAATCGATCAGCAGGTCAAGTTGTATTTCCTACAGAATTTTCAGAAAAATAGTACAACAATATTAGGAGTAATTGCCCCTGAAATGTCAATGTTTGGCAAATTTCTCAGTTTTTTGTTATTATCTTGAAAGCTATAACAGATAGAGAGAAATTTTAAACAGGAAAAAGGTCCAGAACAATAAGATCTACAATAAGTCAACTTGGAAGAAATCGTCAAATGATGTGTTATAGGAGTTACTGCCTTTAAATAATGATCTTACCCTTTTTGCATTTTTAGCTCACCTGTCCCGAAGGGACAAGTGAGTTTATGCCATCACTTGGCGTCCGTCGTCGTCCGTCGTCTGTCGTCGTAAACTATTTCAAGAATCTTCTCCTCTGAAACTACTGGGCCAAATACTTTCAAACTTTAACTCAATGTTCCTTAGGGTATCTTATTTATAAATTGTATCCGAAGTTTTGATCTATCAACAAACATGGTCGCCATTGCTAAAAATAGAACATAGGGGTCAAATGCAGTTTTTGGCTTATAACTCAAAAACCAAAGCATTTAGAGCAAATCTGACACGGGGGTAATATTGTTTATCAGGTCAAGATCTATCTGCCCTGAAATTTTCAGATGAATCAGACAACCCGTTGTTGGGTTGCTGCCCCTGAATTGGTAATTTTAAGGAAATTTTGCTGTTTTTGGTTATTATCTTGAATATTATTATAGATAGAGATAAACTGTAAACAGGAATAATGTTCAGCAAAGTAAGATTTACAAATAAGTCAACAAGACAGAAATGGTCAGTTGACCCCTTTAGGAGTTATTGCCCTTTATAGTCAATTTTTAACCATTTTTCGTAAATCTCAGTAATCTTTTACAAAAATCTTCTCCTCTGAAACTACTGGGCCAAATACTTCCAAACTTTAATTGAATGTTCCTTAGGGTATCTAGTTTGTAAATTGTATCCGAAGTTGTGATCTATCAACAAACATGGTCGACATTGCTAAAAATAGAACATAGGGGTCAAATGCAGTTTTTGGCTTATAACTCAAAAACCAAAGCATTTAGAGAAAATCTGACGTTGGGTAATATTGTTTATCAGGTCAAGATCTATCTGCCCTGAATTTTCAGATGAATCAGACAACCTGTTGTTGGGTTGCTGCCCCTGAATTGGTAATTTTAAGGAAATTTTGCTGTTTTTGGTTATTATCTTGAATATTATTATAGATAGAGATAAACTGTAAACAGGAATAATGTTCAGCAAAGTAAGATTTACAAATAAGTTAACATGACGGAAATGGTCAGTTGACCCCTTTAGGAGTTATTGCCCTTTATAGTCAATTTTTAACCATTTTTCGTAAATCTTACTAATCTTTTACAAAAATCTTCTCCTCTGAAACTACTGGGCCAAATACTTCCAAACTTAAACTGAATGTTCCTTAGGGTATCTAGTTTGTAAATTGTATCCGAAGTTATGATCTATCAACAAACATGGTCGCCATTGCTAAAAATAGAACATAGGGGTCAAATGCAGTTTTTGGCTTATAACTCAAAAACCAAAGCATTTAGAGCAAATCTGACGTTGGGTAATATTGTTTATCAGGTCAAGATCTATCTGCCCTGAAATTTTCAGATGAATCCAGAGCTCCAAATAAGAATTCACAAATTGGGGTTTTTACCCACCATTTTCTTATGTAATTGGGTGATTAAGTTTTTTATTGCATTATCAATTCAAATTCACCCCTCAAGTTAATATCAAATTGGGTTTTTCACCACCAAGCTCCTGAAATGTATTGGGTTTTTACATCAACACAATATTGAATATTTAGGCAATCAACCCCAGATGTCTTTCCATCTTAAATATGTTTCTTTCTTTTTATACGTGCTAGCTATTTTATTTGGTTTATTCACTGAAGAGCAATTGTAGGTTTAATTTGTGTCCAGTTTCAAGCCTTCTGCTAGTTTTGTATTTTCTCACAACTTATATAAACTGTAAAAAATGGATATGTGTTTTCACAGGCACTCATCTCAGAATTTTTTATCACTCATTAACCGTAAAATGAAAAAAAAATAGTATATAAACTCTAACTATACTTGAATGTTTTTGTTTTATTCAATTTACATAAGTCTGGGTTAAGTGATCCCTTATTAGAACTTTTAGTTGCCGATGCTTTCAAACTACATATCATGATTTGGCCTTTCACTTTTTCCAACTGAGTTTGTTTTTGATGAAACCCCGTGTTTATTAGCAATGTTCTCGTTAAGTTACGCAAACACGCCCGTGCGTTAGATGGACGCTTCCTAAAATCACTGGCCGAGTCTTGTTATCATCATAACTTTCCCTCAGCTATTCAAAAGAAGCTGAAAACATGCTTCTACTCAATATTTTCACCGGACATTCACTTTCGTTTTAATTCAATGTATGTTATGATAAATCCCGAGCAATTCGGAAAAAATATGTCAAAATGACACAAGCTAATTGGGTAAACGCCGAGAAGATCAAAATGTTTTCAAAAACATGTGTACCTTTGGGCAACGGAAAATTCCAGCAGGGACCCATTTCAGCTACTTGATGCAGGGATCTATTTTTAGAACAAAAGGGCATTTCCAATTATAAATATTATACAAATAGATTTACGCGACGACTAAACAGATAAGGGTAAATAACGAAAATGGTAGCCAATAAAAGGGTTGAGCACTCATGGTTTTGGCATATAATTGGGTTTTCCTTTGAACTAATTGGGTTCTTGAACCCTGCAATGGGCAATTGCATTGGGTTTTTTATCATTTGTATTGCGTGATCACGCAAATACGCAGCTTATCTGGAGCTCTGGAATCAGACAACCTGTTGTTGGGTTGCTGCCCCTGAATTGATAATTTTAAGGAAATTTTGCTGTTTTTGTTTATTATCTTGAATATACTTATAGATAGAAATAAACTGTAAACAGCAATAATGTTCAGCAAAGTAAGATCTTCAATTAAGTCAATTTGACCAAAATTGTCAATTGACCCCTTAAGGAGTTATTGCACTTTAAAGACTTTTTTCACAATTTGTTCATCATGTTGACTTACTTTAAAAAATCTTCTCCTTTGAAACTGCTGTATCAATTTCAGCCAAACTTAGGCTAAATGAGTTTCAGAGTATCTAGTATACATTTTATATTTTATTTCCTTGTATGTCAAGAAACATAGCTCCTATGGCTAAAATAGAACATAGGAGAAAATGATTATTTTTTTTGGCTTTTGAAGAAAATAGGACGATCCAAAAAACATTTAAATAAATTGAAAAGCCAAAATAATCATTGATGAGAGATTTAACCAAAAGAATTAAGGTGAGCGATTCAGGCTCTTGAGAGCCTCTTGTTTTTAAGAAACTAGAGTTAATATTGAGGATCTTTTGATAGTAAAAATTTCAACAACATATGATCTACATAAGTCATCATGGATGAATTGTCAATTGACACCTCATATATAGGAGTTATTGCCCTTGAAAGAAATATTTTACTAATTTTTTGCTTTTTTTGCAGAAATTATACTAGATAAAGAAAAATTCTACAAGACAAAGTGTTAAGCAAAATAGTTTCTACAAATTAGTCAACTTGGTCGAAATTGTCAATTGACTGCTTAGAGGAGTTATTGCCCCTGAATGACCACTTTTACCAATTTTATGATATTTTTTGCAGAAACAAAAATTAATAGAGAGCATTTATATTTTATATAGATTTATTGCCATTAAAGGATGTTTACTACTTCATAATTACTAAATACTTTGCTTTTGTATTTTACAGAGAAAGATAGTTATAAGTATTTCATGAAAAACCCAGTAAACACAGTCACCAGGATACCCAATCCCAGATTTACCAAAAATTTGTAAGTTAACAGTAACATTTAAATATTTTTCTGATGTCACACTAACTATTCATAAAATTCCATGGATATTTGACAAAGTTATTGATGACTGAAAAACTCTTAGTCTGTATCTTAATGTTAAATGTGAAAAAAACTTTGTCTATTTATAAGATAAATACAGAAAAATGAAATAAATATTTTCAAATTGCTATGGATATGGTCTTTGGTCATCAAAAAGCTTCTGTCCAAATTTCAGAAAATTCCATAAAATTGACAAATTTTTTGATGTCTAAAAAAAACTGTTACCATAATCTTGACCCTGCTGCAAACAACAAAATCTAGGATCGCTATGACCTGCTTACACAAATTGCGATAGACACTTGACCATACATGCATTTGGTTAAACAGACAAAAATATGTGTTTTACAAAACCTATCCAATCTCAACAACCAACAGATTCCAAATATTTCTGGATTTACAGTACTGTATGTACAGTTATGATAAGTGCTGTAAAGGAATCTCAATTAATAATTTTTGGAGAAGAAAATTACACCTGTTATTTATATTATAAGCCCTTACATACTTCACTAAAGATGTTATAAATATCCATTAAATTCTAATTCGTAAACTCAAACGAACATAAAATATTTATCAAATAAACACAAACTCTTACATGGGAGAAGCCACTTGCAGAGACAAGCGCACATTTTATTATAAATATGAGTATAATATTGTTGAAAGTTCATATAAATATATAGCTATTAAGCAGCTTGTACTGGTTTCCCCATACATGTGGTTCACAAATCTGAAAATAAATAATATGATTAATAATATTATTTATTTTGCAAAATGCTACTGTACACTTTGACTGCAATGGCTTGAATGACTTTAAACCACATGAGTTCACTCATGCATGAACTCAATATCCCAATTGAACCGACCTTACTATAATTAACCAAACATGTGTTCACTATAAACAAACAACATTTTACATGTTCGATTGTGTACAACTTTGATGATTTGATGTATATCTATTTTGTAGGATTCACCATGAAATATTAATGTTGTTTGATCACATGATACCTGCTTATATCATGGACTTTTTCTTATGGATACAGGGGAAACGAACTATGTAAGTAAATTGGCAGTATTTATAATTTTGGCTAATGTTGACATTACATCCATGGTTTCAGTTCCGAATGATCATGTCAAACACAAATACTCAAAGAATAGATTAGCTTTAAAAATGTTTAAGTGAATCAAAGTAAAATGGAATGGACACAAGTAAATCATACTTGTGTTGTCCTCTCCAGAAAAATAAATGATATAAATACCTATTTTAAGATGTTTGTAATAAAGAAATTTTGTGTATAGATGCAGAGCTATACAATACACTGAAAGTGTTGTGATGGTTTTAATGCATGATAAGAATGGAATTAACTCAAAATTTGGATTTCGTTGCCTTTCTGCAGTAGTAGAGATGTATACTTTCACAATTTTAGCCTGTCTAAACAGCGCCCTTTGCAACGAAATGTTGCTTTTGGATTATATATGGATTTCAATTATTATTTACAAAAGACTTATTTTTTACTCTCTGATACATTTTGATGTTTGGTTAACATTGGGTTTAGTTTTTTTGTGGTATCATTTATATATATATTTATGTGGTGGTTTGGACTATGGATCCATCAATGATATGTGCAATAAATAATGGTGTCACATTTGTTAAAAAATGAATAATTTGTTTTATTACAGATTTGTTAAAATACAAGATAGACTACGTAGATCAGTTGGTAGTTTAGATTTTTTTACCTCAAATGAATGGGAATTTGCAAATGGCAATTTGTACATGTTGCTGAATAAAATGACAACTGAAGACCAAAAGGTAAATGCTTCTTTTCAAAAAAAAATTCTTGTTTTTTTATGGAGAGGGGGTTTGGTTTTGAAATTTTTATGGATGATACATTTTAAGATCTGTTACTTCTATTCTTTGGTTGAGCAAATTTTAATGCTATAAAATAATAGGAAATATATAGTCGGGTCAGTTTAGTGTAGGAATGTCATTTATAATAATACTCGGACTTCATCAACATGTCAAAATTGACAGACTTGACATATATTTTTATATATATTTTCTGTCAAATTAATAGGAGTAATAGAATCCCCTAAAAAAGGTTTCATTTGTTATTTTATGCCCCTGAAGGGCGCATTAAGTTTTACCCGTGTCTGTACGTACTTCCCATAGTTGGATTCTGTTCTCTAACTTAAGTTTGCCTCAACCAAATGTTATGAAACTTATACACAATGTTGATAACCACAAAATACAGATCAATTTTAAATTTTAGTGGTGTCACTTTTACTGTTCTAGAGTTATGCCCCTGTACAAATGGAAAATGGATGAATTTTTCGTTTCAGTTCTCTAACTTAAGTTTGCCTCAACCAAATGTTATGAAACTTATACACAATACTTATTACTACAAAACTCAGACCAAGTACAATTTGGGTAGCGTCACTTTTACCGTTCTTCAGTTATGTCCTTTTATAACTTTATATGATATGCAAGCAGGGGCATCATCTGTGTCCCATGGACACAGTCCCCATTTATTTAATCTAAAGGATGCCAAAGAAAAGACAATGTAAAACAATTTGATATAACACAAATTTGACGAAATGCACAATAATTACCCTTATTAATCTCTTATAATGATTATTTGTTTTTTTGTTTTATTTTTATAGACGTTCAACTTTGACCCTAAATTAATAGACTGGTCTAAGTATATGGAGCGCTACTGTTTAGGAACTAAACAATTTGTACTGAAAGAAGAATTGTCAGAGTTACCAAGAGCAAGAAAAAACCTTCAAAGGTTTGTAATATACAAGTATTTCATAGATTTTACATTATTAAACAGTATACTAAATTGCCTCAACAATCCCAAAACCCTAATGTTAATTTTTACTCTTTTCTTATTGGAATAAGAGGACTTTAAATGTTTCAAATGTTAAGCGCAATCAATGAAGTAATCATTTATATCTTTTTTTTAAATTGACTTGGACAATACACCATTCTTTTGAAAACCAACCACCTATATGACCTATATGGTCTTAAAGGGAAACTTCGCAAAAAAATCAAAAATTGATATTATGTCCATTCTGTATAAAAAGGCTCAAATTTATAGATATTAAAGTTTTATTCCGCTAGATAAGAGATCAACATCGATTTTAAAATTTGAGTATCAATTTTCTACGCTCCGCCATCTTGTCATCTTCTACGATTATAATCACGATATGTCTATAAAACACAAAGGACCAAAACTACAGTAACCGATGTAGTCGTAATTGCGTGTCGATATCTTGTCAATCGTACGATTGTTTTATCTGACTAACTATAAACTTGATACGGAAAATGTTCTTATTTTTTTTTAAATGACCATTATTATATATCTGTTATTTTTAAACTGTTAATATTGGAATTAGTTAAAGAGTCACAGTTCAAATAATAAATAAGTTTTCCGTGAAAATTGTTTTCAAAAATCTAATTCGTTCATAATTCTTTAAAGTAATAAACTTTATTCAAATAAATTCGGATCTTTCCTCATCTGATCACCAGCATGGCTAAAGGTATTACTCCCAAAGGTATTGTGAGGGGTGTGAGGACTCAGGTGACACGTCCGGGTATTCAAGCGATTTCCTGTCGGGCTTGCAAGTTCATGCATCGTTTCACTTCTGTAGGTATTGATCAGTGTACACGGCAGACTTATAACTTTCCATTTTGAACTATCAGGTGTATAATACACATCTCTGTCTTGTGTGTCCGAAAGTGATATGATGCCAATAATTTAACTCGTACGCTTGTTTATAAATAACATTTCTGGTGTAAAGAATATTATTTATGAAAATATAAAAAATACCACAAAAAAAAAAAGATTTGAAGAAATAAAAATCTATATACATATTTTTTCCGAGGGTTAATTTGGGAAAATGTAATTTGTCAATTATAGTAAAGGACAGACTGGTACATACCAAAAATATTGATTTAAAAAATGTACGCACTTGTCGATGTTGGCTTATACTTTGGATAGAAAGTTACGGAACTATAGTGCAATTTAAAATATATACATGTATCAGACTATATTGTATACCAAAAGAAGAAGAAGAAGAAGAAGAGAACCAGTTTGATTTAAATACAGGTCGATATATATCTTGCTTTGGTTCATCGAAGTTATGAACATAGTAAAATCCCAGTTTTATGTATCAATTAGATTGTTCTCGAATAAAGGAAGAAATTCGTCATCATCACAATTGTTCCGACATTCATGTAAAATATATGCAACTGGACGTACACTAATAATCCCAAAGGGGTGTGAGTATTTTCTAGGAAAACTATTGAGTATTAAAGTTTCAAATCAATTTCGGGATTTATTTTCTTTCTTGCCGTGATATGATAGCAATTTAAAGAATAAACTGCTTGTTCGCTTTAGTGGTATCAGAGACATGTATATATGTCTCTGGCGGTATTCTTGCCAGTTGAACAGCCTTATAAGTTACATTCAAAAATAGGGAAAGATGACATAAAATTCGCTGTCTTTTGTTTTTGAACATCGTTGGTCAAATAGATAGAGTATTATACGTTGTGAGACGAGGACTATTTCAACAAATACTATAAATACAAGTGGAAGTTTTTGTTTTTTGCAATTTGAGAGTAAATGATGTATCAAACGTTCAAGAATACGCATGTAAAATGTGTCACTGGATATAAAAAAAAATCAATCTCAAAACCTACTTCCGTATGGAACTTCCCCTTTCAGTGACCTGCAAATTTAACAGATGATACACTTTATAAGATTTGCATGTCCAACAACGACCCACTACTCTACATGTGTTACTGACAGCCTAAGATAGTAATTCTTCTGTTAGGTCAATTCTCTTTCGAACAATACCAGAAAACATGGAAAATAAGTTCTTTAAATTTTGACTCTGGAATTAACACCATTTTTTCGTGCGACAAACTTTATTTCTGGCGATGAGCAGACATGGACGGAAAACAATAAACAGATAGGTTTAATATTTGTTCATTCATTTAACATGTATAATATGAATACGATTGTACTTAAAAAAAACTTATATAGTTAGTTTCAAGAACAACCGGGTTCAGACAAACTGTTATGAAATCGATGCTGTTACTTATGCATTCACCCAATTCAATATTACGATCAAAGAGAGTAAATTAGTGGCAACATAGACATTCCGTTAATAACGGCATAAGTATGCAGTTAGTACACGAACACCAATCTGTGTTTTAAAAACTAGCGATGGTTGCTAAGGATATCTTGATTTCGAGAACTTTCTGCAGCTTCCATTTTATGGAGCTCTTCTTCGGTATACCCTGGCTCTAGTGCGTACCCAATATGACCATACTCGTCAAAATCTGACTCTTTTGACTGACTGGAACCACTGTTATAGTACTATCATTCTCCGAACAAGATTTTTTTATTTATGATTTTATGATAAATTTTTGGACCATATATAAACTGTTCTATAAAAACAAGCACGCAAAAATCATAAGATAGAAATATAAGTAATATGTGAGTAAAGTTAATTGAATCATTTAAGTTAATATCCTTTGGGCTCGAATGTATTTAACTAATAAATGTGTTTTATAGGATAGCTCAAATCCTCATCCAAATAATATAATCTAGTATATGTAATAAAACCCTTCCTACTAGTAGTACTACACCAAGTTTTAATGCCAAGCGGTAGACATATTTTAGGTACCAATTAAGTAATTGAATGAGTAATAGATAACAATAATTAATCATGAATGTGCAAAGATTTAAAAACAAAAGTATTTTTCTTTGTTCGTACATATTATACTCCGCTTCGGTAGATTTATCTACTTATCTTCAGATAGTTTCAGATATACATTAATACATGGCTTTCAAAAGTCTAAATGTAAGTGTTCTCGTACATTTTTTGCCTAATAAAGAAAATCAAAATGCTTTGGTAAAGCTATTTTTAATGAGACATACATCAAGGACAAGAGGTGTATATCATTTCATTCTGACACATGAATTAAGTTTCCCGTCTTAACCGAAAATTGTTTAAATTTTATTACTTAGTAAATTAATTTATTTGAATTGAAATAAATGATACAGCAAATATAATTAAATAATTCCACGGCGATCTATTTTTATTTGTAACAAACTTGAAACTTGAATTAGTATTATAGATGTGTATATTGAATGCTCCCTTGTTTTATAATCCACTGATCCGAATAGACAGTCACACCTGGCAAGGTGTGCCCTAGAGGCGTGGTTAAATACCGAAGTGCAAATAACAATTTACCTTTCAACAAGCCATCTAAGAGTATTCAATTTGCCACAGAACCGTGAATACACACATCGTATAAATCTAGTCAAAGCAGAGATAGTAAAAGGTCAATAAGAGTACACCAACATATTGTCTTTACAGATTATTGTACTTTAATTTGTTCACCTCATATATCAGTCCGAAAATGCATTAATTAATAAATTTATAACTCTTTTGGTTGTCTACTAAAATAATTCGAATATATACGTTTAACATAGAAAATTTATCTCATGAATGTGTACAATTGCACGTCTGTGCGTCTTATCTTCTTATTATCGGATGTTTATTAGATAAACCATAAGTCATCGGCGCGCTTACGATTACGTTTAAATATCATTAAAAACCAAGACTTTTACTGATTGTATTTTAAATCCCGGCATGCAAAAACCAGGAGAAAACGTCACGACCTACAGGAAGTAGTTAAACAAATTTCATTAATTGTTGAATTTCTCCTTTATTACTGGACATATAGCGATAAAACTTTGTGAATATATATATTTTGTCATAATGAACATATTTAAACCATAAGTAAAAAATCGCGAATTTTCCCTTTAAGGTAACTTGGTGGTCTGTTCTATGGATAGCCAGGTCAACCAATAGGGATAAAGACTTGAAAATTGGTGTTTGCTATTTATCTGCTTAGAATGCCCAATTTTAGAGTATGAGCAAAGGCAGGTAGGCTGGAAGTTAGAATAATGTGGCTTCATAGAGTGCATGTCTGTCTGTTAATTGTTACCTTATGAACAATCCCATTAAAATAAAGTTTGACTCTGGAACAGGACATATGATGTCAAAGACTAGATCAAGGATTCACAAAATTTTTTATTTATCTCAATGAGAGGGTTGATCATAAGAGAAAAAGGCTTATCAACTCGGGAGAATTTGATATCTCTTGATATCACCGCTCATTATTTTATTTAAATAGTAATAATGAACTTGCTGCAGGCTTGTTTAAAACTAATTTGAAATTAAATAACTCAAGTTGATTTGAAGCAAAATTCAATTCTCACTTGTTATGAAACCTATAACAGTAGACATGGGACTTTATAATATGTCAAGCTCTAAATTGTCTCGGGCCTATAACAGACAAAGAGAATAAATTTAAGAGAAAATGCTTCTCTTTTTTCAGACTCCAGAGAATCAACCTGTTCATCAATGTGTTTGGTATAATTATTCTTTGGAGACTGTTGATGAACAGATTCACTATGGCCAAGTCACTGTGGAACTTCTTAATGGGATGGGCAGTGAAGATATTCAAAAGTCTGCCAACACTTATGAAATCTACATAATAATCATGATACGTTTTAGACAGGACAAATTACATAATTCTGTGATATTGTTGTGAGCTATAACATCCTATGTTTCACTTCTCAGATCGTTTGAAAATTGACATCTGTGGAAAAAGAACTAGATTTGAAAAAAAAGATATCATTTGTATTTAAAGTTTAAGTTCAAATAATGTTTGTTATAATAGTATTCATATAAATAAATAGTAAGACATTTTTGAAACTTTGTATGTGTTAAGCTAATGAGAAGGTTGATTTTCGCAGTTTCTTAACAATAGTACATTATAATTCATGGATAAACTTATGCTTAGATAATAACAAGAATTTTGTGGGTACCAATTTTCGTAGATTCAAGAAAACTTACATGTTCGTGGATCTTTAATTTCATGGTTTTGAAGAAGTTTACTTACAAGCATATAAAATTTGTTGTTTGTTGAACATTTGATTTCGTGGTTTACCTGTACCCACAAAATCCACGAAAATCGGTATCCAACGAATAATAATGAATCCACAGTAATTATAAATCAGATTTGTTCAAGAATTAGTATCACAACTTTAATATTTGTTAAATAACGACAAAGTACCAGTTTAAGATTACTCTTATGTTTAGTGTGGTTGTTATGCTGTAATTGTATCTTTAATCATGTGTATTTCAGTATAATGTCTTGTACTTTTTTTTTGTTGATGTCTAGATCAAAGTCATTAGTTATTATTATGTATTTGAATGTTAATTTAAGAATACCTATTTTCTTCATTGATATTTATTTTCCTTTTGTAGCTTTTTTTATACTTTTATATTTATGTTGCTAGTATAAGTCATGGCTGGGAATTGTGGTTATATTTTGTCTTAAGTCCATGCTTTTCATTGGCATGACATCAATTGAATACATGACCAGAATTTTACTGTATATAATTGGTTTACATGTACCATATTATCTGAAAACTGAAGGGCATAAGATATTGGCATTACTTGTTGTTGTTAGGTTCCTATTATCAAACTTCTAAAAACCTGTTTGTTGATTGGTCACATGACTTAGCTGCTTGATAGTCCTTGTCATCAGAAGAAACATTCATATTAAAAATTAGTGGCAGCAACATACACGATTCATGTTCGAAAACATATGTATTTCATGGTTGTGCTGTTTGATGGTTTTATTTTATGTATTCAAATGTGTTCATAAGATCAAGAATAAGTTTTTGTTGGGCTTTATAATTATGAGAATGTTTGCACTGAAATTAGGAAAAAAACATTGTCTTTTTCAAGGAAAAGTATCTAGTACAAAGAACATGATAGAATAATAAAGATAGAAATATGTGCTTGTTTTTGTAATTCTTAAATTTTATTAATTTGATTTTGATATCAAAATATATTTTAAAAGAAATTTTCTGTGCCAGCAAAGATCACATCTCTATTATATACAATTACAGAAATAAGACGATGTAGTATGATTGCCAATGAGACAACTATTTGGTAGATTCCAACTGAAGTTAATTTAGGTAGCACTACAGTCAGAATTTTCTGACTCAAACCAACAGTTTTTAAAGATTAATTTCTCTAAAACTACTCAATGGATGTTTAAAATCCTTCACTCATTTAAAAGCTGAAATGTTTCTCCTTCTTAATTTGTTGATAAATTTATTTTTGGTATGATTAATCTCAAAATATAGCTTATTAACTGCCAAAAAAGTGGTCTTCCAACTTGGATGAAAATGCCACACTCAGGTCAAATGGTAGTAAAAATTTGTTTTCATCACTTTAATCAACCATTCACAAGCTACAAAACCATGTATCAGATTTTTGATATTTGTCTCTAGTAAGAAGATATATAGAGATTAATACATGGCCTTTTCCATATCAGCCCGGGTATCATCCCGATACCCCCATATCAGCCCGAGACCAAGTCGAGGAGCTGATATGGGTCGAGGGATGATACCTGGGCCGATATGGAAAAGGCCATATATTAATCGTTTTATCATATACTTCCGACAATTGTTTTATGTAAGGCAAATAAACAAATGAAATAACTGAAACAGTCAAAAACTTTACAAAGAAGTCAAATTATGCATCCAACATAAGATACACTATAATTGTCCAACAGTAGCATCACTACCTTCATTTTTATTTATGGTAACATAGATCCTGTAGATCCTGTGAATTTTGAAAATCTATATCATTGGATTAAGCCATGTTTATATCTGGGTTTTTTTCAATAACAGCTGGTTCTGTACAAACAGATTTACCACTTGATCCAATACACCTTATTGCTATTTGTCCGACATAGATGGAATTCACAAAAGTTCCCGTAAACGTTGACGTCATAATAAAACAAAACCATCTGACGCCACAATGGAAAAATAAACAAACTTGCACGAGAGGCACTATTATGGGTTCTGTGCACGAGATGCCCCTGATATTGGTTATCAGCCCGGTGGGAAATTATGGCTTGTGTACTTCCGTTCATTACACATATGCAAAAGCTATCATATCAATGCTAAGTATATGATAAATTGATTTAACTGCTTGGTGCCAAACCTCATTTCACCTTTCATCTTTGGACATCTATAGATTCATTCAGAAACAATTTATTCAAAAACTGGGACACGGTATTGTAGAATCACATATATCAAAGTCAAACCAATTAGGGTACCCACAAAGTTTCTATTTTCATTTTTTGCTAACAATTCTCATGAAAAATTGTTCTGAGAAATGACCTAAAAACTGAATTTCCCCCTTAGAACTCCTATAAATGCTACATAAATACAAAAATTTCACTGAGACCTCAGGAGGGTTCTGACACCATTATTTTATCAATAGAACCACATATTCTGGTCTTTGATGCTTTAATGCTGTAAATTTTGCATTATGGTGTGCAATGACCAACACTAACTTGGCTTTGGAGGGGGTTTGATGTCACAGATTTGACCAATGTCTGTGATGCAGTAATTAAATATAGACAAAGCTCTGTCTTTGTCCAGACAGTCTAAGATAAGAGAATAACAAGAATGATCAGCAGTATATAATCAATATTTGACATCATTAGTATCACTATAAAAAACTATGCAATAAAAGACATGTTCAAAAAAAGATCAAGACCATACCCTTCCTGAAAATAGACTGTCCCACATGATTTTTGAGTATTATTGATTTGAAAAATGTCACATAAACTTAAAATTGATTAAAATGCCTAAAACTTGTAACAGAAGACAGATTCAGAGACATATTCTTCTTCTTTTAAAAACCTTAAAAGTTTTTGAGAGGCTTTCAAAGATACTTTCACACTTTTATCCATATATAGTTTTGTTCATTTTGGTTAGATTTTTTTCTCTTGAGATTTTTTCCTTTTCATATCTTTTCCCTTTTCTCTGTTTACTTCCATGTTATATAAATTACTTTTGTTGCAATACACATAGTACAATGAGATAAGACCACACTATTTATCTTGTGGTCAGGGATTAACAGCTGAACACTGGCATCAACAGATGATTGACATATTAGCCCCTCCAAAGTGCCTTTATATTTAGATTACTCATTGCTGTTATAAGATAATGACTTTTGGATTTTAACAAACTGTGCAGAATAATATTTTCTTTAAAATAATGTGATAAAAAAATATATTATCAAAAAATCATTGTTAGACTGTAGTGCTACCTTAAGGACTTTAACGCGGAACAAAACCCATACTGTATAACAATTTTGAAAGACTATATAGATTGAAATTCAAAACAGTGTGGCTGTGGCCATTGATTGACACATTAAATTCATCCATTGACTGGGACAATTTACGTGAACTTTTGTCTGTAACGACCACTGTTCACGACGTACCTACGATAGACATTTAAACTGTGGGGTCACCAAAGGTTTCTTAACGCCTTTAATTATAAAATAATTCAAAAATTAATCAGGAATAACCTTTATGTTTTGATTTATACAATTGATATAAATCAAAACATCGTGTTATTCCTGATTAATTTTTCAAATTTTTTATTAAGGTGTTGAGGACCTTTGGTGACCCCATAGTTTAAGTGACTTTAAAAAGTACATAGTGAGCAGTGGTCGTTACATACAAACGTTCACCTAAATTGACCCAGTCAATGGATGAATTTAATGTGTCAATCAATGGCCACAGCCACACTGTTTTGAATTTCATTCTATGTTACATACTTTTTCTGGTAAATGTTTCTATTCTAAAGTTTGTAACAACAAGTAGACCCCAACAGATAATTGAGGCCTAGTTTTGTTTTTATTGTCCATAAGATTCATAGTAGATGACTTTGATTTGGTTGCTAACAAACATGTTTAACCATCATTCCCTTATTATATGACCGCATAACATTTTTGGGATTGTATTATGGTATGATGTCGTCGTCTGAAGGCACATTGGTTTCCGGACAATAACTTTAGTTTAAGTGAAGGTTCAAAACCACAAAAGGAAGGTTGGGATTGATTGTAATTTGTTTATTTTTATTGATTGTAATTTGTTTATTTTTGACATAAAGACAGAAAACAATCAAGCAGGATTACACAAATGTACAGTTTCAGGTATGGTCTTAAAGATATTATTATTATATGACAACTCTAAATAGCAAGACATAAAACAAAATATAACTATAATTTTGTACCAGTTATAAAATATTTAAATCACCTAGGACAGATTGTAATGGCATTTTTTATCTATATATTCTTTTTATGTAGGCAATAAAAAATTTACTGTATGTTCTATTCTTATACAGTATTTTAAATATGCAATACTACCTTTCACAGAAGATTTTTCTCCTGGATTTTTACAGCTATAATATAAAAAATTAAAATCAACATTATATGTTGTTCTACATTATATGGGTCAAAAATTTCCCCAATACCAAAAATAACATCTTTTGCCTCTATATGTTTTAAAAGGCTAAATCAACATTTTAATAATAAATCTTGAAGTGCTATCCAAATATTTGTGCTGTATATACATTCCCAAAAAATATGATATAAGCTTTCTTTGGTTTTGGTGCAAAAAGTGCACATTTCTGTTTCTATTAAACAGAAAAGAGTTTGTGTATACAAATCTATGTAATAACTTGAATTGAAAATTTTGAAGTTTAGTGTTTTTTTGTTGCTTGAAATGCCATCAAATAGATTTTTCCCCAATCATCAATCTTAACACATAAATCATCTGATCACTTGTTTTGTGATCTTAAAGGATTTTCTTTAATTTTTTCTAGAAATAATTGATAAAAATGTTTCCATGGTTTTTTATCATTTTTGAGTTTTTCTACAATATCATTTTCAATAATATATAATCTACCGTGATCAGAAATTGGTTTTAAACTGCATACTGAGTTTTAAGTTGTCAAATGTCAGTATGTGTTTCCCATCTGAGATTAGATCATTTATAAAAAAAAAATATATAATCTTTACAATAATTTTCAAAAATAAATGGCTTTCCACATTTTTAAGCCAAATGGGTTGACTCAGGATATTAATGGGATTGTTTTCATTTTTCACCTTTTCTGGCTTCAATTTAGCCAGATTTAGAAAAATGTCCCTCCAAAAAGGATTTAACTTTTTTGCAATTTTTTCCAGACCCTCTTTTGTCATGAACAATATTTTATCCCCTCCATATTTTTCTATAAAACTCAATAATAAAATTTCCCAGGGGGAAATATTCAAGGGATCTAGCAAAATTAATAAAGCCATGACACATAAGGGACACACAGAAACTTTCTATATGGGGGGATTTTAAACCTCCCTCATCATAATTATTTATAATAATCTTCCTTTTTATTTTGTCTGGTTTTCCATCCCATAAAAGTTTGATGAAGATTCCTTGTATTTCTTGCATAACCTGAATTGGTGGATTTGGAAGTACTGTCAGAACCTGTACCAAAAGTGGGAGAGCCAAAGTTTTGATAACCAATGGTTTTGCCAATATATGTCAAGTTTTTGTATGACCATAAATTGAGAAGGCTTTTCATAGTTTTCTAAAGTTTTATCCTCATTCAAGAGATTGAAACGAATTCCAAACAGTTTAAACTTTCCTGATGTATTCAAAGATAATTTTTAATTTGGTAACCGTTTTTCATCACTTCCTAATCTTGAGCCAACCCATATGACCTCAGTTTTATCTACATTTACCTTCAAACCAGCACTGGCAGCAAAACTATCAAAAATGTGCAATGCTTGTTTAAGAGATTCCTCATTTTCATCGGGATTGATTTTGTGGATGATGGTCACAACTGTTAAGAAAAAGGGGCCCAAAACAAGCATTGTTCTAGATTCAGGCTAATAACAGGTGTATAAGAATTTCGATTGCTCTGAAATTGTTGTATTTTTCTAGATTCATGATAATAACTTGTGTATAAGTATTTCGATAGCTCTAATATTGTAGTATTTCGATTGCTCTGAAATTGTACCACAATGTTTTATACCACAAGTAGAAGGTTGGGATTCATATAAGGGCTAGGGGCCAACAGTTAAGGAATAGAGGGCAATAAAGGGGCAAAAACAACATTTTTTGTAGTTTCTTAACAATAACTTGTGTGTAAGTGTATTGATCTCTCTGACATTGTACCACAAGGTTCCATATTGGTTGGTCACATGATTTAGCTGCTTGATGTTATTTTATGTGTTCAAAAGTGTTCACAAGAAGGAAGGTTGGGGATGATGGTCACAACTGTTTAGGATAAAGGGGCCCAAAACAAGCATTTTTCTAGATTCAGGTTAATAATTTGTGCATAAGTATTTCGATTGCTCTAAAATTGTAGTATTTCGATTGCTCTAAAATTGTAGTATTTCGATTGCTCTAAAACTGTACCACAATGTTTTATACCACAATTAGAAGGATTGGATTCATATAAGGGCTAGGGGCCAAGAGTTAGGAATAACGGGCCAAAAAACTGGACAAAAACTTGTGTGTATTAAAGTGTATCGATCTCTGACATTGTACCACAAGGTTGCATATTACAAAGGGAAGGCTGTGGTTATGTTTGGGGTAATTGCCCCAAACATATTGGAATAAAAGAAAATGTCTTATGACTATCTAAACATATATTGTATTGTTTCATTGTATTGTTTCATATATGAAACAATACAATATATGTTTAGATTGTCGTCAGAATTTTCTCGTATTCCAATGTTGAATAAGGAAATAGTAGTATACCGTTGTTCAATAGTCATAAACTTAAAGAAATCTGGGTCACAAACCAAAACTGAGGGAACACATCAACTATAAGAGGAAACAAAACTGAACAACAGAAACACTGAACAGCTACAAAAACAAACGCCAACACACATAGAACAGTTGATATTTACTAACTACCAAGAAACACTGATTTCAGCATTACTGTCATCATAGTTCCCACATTATTTAAGATTAAAAGCTGTTAGAAGCTCTCCATAATGGTGTCCGTTAGGAGGGATAACCACTACATTGTTTTTACCTCCTCCTACTACGTAAACATTTCCATCTCCGTCTATAGATATACCAAAAGGGGATTTGAGAACCTTATTTTTGAATACCCATTGTATGTTCCCTTCAAAGTCAATGCAGGTTACACTATCGTTACTACAGTTTGTATAGATAATATTGTCCCTGAATGTTGTCGGATATGAAAAGTTATTAACCTAGCTCTGTTTTAGTAACATTAACAATGGATTCATCATCAAAATTGATCATTTGTATTCCATTCTTTCCAGTACAATAAATCAACTTGTCATCACTGTGTGTTACTCCAGAGTTTACTGAATTCACTTTTAATGTTTCCCTGTTTTTAAGTCAATAAAATTAATTTGAAGGGAGTCACTTACATAACCTGATGTCACAGCAATAGCCTAGTCAATTTAGCTCTAAAATAACTCAACCTCCATGCAACTAATTGCAACACAAGCTTTTATTAATGCAAATTATAATATGGACTTGTACTAACAACATACTAAAACTATACATTGATTTAATTTGCGGAAAAGGTTATTTTTGGTGACATATGTATTTTTTAGAGAAAAAATGCTATGAACTGAAAAAGAAGAAAAAATATTATTCATTGTTGCATTTTTAGACCTAAAGCTTGTGGAAGACAGGGAACCTTATCTTTAAATAGACTATTATGTAGTCATTTAGCTATTATTATTCATATTGAAGTAATTTTGAGGTGACATGAGTGATTTTTAGTGAAAAAACGTTGTAAACTGGAAACACAGAAAATCTCAGTTGTTAATGGTAAATCTCTTAGTGTTCATACAGATATGATAGGATAGTTTTATTCCAAAGGGCCTATGAAGAGCAAAGTATGACGGTCGCAAAAAAGCCGAAAGGGAATATTATTAGTTACATATGGCGAAGCTCTCACCCCATATGGAATTTACTGACCCCATATATATCGTATTAGGTCACTAGCACACAATGTATCGAATTTATCTTACCGACTATCTTAACGTGTGAAATTTAGACTAGTGACCTATCAAAATGAGCAAGTCTTCAATACTGTTAGCATTAAGAAACTCCTTTCATTGATCCTACAAAAACAGATACCAACAATAACAACTTGTTAGGTTTAAATGTGTTTTATGAATTTATTTCAATCCTAATCATCAATTTCTTCGTCTGTTGAACCCTTTACGAATTTTTCTCAGTACCGTTTTGTTTTTTTAAAGGGACGCAACACCACTACTAACCGTGTATGAAATAGGCCCCGCCTCCCTACTACGATCTACTACCTTATATCGAATATAAAGGGACGTAATACCACTATACTAACCATGTATGAGATAAGCCCCGCCTCCCTACTAACCTAATATGAAATATACACGATCTTCACGAGGGCGCTTTTAACCAATCACATTCCTAGAAATGTATAGGAGGTAAGATACATTTACATACACCCCTGAGGCATAATTTGGGGTACAGGGCATTTATAGAGCATTATCGCGTCGTAAAGGTTAATGCCCTATATACTCTACAAAACGGTAAAAACTAAAAATATTCCATTTATAACAATATGAAAAGAAACTTTAAACTGAACTTGAATTTTAAAATCGAAAGCTTTGGAAAATTAAAAAGAAAGTCTATACCCATCTTAACATTAAATTGTGAAATGGGGTAATTAATTGTTGTTTTTAGTGGTTGTTGAAACGGATGGCGTTTGCTGTCTTAATGGCATTACAGCAAATATTTATTATAAACTGCAAATCCATTGATAATTATCATTACATTTACAACTGGACATATGCAAACGTAAAACTAAAATCATATTAGAATGACTGGGAGTGGTCTCTGAAAGCAGTGATTTAGATTGTGCATAAGTATTAAAATTCGAACTCTTGATAACAAAATATTACTTTATCGGTGTTCTTGTTCTTTCCAAATAAACAAAATGCCAGTCGACACATTTCAGCGTATGCACTCGTGGTTTTAACTGTTGGCCGTTTGTATTTTATATTCTAAACTGTTTATGTATTATTTGTGAATATATAGGACTCCTATTCACATATATGATATTCAGTTTCCTGGCGTTTTGAAATACAAAGCATTGTACAAATAGTTTACACCTCCGCGTTAGGATATCATCAATACAGGAAAGACTATTTATCTATTTACAAATACTAGTGCATGATATTATTGTAAAAAAAATCAACATTCTTTGTTGATAAAATTAATCATACTCGAACAACATTTTAGAGTAAAGAAAATAGATTTAAAGAAGCAATATGTGACGTTATGTCTTTATTGTTTTGTATTGAGTTTCTCCGACTCATTTAACTTATATTAACTGTCAATAGTATTGGACGGAGCTATGTGGCTTTTGTCTTTATGTTATTTTTGTTTTTCTTGTTTCAAGGCGATCTGATGAGTTAAGACATTTCAAAATGATGTTACAGGTTGTCCTTTATTTCTTAGTCCGAGATTACTCTGACGTCCTACGGCTGTTTTGCCAGACAAGCTGGGGCCGTGGGACGTCAGAGCTCGTCCCATATCAAAAAGTGGATATTTGCCCACCCAAAAAAGATGCGCTGCTTCGTCGCTTCTGGTGCCGACTGACGGCCTTGGAATTATATAAATCGGGTATCAATCTGTTAATTTTTCATTTATCTCTTCATTTATGCAAGTTTCACCTACCTGCCAACCTTTATTTTCTCATCATTAGACAGTTTTCACAGTGACCCATCGATTTCGGCATTTTGCCGAGTAATCTCGGACTATTTATTTCTATGACAACTCCGTGCCAGGTTTGGGGAAGGATGGGCACCCACAAACATTTTGAAAGCACTTAAAAAAAATAATATGCTTATTCTATAGCCATATAGAAATTTATCAACTGGAAAATAAAAATAAAATCAGTTCAATATCATAAAAAAAAAGTTCAAGTTAAATATATAGACATAAATATAGTGCATGAATAATTTTGATTATAAAGAGTTTTCATCACATTACATACAAGTACATAAAATTAGACATAAACTAGAGACATATAGGAAAACAACATCTTTAATACTATTGCTGTGAGGCAATTTACTCACCGAAGACGACTGATGAATTTTACATCACCATGTCGATTTCAACAATTTCAAATCTGTTTGTTGTATTCAAAACATTTAGAATGTATACAAACTGCATATATACAGATATGAAACGATACAATAGATATAGGAAGATGTGGTGTGAGTGCCAATGAGACATCTCTCCATCCAAATAACAATTTATAAAAGTAAAACATTATAGGTCAGTGTACGGCCTGCAACACGGAGCCTTCACTCACACCGAACAACAAGCTATAAAGGGCCCCCAAATTACTAGTGTAAAACCATTCAAACGGTAAAACCAACGGTCTAGTCTATATAAAAAAAAGAGAAACGAGAAGAGAAACACGTATAAATTACATAAACAAACGACAACTACTGTACATCAGATTCCTGACCTAGGACAGGTGCAAACATTTGCATGTTAAGATTGTCGGAAGAAATTTTCTCTTTTTCCATTGTGAATTAGAAAATATTAGTTTACCGCTGTTCAATATTAATATAGTCATAAAATGAAAGAAATCCAGATCACAAACCAAAACTAAGGGAAACACATATCAACTATATAAAGAGAAAACGAAACGGAACAACAAAAACACTTCACTGCTATAAAAACAAACGCCAACAAACATAGAAAATTTAATATTTACTATCTACCAAGAAATACTGATTGGAACATTACTGTCATTATAGTTCCCACATTATTTAAGATTAAACACGAACGCTTTTCCCTCTCTATTCGCAACTAACATCTTACAACTTGACCTTTCAATGTGTATAACTGATGGTTCATTCAATCCATTCTCACTTGTTAGAAGCTCTTTATAGTGCTGCCCATTGGGAGAGATAACAACTACGTTATTCGAAAATCGTCCTACTACGTACACATTTCCACCTCCATCTACAGATAAACCATTAGGACCTTTGAGAACACTAGTTTTGAACACCCATCTTTTGTTCCCTTTAAAGTCAATGCAGGTTACACTTTGTTTGTCAAAGTTTGTATAGAAAATGTTGTCTCTGAATGTTGCAACATATGAAAAGTGTTTAACATCAGTTTGAGTTATGTTGACAATTGATTCATTATTAAGGCTGATCATTTGTATTCCCTTCTCTCCAGCACAATAAATCAACTTCTCATCTTTGAACGCTACTCCGTTGTTTTCTGAATTTACATTCAATGTTTTCTTAATTTTCAATGCTTGTAAGTCAAATAAATTAACTTGAAAGAGGTCACAGTCATAACCAGAAGTCACAGCAACTAAATTATCTCCTATGTACACTACATCTAATACATCCTCGATATTTTCAATATCAAAATCTAATGAACCATCTGGCTTAAAAACTCTTAATATTCTTTTTGCATAGCATGCCATTACCATTCTATAATCAGGTAGAAACGTACACCCACTTACAAATGGCAATTCTGGATCTAAACTCTGTTGCAATGTAGGTTGCAGGTTATCGATAGTCATAGGTGTAACAGATACCATCATCTGAGCTTGTCTATCCTTCTGTTTCAGGATTGATATTTTACATGGCTCTGTTGTCCCAACGATATCTCCAAATGTTTGAATGGCAGGTATCAAACCTTGCAAGGAGGGATTAATCTTGCACGAAAAATCAATTTGATTCGCACCATCACTTTTGATCAATGATTGGACGTACTTTTCTTCTTCTACGACATCTTTTTCTATGTGTTTCAAAGCGAGGAAGTTTTGAAGCTCTGATGCATACTGCTTTATATTGCCAACATTTGTTTGATACTCTGTGATCTCCTTTTCCTTGTCTGACATTGACTTCAGTATTCGTCGTATTTTGTTACTTTCTTCTTCTTCTCTCGTTTTCAGATCTTTCAATATGGCATCCTGAAGTTTATCCAGATGAAGATTGATCCTGGCACGAGTTTCTTTAACCTCTTTTTGAATTTCCCTAATCTTTTTCCCGATTGACACCAAATTGTCTTCCCGGTCGATTCGAAGTCTTATGATAGTCTCTGCAATTTCTGACAAGGTGTGTTCGATGTCTGCAAAAGCATTTGAAGATTTGATATTCGTGTCATATCATCGATATCTATCAATTCTTTACATTCCATGTGTGTATCAACTACACATTTCTTACAGCACGGACAATCATGCTTTTTACAGAACAGCACGTATTTCTCATTGTGTCTATTACAAGAACGTGCCAATTGTAAAACTTTGTTTGGCAGTTTCTGGTACTCATTAATAGAAACAGTGTCATGATTTCTAGATCCTTTTGAAATACTATGATGATCTTTACATTCTTCACACAGCCCTTCATCACATTCTGAACACCAGACAATTGATGATTTGGTAATGTGACGATAATCACAGACTCCACAAACACTCCAGTTACTTGCCATTATTCTGCAAAGATTAAAGTATATATTAGTTCACAGACTCGTCAGACCTGTTTTATTTTGAACTTTCATTCATGATTCTTGAAACGTGTTGATTTAAAAGTTCTACCAAGAAATAGGATGTTCAGCAAAAATATGTTATAAATTAAAAACATAAGAATTAACAAATTGAACGTTATTAACTTATAAAATATATGTTAGATATAAGACGAAAAAGCTTTCAAAAAAAGAAGTCAGGGACAATGAACATATGTAAGACCGAAACTTAGTGACATAGGAGATCTGTATACAAGATATGAAGCAAACAGATCTTTCACCAGCAGAATTATCGAGTATTATGAAGAAAAAAAATTACGCCCTCGCCATCGAAAAGTAATCCCATTGTCTCACTTCTGAAACTTTCGTTGTCGGCGAGACCATAAAACTAGAGACGTTAAGGAGCATGTATCGTTCACCTGATGTTTTTATATAAAATTAATACAATGGAACAAGAGCTGTATGGCCGTAAATCTTGTAATGCAAATCTTTTTTGATAGACTGAGTTTCTGTCTATGGATTATAGTTATCAAAATAATAAGCATAACTGAAAAATTTATCAAAATTGGGATTTAAAGGAAACATCTACTCTAAGAGTTTGATTGACAATTTCATTCATATTGATTAAATCAATTATGGATCTTGTGTACTAGAGTATTACAAAATGTAATTGTATTCAAATCGTTTGTACCAAATTTAACTTGTGATTATTCTGCCTATAATGGGCGTCTTTAATTGACAATAAAATATATTTGATTCTGATTTTGTGTTGCTGATCATTTGAGCCGTTCAGAGTCTCTTTTTTTTTACCTATTGTAACTTCAAGTACTAGTTGAAAACACAAAATATGTCAAAAATCTAAATTTGAGAATAAATATTCTAAAATTGAGACATCAGACGATTTGGATCGTTTTTGCAGAGCTTTTTGCAAAACCAGTTTATCTATCTATCATAGTTTTCAAAGTAATACAAAAACATAAATGATATCAAGAGGCTGTCAAGGGCGACAGCAAACCGGAATTTCCTGCAGAGGACGAATCCTGAACAGTTGAGCAAGTATGGACACAACATTTAAGCTTAACACAGCGATTGAAATCAACTAAAATCTGCATGTCATAGTATCCCCAGAATTAAATTTTTATCAAATACTAATTAATGAACCATTTCTGTTCAAAGGGGAATAACATAAACTTAATTCCATGAACCAGTAATGTTAACTTATAACTGTTAAATAATAACATCATATATGATTTAACCACTTACAAATAGTTCACCAAAATTAGATATGATCATGATAATGTTATATCTATTTTCAAATTATAATCAAATGAACTAGTAGTTTTAGTTCCCTTTTTTTCATTTGTTACAAACTAATATAAATCTGCAACTTATTTATCTATTAATGTCAACACAATGTAATGTAATGATATTTATCTATTGAGAATAGATTATTAACTTATGAAAATGGTATGTGCAAATATAGATCCCAAACAGGTCAGGATCAAGTAAACGTTAACATTAACACACACAACAAAAATAAAATACAACAAAACAATTGACAAAAAATAGTAATGAAGAATTTTTTTGTTTTACATCTCCTGAACAAGTTTTTGAACAGATACAATTATTGGTATGGTATCTATACAATAGCTTATTAATTCTGTTCAAAGAAAATAACTCGATCCCATAATAAGTAACACTTTTAGCTACCTAAAGGGTCAATAACTGAACAACGAAAAGTCGTGAAAATTGAACTTGACCTTACAATTAAGTCACTGAAAATATCATGTCTCAAAAAAAAAGTCAAAGCGAACACTGTTTGGAAGCTATACACCATCAAATCATTTGAAAATCTAATTAAAAATGGTCACATCAAGTAAATTCTGAACATTTCTGTACAGTTTTTTTTATCCTTGATACTCCAATGATGATTGTGGCAAAGTTTTAATTGGTCCAGTAAATTAATTTTTAAAGAAAATTTGTGTAAGAGAAAACGAGCAATTGAAGCCAAAAGAGAGACCTTAAGATATCAAAACTCAAAAGTCAAAAACAAACTGAAAAAGCCATGCCAAGTGTAAGAATTGATCAAACATACCCTGTATGCTATGTTATCTAAATGGTTCTTAAATGTAGTGTCATACAGATCATGGCATAAGAAAAAGAGGAAATGATGTAGGAAATAACAAGACGTTTTAAAGGGAAGGTGATTATGTGTAGTGACACTTGCATTTCAATTACGGGGGTAGTGGTTTCAAGCTTCACAAGCGAAACCCGTATATACTTTTGCCTCTCGTGATCAACACAATAAGAAAGTGTCGAAGAGTCGTTTAATGCTAAATTGAAAGCAATGCCCTATCAATCCTTCAAGATCTATTACTCCAACTTAATCCATATAAGGCTGTTCTTCAATTGTACATATTTACAATCGATATTCCTTTTCTCACCATGAGCATCTAACATATACTTACCCTTATTAAATTTGAATAAATTAATCATCTGTTTATCGAACCCTTATCTAGTTTTAATTCTTGTTAGATCAAGTCGACGGAAGTTCTCTGAAAACGAAAGTGAAAAACAAATTTGAATAAAAGATCTATCTGGTATAGTTTTGATAAACTGATTCATAATTCAAATTGTCAATGTTTAATACAATTGTTTCAGCTAACTTTATTGAAATACCTTACCTTCAATGGTTTACTTGTCATGATCTCGTTCGAGTGTGTGTATATATAGATATATATTGTTCTGACTAAACAGGAAGGTGAATTGTCATGTGACTTAGTTTGGTTGTCAAGGAATTGTATAGCATAACCTTCGACTATCAAACAACTATAAGTCCAAGGTAATACTAAACAAATCCCTGATCATTTGAATGGAGCTGTTTTAGATATTTGATGTTCCTAATACGAATTTTGTAATTACATGATTTAACTATAAAAGTGTAATTACATTTAAGAAATTGTGAAATCCCGCAAATTATACCATACTCTTACCTTTTTGGTTTTGTATATGTAGACTCACCAAGTTGGACGTAAATAACACTTGAGTTGGGTTCTATTGGTTTATTATAAGCAATCTCAAACAAACACCCTGTAACATATAAAATACACAATAAGACACAATACATACGTTCAAAGAACGATAACTCTAATTAATATCTCCATATTAATAAAATGAAATATAAATTATCCAAGTAGTTAACTTCAGTTCGAAATATATTGTAATTAATAAAGTATGTTTTACTACAAAACATAAACATTTATTCCAAAGTCTATTTCCGGTAACTGTTCAATATGCAATACTACATATATCAATAACACCTTGTGTCAACGATCATCATCTAAATTAAGTAATCGATTAGAATACATTTATGAGTTTGACTGTCCCTTTGGTATCGTTCGTCCCTATTCGTAGATATTCGTAAAATAAACATTTGCTAAACAATACCACATTACAAACACAGACAAGACGTACATTAATTAAAACAACTAAGTACAAATAGACAACACGTAAATAAATAAAATAATATGATAACACAGAACACAGCTTATTATACCGTGTATATAATACAAGGACTGAGCAGTGCTCCTCTATAAAGTTACTGTATACTCTTATACTTCACATACTGGAATCTGAATAAAGAAAGATGACTTCATAAGGCTTAATGTCAAAAATGGTAAATAACTAGAACACACCCGTGATATCGCGGGTCCGTGACTGAGTTAAAGTATATAACTATGCGCAAGCCTTATTTTAGTATTAGTATTGTCATCTAAAGTCATGTTGATTATAAGATACATAGTTTTCTCTGCTTTCAAATCTTTCTGTTTAAACCCGTCGAACTGGAACTTATCAATTATTGGTAATATTAATTATTTGGAAAACAAAAGGTCCTTGAATGGAGTATTTTTTAATCAACAGCATTGTCCTATATTAGTTATAAATAAAGTTGAATTCTTTGATTCGCTGTTTTACTTCATGCCCGCTAACAAATTGAAAGCTATGTACCTATAGCTTATTTTTAGTCACAGATTTTTAGTATTCATATTGTTATCTTAGAAAGTCTTACTGATTAAAATACTACAATAGGTAACAATTTGACTATTTAGTAGTGTCAACCCTGTGATTATGACCCGTGTATATAGCATATTAATCCTGAATACACCGTTTGGTGGTGCGCCTGTCAGATGCGGAACGTACAGATAAGGTATTAGGTAACAGGTGAATATGCTATTGGTAACGGTATCGGACTCGACCCGGAACTTCTTAATTATTGGCAATATTAATTACGTGGAAAACAAAAGGGCCTGGAGTGGTGTAATTTTTAATCTACACCGTTGTACTATATTAGTTATATATAAAGTTGAATTCTTTGATTCGTCGTTTTTACGTGATGACGGCTGACAAATTGGACCTCGTAATTTTAGTATTATATATATAGTTAAAATCAATGCAAAACAATATTCTATGCTGAAATCTGATAACAGCCAAATATGAAAAATAATATAATAACTGTAATATTCTTTCTGTCTTACAAATACGAACTTAAAATAACAAAATGAACTCTTTCATACTCATGGGAATCAAAGTGGACTTTCATACACATTTTCATAACACATTCATATCTTTTATACCAAGATAAAAATATAGAAATACACGCATCAAATACTACTGTAAAGAATATAAAGAATATAACTGACCTGAATATAAAGAAAGGTTTCCAGAATAAGAAGAATAAATATATCTATAAATCACAATAAAGTGTCAATGTTCTATATCTCTGTGTAGAATTTGAAAAGAAAGAACGCCTCAATATCAAAGGAGTTTACAGAGTAATCAATCGGAATAAAGAAATAGAAAAGACAGGATGTAAATATCTAAGTGAATAAAAATCAAAGTACTGTCATACTGTATACTCTGTCAAAGTCAGTCAACAAGCCAATGCATGAACAAATATATACAAAAACTATTTATTAACATAAATGATAAAATCAAGCTGTACTACAAACTCCCCTGCATTGGGAAATGACGTCCCCGTCATCACAGTAAAGTTTTAACAAAATACAATATATAATACACATATGAAGTTCTGACTCTCAGTACTTCCTACTAACAATTCATGAAATTAACTATCAAACATATAAAAAATAAAACACAGATCTCAATCACTGAGTGGAATAATCTCAATGAATTTCTAAGATGATTTCAAAATAATTTCTATTAAAGCTTTACCAGTTTCTTATTCTAATTCAGATAGAGTTCTATCCTTCAAAGCAGAAGCCATAAATCCTGCATTTGCTTTCCAATCGCAAGTCACTGCACTTTTTACAACAAAATCTCCAGACCTTAACCACTTTGGTTATCTCCTAACACGACTCGACCTTCTAGGTGGAGGTATCAGAGTAAGAACCAAATCATCTAACTGATCACTATCATTATCCGATTGAAAGGTTTCCTCAGTGCTTGTTGAAGCACTGTCAGTTGGCATAGCAGGTACAAAATAAAATTCATCCTCTGATGAAGATTCACTAGCTAAGTCTGAAGTGTCTGTAACTATATCTGATTTCGGTGTTGGTGGTGATTTCATCGGTTTTAATCTAGGTTTCGGTTTCGGTGATAATTTTAACGGTCTGAAATATGGTCACTAGGTAGAAGTAGATTTCTATGGAGTGTTCTTAATCTGCCTTCTCCATTTTCCTTTGTAACATTGAAGACAGGTATTTCTAAATTCGGTTGTGATACAATAATATACGGTTCAGCCTCCCACTTATCAGCAATTTTATATTTCTCGTCAAATGCAACTTTCCTAACTAAAACCTTATCTCCTTTTCCAATCGCTGCACCTCTTGCTCTAAGATCATAACCTTCCTTTTGTTTCGTCTGAGCTTTCTTTGAGTATGCAGCTGCTAATTCATACGCCTCAACTAATCTTTCCCTTAATTCCTGAACATATTTTGTTTGTGGTTTGCGTTGTTTTTCTGTAACTAATCCAAAAGATAAATATATAGGTAATTGCGGTTCTCTACCAAACATTAAAAAGTATGGTGATTGATTGGTTGATTCGTGTTTTGTACAGTTATACGCATAAACAAGTGATCCTACATGTAATTTCCAATTGCGTTTTTGATTCGGTTCCAAAGTTCCTAACATAGAGAGTAAAGTACGGTTAAATCTTTCTGTCATTCCATTTCCCTTTGCGTGATACGGTGTAGTTCTAGATTTTTTAGTTCCCAAAAGTTTACAAAGTGCCTGTATTAATTTCCCTTCAAAATTTGCTCCCTGATCTGAATGTATGCGTTTCAATATTCCGTAATGAACAATAAACTGGTGAAATAAAACTTCTGCTGTAGTTTTAGTGGTCGGATTTCTTGTCGGATAGGCTTGAGTGTACCTAGTGAAATGATCTGTTACTACTTACATAATATGCTGATTTCCTCCGTTTGGTTGTTCCAAAGATTCCATAGATTTCGACATACCTGGCCAATAAAATCTATCGTGTAATAATGATGTAGTTCTATCACGTCCGGGGTGTCCCATTTCATTATGTAGAGCCTCTGATACTGTTTTTACATAATCTGATGGTAGTACAAGCTGATTGATAATCTTACCATTCCTATCTTTTACTTCTCGGTATAAGATGTTGTCTATCAGTTTCAGATGTTCAAACTGTCTGAGTATCGGACTCTGTATAATGCATCCCTTCTTCTGTTTCTTTCCTATCTTAACCCATTCGATCCATGGTTGTAGTTCTTTATCCTGATGTTGTATACTTACCCAATCTATGTCGTTGTAAATTCTATTGATGTTTCATCAACTACTTCTGTGATATTGATAGTGTTTCCACTAATGGTGTTAAAATCATTCCACATATAGCTTTAATAGATTCCATCGGTATGTTTGTCTCTTTGTTGGTTGGTATCCTTGATAAACCATCTGCATCGGAGTTGTTTTTACCAGGACGGTATGTTATATCAAAGTCATATACTGAAAGAGCAGTAAACCACCTATGTCATGTGGCATCTAAGCTGGCAGTTGTTAATGCATAGGTGAGTGGATTATTATCTGTTGATACTTTGAATGCATATCCATAACGACAACTATGAACTTTGTCGCAAACTGGCAATTTGAGTGCTAAGAATTCTGATTTGTGTGCCAGATAGTTCTTTTCGGATTTTGATAGTCCACGGCTTGCATATGCTTTTACTCTACCGTGTCCTTCTTGATGTTGATATAATACAGCACCTAATCCTGATCCACTAGCATCAGTGTGCAATTCAAACGGTTTTGTATAATCGGCATATCCTAAAATTGGTGCTGTTGATAGAAGTTCTTTTAATTTTACAAATGCATTTTCCTGTTTTTCTCCCCAACTCCATGATTTTTGAGTACGAGTTTTCTTTTGTTCTTTTTAGCTGGTGTTGGCATTAATTCGGTTAACGGTTTAGAAATTTGACTGAAGTTTCGAATAAATCTGCGGTAGTATCCTGCAAAACCAATAAATTGCCTAATTTTCTCTGGAGTTTTCGGTGTTGGCCAATTCTTAATTTTCTCTATTTTATCGGGGTCAGTTTCAACTCCTTCCTCTGAGACTATATGACCTACATACTTTACCTTTGGTTTAAAGAAGGTACACTTAGCTGGTGCCATTTTCAAACAAGCATCTCTAATTCTGTCAAAAGCAAGTTTCAATCTCTCCATATGTTCTTCAAATGTCCTAGAAAATATAATTATGTCGTCTATAAATATGCAACATATTTTCAAGTGAAGTCTCCTTAGCAATTTTGCATTAGTCGCTGATAAGTTGCAGGCGAGTTAGATATCCCGAACGGCATCCTACAAAATTCGAAAAATCCTAAAGGGCCTACAATAAAAGTTGTGTGCTTTTTATGCGGTTTGTAAATCTCTACTTGACGATAGCCTGATTTCATATTGACGGTAGAAAAGTACTTATTTCCTGCCAGACAGTCGAGTATTTCCTCTATACGGGGAATCGCATAGGCAACAAGACGAGATTTTCTGTAGAGTTGTCTTAAATCTACACACATTCTTAGACTCTTATCCTTCTTCAAACTAAGACTACATTTGATGAGAAAGGAGTATGTGATTTCCTTATAATACCTGTTCGCATTAATTGCTGTAAGTGGGATCGGACTTCTTCAAACATTGAAGCCGGTATTCGGCGGTATTTTTGCTTAAATGGTCTATCATCCTCTGGTTCTATTTTATGTTGTACAATTTTAGTATGTCTCATATCTGAGTCGCCTTTCGAAAATATATCTGAGTAATAACGGATAAGTTGTTTTCCTTTTTCAAGTTCCTGAGTTGTTAAGTTATCTATGCTAACCTTAACTTGTTCTAAAAGAGGTGGAGTAAATTCCAAGTTTTCAGATCCAATATTGTCCTGAATAGATACAGGCTGTATCTCGCAAAGTAAAGCATGTGGTTGAATTTTACTGTTCTTGTTGTTACATTACTATCAACTTAGATGTCATGATTCTGATGAAATTTATACTCAATGAGTGACGATGATAAATCTAAATCAGACGGTTTAACGGAATTCTTAGTTGGATGTATCATAGCTGATGTATTGCAGTACAGAAGTTCTTTAATTATGTAGCCTGGTAAAGTAAAATTACTGTTTGGTGGTATAATAATGTTGGTATTTCCAGCTAATTTGACAAAAGCTAAACGATGGTTGTTTCGGCTAAGATCCTTTTCTCTAAGTAAGATACTTCTGAACTATGAATACCACGGCAGATATAGGTTGTCATGTTAAAATTCATAACTTCTTAACATATATGATAAATATGTATTCGACACTCAAGGAACTAGACCATGTGACATTTTTACCCCTCATTAAAATATCCTCCGGCGGGTGTGGGAGTTTCTCGCTGCATTGAAGACCTGTTGGTGACCTTCTGCTGTTGATTGATCTATGGTCGGGTTGTTGTCTCTTTGACACATTACCCATTTCCATTCTCAATTTTATTTATGTTATATGAAATCGACAGGGATGAAAGGCGAGAAATTTGGACTGCCTTTGGAAAATGAGGGTATGTCGGGGAGGGACAGAAATTTAGCCGTGCAACCGAATACTACCGGAACCCTCAGAGTTGCAATGGTTAATACCTAACATGCAGGGAGAGTTTGACTTTTTCTTTGCCAGATTTAATGTTTCAATTCTGACCAGACGTGACTATGTATTAATACAAATAATCAGATAAGAGAATTTTTTTTATTCCAAAGGGCCTATGATACGAAAAGTATGACGGTCGCAAAAAGACCAAAAGGGAACACATTTCCATACACCAGTCACTATTTGGGGTGAAGGGAATTTTAAGGTCATTCTCACGTCGTAATGGAAAATGTCCTCTATATATGCTCTACAAAACGGTAAAAACTCAAAAGATTTCATTTAGAATAATATGAAAAGAAACTTTATCTAAACTGAACTTGAAATCGAAAAGCTTTGGAAATTAAAAAAGAAAGTCTATATACCCATCTTAACATTCAATTGTGCATCGGACTAATTGTTTTTTATAGTTATTTTTCAAAACGGATGGTGTTTGCTGTCTAAATGACAGGACAGCAGCAAATATTTATTATAAACTACAAATCCATTGTATGTCAACATACCGTCGTGATAGTGACCTATAGTTGTTAATGGCTGTGTCATTTTGGTCTTTTGTGGATAGTTGTCTCATTGGCAATCATACCACATCTTCTTTTTATACACTTACAACTGAACCTTATGCAAACGTAAAACTAAAATCATATCAGAATGGCTGTGCGTGCTATCTGAAAGCAGTGATTTAGATTGTGCATAACCATTAAAAATCGAACTCTTGGTAACTAAATAATACTTCATCGGTGTTCTGTTCTTTCCGGATAAACAAAATGCCAGTCGAGACAAATCAGCTTGTACACTCTTGCATGGTTTTAACTGTTTGTCGTTTGTGTTTTTTATTCTAAAACTTTCATGTATTATTTTGGGTAGATTATAAATAATAAAACAATAGGACAGAAGCTTTGAGGTGAAAGGCCGTTCAATATGTTTCTTTTATAAGATTCAATTGTTTCTAAGATTACAACAGGTTCAGGTGATCCAGAAAAAGTGAAATTTGAATGAAAATGTTTCATTGAACCAGTTTGTTGATAATAAAATCATAAGTTTCGGGGAAATTATAAATTGTGCGTTTGCTGGACATTTAATTCACCTCTTAAGCCCTTGCTTAACCATGCATTCTGTGTTTATATTCTGGAGATATTCTTATTTTTTCTGTTAAAAAATGTTCAAGTTTGAATTAATAACCATTTTCTTGTTAAAAGTAGGTAAACAATTCATTAGAACTTTGATTACCCAACTTGTTTGCCTCGTGCGTTTATAACAGAGTTTGGTTTAGGAAATGTGCATCAGGTACAGTAAACTGTAAGGTCTGTCATTTTTACCTTGCCACTCATCCAAATTTACTGAAGAATAGGCGGTTTTTAGGCACACTTAAACCTTAAAATACCCTCTACTATTTAAAATCAATATACTTTTGAAATTACCTGGGACATAATATTTATTGATTTTATATACTAAAGTATTTTATAAGTCATAAAACGTTAGCACGGCCGACACTCGGCTAACCGAGAGGTTGGTCGGTTAATCTATATTGAGTTGGCGGCTATATCGGCGGTTGGTCTGTTAATCGGGTTGGCTAAAGTCTGTTAATCAGGTGTTATCGAGAAAAATCATTGCAAGTTCAGTATGTTTCAATGTATAACTTTTTAAATATAGTTTTATCATAAAAAATATTCATGTCTGACAAAACAATTCAATGCACTGTATCCAGTGGTGTAAATATTTTTTTTCTAGCTTCGATAAACGATCTATAAAATGAAAAGGCGTGTTACTCGTCAATAAATTTATACACATTTTACACACACAAAATATACACAAAATGACACGTTGGTTGAATTTACTTGCATGCAATATTTTGAACATCGAAAAAGGACAGGCATTATGTTTGTTAACCATATTAATATCATTGTGTGAAAAATCTACACGAAAATCTGTATTTTGGTGTCATTAATCAATTTTTATTTAAAACCTGGTCTGTTAATGGGTCGGATGTATGAAACTCGGTCTGTTTATTGGTCTGTTAAGAGTTATGAAAAAATATAATTTTATTGCTATATGGGTGTTATCGGATAAAATGGGTAAGTTAAAGCGGCTAAAATATACGGAACCAACACATGAACAATGAAACATCAAATATACGGAAACAACACATGAACAATGAAACATAAAATATACAGAAACAACACATGCTGAATAAACAATTTAGACAATGGAAATTGAAAATTGATAAAAATTACTTCGAAAGTGTATTCTTATGCAACAACGTTTGTAACGTTCATTTTGATTGGATAGCGTCACTTATTTACAATGGAATCAATTGACAATTGATGCTATGAGACTTACGCGCAAGCGCAGACGGCATATGACAGATTTTAAATACATGTTTTAACGTTCTTTTCTGTCAGTTTCATTAGAATGGAGATAACAATATTGTATTTTAAGCTCCGACGGCATCAATTGGGGATTTGATGGTCGCAAATACCTGTTTTCTGTCTCCGCTAACGCGTCGCCACTAAACTTAATTTGCGACCATCAAATCCCCAATTGAAGCCGTCGGAGCTTAAAATACAATACAGTAATATTGATTTCTTCCAAGAATGGTGTATATATGATGTGGATTCTGTTTAATTGTCATCATCGGAATGAGAACAATTTGTCATCTACATAGATGTCATATAAAAATCAGAGATAAACGTCGTAATGTAACTACACACACGTAAGTAAAATATGCTTAAAAATAAAGAATTGAGGAAGAAAAACGATTGAAATAAATAAAATGTAGAGAAAATTTACATAACAATTAAAAGAATACAGAAATAAACAACTCCCCCAATCCGGACATTCATGGTATACACGAGAATGTGGATGGAGACGCAGATATAGATCTATATAGAATAATAGATAAGGACAGTAAGTTGTGATGCATTGCTAAAAAGAGAGATAAAGTAATAATTGTTTAAGAATACAGCCATGAAACACCCCTGGGTGTTGAAACAGTAACGGATTGCGATGTACTCAAATTGGTGACAAATGCTAGACGTTTACATGCGGACAACTGTAGTTTTCCACTGCACTTATGTAGAAAGTAAATAAACGGAATAGAGTGAATTCAGCAAAACCTAAGATAAAACAAACGTAGCTGCATTCACTCCTTTCCATTTACTTCTTTAGAATGATGTGTGAAGAATATATGATTCAGTAATAAAAGAAAAGAACCACTTGGGTGATAATGACGAATAAAGGTTTAACGTTCAGTGACAAATATGATGTGCATATGAGAACGACAGCACGTTTTATTCCACTGTTTATACATATTTATAGTTTAAAAAATATTTGATTGGTCGAGATTATACCCTGTGTCATTGAACAAATCTTCATATTCACCTTTGAGTATCAAATTCCCATCTGAGTATCATATTCCACTCTGAAATGTAGGGACTACATCCTGCGACGTCACGCACGATTAATGTACATAACGATTTGAAATTCTTATTTTTCAAATAGCTATAGCAGAATCATTATCATGTTCAAATTTAAGCGTTAAAACAAATTTAAAGACTTCTAATCAACTTTGATCCGTAATGTTTATTAATGTGTAAGTCGTGTCAGTTTCAAAAACAATATTCGAATTAAGAAAAAAATGTATAGAAAAACTAATATTTCATGTTAAGTGTATGGACAGGGGAATAAAACATTCATTTCCGTTGGCTTCGAGAGATATGAAGATTTGCTAACTCTCAAAAATCATATTTCCTTCAGGCAAAGCCATCGTGAAATATGAATATTCTTGGGTGAACAAATCTTCATATCTCCCTCATGCACGGGAAATAAATGTATAATATGTACCCTGTGTTTTATTAGAAAGACACATTCAGTCGGATTTTAGAACGTGCTACCTTGAACAGACACAAAAATTGAGACTGATTGAAAACGTTAATAATAAATTCATGCATATTTCAGCGGCCAATCCATATATCATGTTATATTGAAGTGAAACACTCTTCAATAAAATGCAAAGAAAGTCAAAATAAAAATGCTCTTACTAGAAGGATACTGTTGCACCGTATTGTCATTTTTTTTTTACTCAAGAACATCTCATTCTTAAGTTTTTCAATGGGAAAATATAAAGGTAGCAAAACAATTGTCGTGGCTAAATAACTCTTAACTGACACAATTTTAATTGTCCAACCCATTAACCGACTTTATTCCCATAATTTTCACTAAAACGTGGTATTATTCCCGTTTTATTACAATTATGAAATATTTACTAATGTCAATTTAATTTTAGAACCAAAGTACTATTTTGTGTCCTTTAAATCATATTTTAAATTGTGTGTTTCGCCTTTTATTAAAAAAAAATGCTATGCGTATAAACATAAATACTATATACTTGCGCGACGCCTTTTAGTTTTACTGAATACTGCGCAGACTATGAAATGTTTTTACAGTTGGAAAATGTTCTATGATAGATATCATTTTGTCAGACACTTTTCTTTTTTTGATTTGGTTCTTATAATATGCCAAAAATCTGTATATTTAACAGAGTTTAACATTAAATTGTGTGTTTTACTCTTAACAGACGTATAGCCAACCCGATTAACAGACCAACCCCCCATATAGCCGCATACTCAATATAGATTAACCGAACAATCTCTCGGTTAGCCGAGTGTCGGCCGTGGTTAGCTAGAAGTTCTCTGTTTATACTAATCTTTACAAAGGCTTTCTTCTCAGGCTAAGCTTCTGTCCTATTGTTTTATAAGATGCACAACGAGAAAAAATAGTACAACATTGGTTTCATTGTCTGTGACACATCTTTAACCTACCCGAAATTAATATATATCAAGGTAAAATTTAAAAAAGACCATAGACACCATACAAACGTTACGAATTTGCACCCGATGAAATGTTTCCCTTGCTTTACTGACCATGATTGACAGAGGCGGATTAAGGGGTCCGCCCCTTTTTTGGTAAAATTTGGTTAATTATATATGTAATCACTGAAGCATGACCGGAGCGGGACCCCTCTTAGCAGTCAGTGGATCCCCACTTTAAAATGAAAATTTTGGATCCGCCATTGATTTTATGTTGAAACTCAGTCTCAAAGAAAAAGGTTCAACTACAAGTATCACATTTACATAATGTACACATGTGGAGCAGGGTCTGCTTACCTTTCCGAAGCCCCCGAGATCACCGCCAGTTTTTGCTGTTGCTTAGTCTTTAGTTTTCTATGTCGTGTCTTCTGTACTATTATTTGTCTGTTTGTCTTTTTATTTTTAGCCATTGCGTTGTCAGTTTATTTTCTATGAGTTTGTCTCTCCCCAGTGGCGGATCCAGAAATTTTCATAAGTGGGGGCCCACTGACTGACCTAAGAGGGGGCCCACTCCAGTCACGCTTCAGTGATTCCCTATATAAGCAACCAAATTTTTTCCCAAAAAGGGGGGGCCCGGGCCCCCTGGGCCCCCCTCTAAATCCGCCTCTGCTCCCTCTGGTATCTTTTGTCCCTCTTTTACTGGAATGATCTATATTTAGTTACATAACCTTTTCTAAGATCTATGACAAGGAGTCAAGGTCAGTTAAAACCTGTCAGATGATACCAGCAAGATAGTCTCGATAACCCAGACGCATATCCTATAACTCGTAAGATAAGTGACAAATTCACATGACAATGGTAAAACTGACGCTTCACAAAATCGTACTTGATCTGAGTTTTGTGACAATAAACATTGTATATTAGTTTTATTGAACATTTGGTTGTTGGAAACTTGTTAGAGAATAAAAACAACATTCAGCAATTTTTCCATTTGTTAAGGGGTATTAGGTAGCAACAATTTGATTTTCTGAGGGGGGCTATGGTTTTTTTTTCTGTGCAAACTTTTTTTTTCGCCTCCGGCGAAGAACAATCTATTTTTTTAGCGACAAACCGAAGACAATTTTTTTCTTTCAATTTTAGCATTACATATAGTGGCAGCTGAGGGTGAAACAAACAATTTTTTTTACGCAGGGTCCAAAACAAATTATTTTTTTCACCAAAACCTGGAAACAAACTTTTTTTTCCAAAAAAAAACATAGCCCCCCCCAGAAAATCAAATGGTTGCTGCCGTACTCTAGAATGGTAAATGTGAAACCACCAAAATTCAAACTTGTTCTGGGTTTTGTGGACATCAACATTTGGTTCAGGCAAATTTATTAAGAAAACCGAAAAGAATAATCCAGCAACTTTTCCATTTGTAAAGGGGCACAACTTTAAAACAGTACAAGTGACGCCACCAAAATTCAATCTTGATGTGGGTTTTGTGCAATAAGCATTGCGTTCAAGTTTCAGAACATTTGGTTTGAGCAAAAGAAACTAATTTGTGACGTACAGATGGACAAAAGTAAAACTAATGGCCTCTACTATCTGGTATGAACATAAAAATTCAAGTCATCACTGAACCATGAAGATAAAGTCGAGGACTATGGACATATGAAACAGAAGCTTCGTAACATAAGGTACCTGCAAGCAAATCTACTATTGTCGGAGATATTAAGCTCCACACTAATAGCTTGAGCTGAACAGCGATCCCAGTCTTACAAACACTCCATCTTTAAGGCAGCAGGATAAAGCATTTAAAACCTTGTCAGAGGAAGTTACCCATCAAGTATAGAATTATTTTTATGAATTTCATAATTTATAAAATATTTTATCGCATTCTATGAAATTTTCCTTCGATCTTGCGGACTGATAATTACCTTTCTCAGCAGTCAAATGATATAAAATAATTATCGCTAGAAACTAAGGACACACATGCCTGTCGTTATATAATTAATCGTTGTCAAAGGTTAAACTGTGATAAACAGATTATCACTGTGATTAATGATAATCTAGCGATCACAAGTACTCACGATTCTTCTTTCTGTCAATACTGTTAACTCATATTTTGGCACAAGGTCACGTTTCTAATGTAGTTTATTACATCAGTACACTTACCTTGTTTGATGTGTACATATTGATACTTTCGTCTGGTAGAACACAATTTTTTATTGCTTTTACTGGCTTGAATTTGCTTTCAGTAACTGAGTACTCTTAGATCCACATTTTGTTCATTAAGTGTTTTTATGGTTAATAGTTGGTTTATATGTGCTTTGAACTGATTTATTGAACTTAATTAAGCCATCTGTAATGGATTTTTATTGTTCGTCTTCAACATGTTCAAGTTTAGTTGAAACAACTTTCCGAGGTCAGGGGAGGGATAGGTGCTCACACTTGTTTAACCCTGCCACATTGTGTGCCTATTTCAAGGCAGGAGCCTGTAATTCAGTGGTCATCATTGATTCATATCTGTCAAGTTTTTCATAATTATATTGTATAAATGAGGCTGTAATTTTTCTGGTTTCCGATTTTTCATGTCAGGGTGTTTAATAGCCGACTGACAGTGTGGGTTTGTCTCATTGTTGAAGGTTGTTCTGTAACCTGATTATCTTTGTCATTTTATCTCAGGTGGAAAGTCATCTCATTGGCAATCTTACCATATCTTCTTTTAAATGAATACATAAGTGGAATTTGTCTACAAAGGAGAACAGCACAGACAACACAAGAATAATTCTGCATAGAGTGGTGGATACATCATAAATAAAATACAATAATATCCTGTTTACTGGTTGGCTAGTATTTTATTTAAATGTCTATTGAACCATAGCAGCTGCTGTGGAGGACTCGCTACAAAGAAAAGAAAATATTTTTAAAATGTGTCATCATAACAAATGCACATGATTTCACAAATGTACATAATTTAATAGTTTGTAGTAAATAGCTCTTTATATTTCAGTACACAACAATACACACAGAAACTGTATTGGGTGAAGTATGTTTAATTTGATCGGTGGGGTAACAATAAAAGTTCCAAATATAGACGGACTAAATTACTTAATCCAGCAACATTTTTATAATTTCCAACTAATACCATGAACAAATTTAACATTAATAATGTGTTCAAAATGATGATTAACTATGTCTGGATTCAAAGCTACTGGTTTTCTTTGCACGCCCTGATGAATTTGAAATATCATTTTTTTTTAACTTTTCCAACAACACCAAAAAGAAAAAAAAAAGCTCTGTTCAACATTTCTTTTAAATTCTAGGAGGTATCCATAGAACAATCGATTTGAGTGTAATCTTCATAATACTAGCACTTATCTATAAAATTCAATGAATACATACTATTTCCAGTTTGGTGGTAAAACCTTCTTTGTCTTGTAATATCTAGCCAATCTGTGGATTCTAGATTCTACCAGAATCAGTCTGAATTTGGAGTCCCTATCCTGAAATATAAATTGTGTTTTGTGTATTTGCAAAGAAAGGAAATCTTCTGCATTAACCGTTAACATGTGATACCCATGTTTTATAGCATGTTTAAAGATCGTTTATCTGAATGGAGTTCTCTGTGACCAATCTTAGTATGTCAAATAATTATTGTTTAAAAAATAAAAGATCAATATTAGAAGTCTTCGTGAATGAAAGTTGTCATTAAATCAATATAAACTAAATTCATAACACTCTACTGAAAGAGCATGGTATACCCAGTGTTCCAGCTAGAATTTGAAAATAGAGGGGCGCGTTTTTTAAAAAGGGCACTTTAGCGCGTTCTCACTGAAAAAAATCAAATACTTAATATTACCACATAAAGACATATTTCTTGATGCATGGTGGGTCTAAGATGAATTTGCAACGCGATGCGCTGCGTTGTTTTGTAGAATTATTTTTATTACACTTGTGAAATGAATTGTGCATGTCAGTTTAAAAACTTCACACAAATCTGCAATACAGTCAGGAACAATACTTAACATTTTCTCTGAAGGCCAGCCTGGATCCAAAAGTTTTTTCAATGGCCCTGTAGAATTTTTTAGGCCTTACCAGGTTTGTTTTTACTGCAGGCACATACATATTAATAGTCTTGAATGTTCTTATATAAAAGCCAAAAATATATGTTTGAAATACCTTATACATGTAGCTTGTTTCTTATTATGATGGAAATAATAAAGGAATTAAATTTTATAAACATGAGTTTTTCAGAATTAAAATCCATTTAACCATGTATTTTCAGACTGGTGAACTTTATATATATTTGTAATATTATTGAAAAAAAAACACAAAAAAAATAGCCCCCCTTTCCATACCCCTAGATGTAAATTATTTTAATAAAAAAAAGTATTATCAGTTTCACCCCAAGAAATTATTATAATTTTTCATGAATAAATCTTAGCAGTAACTGTTGTAATCAAAATGATTTCCAAAATGAAATTCCTACAGTCTATAAATAACAATGAAATGTAACTGTTTCCTGTTAATACGGGGTTTCCCGAATTTTCCCACCAAAAAGCACATTGCTTTCAACAATTGTAAACAAAGCATTCAATTTGTGATCATGGATTACAGTTTTAATTAATTTAATTTGGATATATAGATATTCAATTTAAGGTAAAGTCAAGCAATGTTTTTACTTTCTTCTGGATTAAAACTAGTTTGAAAGATCAGTTTAAAAAATAAAACATCAAAACAAAAACGATCTGTATTGTGAATATTCAGTGACCCATAAATTTTTTGAACTCTGCTACGGAGGTCAAAGTTACATCATGTTTCATGCATTTTGCGTGTTGACCTATTGGAATGATTCTTTTTTTAAATATGACATAATAAATAACAAATACAATAGAAATGAACACCGTTCACATATATTTTATAAATTATATGAATTCATTTAACTTCGATGTTTGGTGCTTCAGGGTAAAGGGATTAGACAGGGTCGTAAATTTCACCTGATTAAGTAATTGACTCTAATCAAATAGGTGATTATAATCAGGTAACAAGTGTCAACAATTTTAATCTGTTGTTTTAATGAAGTGTGTGTTTAAAGAACTCAACAAAATGGCGACGATATGAGGAAAAAAGATTGTTTTTTAAAACTTTTTTTCAAAAGGGCACAGAGGGGCTTAAAAAAGGCAGAGGGGCGCAAAATTTCGGGGGCGGGGCGCAGCGCCCCTCCATTTCATGCTAGCTGGAACACTGCCCATTTTTTTTGGACAAATTTCAAGAACATTTAATTTGAATCGAAGGCTTTAAATTATTGGAAACCCTAAACATCACTTCTTAATTCGTTCATAATTTAGTTTATGAAATTCGATTCTATTCTCATTATCATAGCTATCGGTCATTTAATCATAAGATCCACTTGCAAAACTTTAGAGCGAATTTTTTTCATTTGTTTTCGGTTTAAATTTCTGATTTTTAATTTAAGTTGTTCTAATACTTGTACATTTTTCGAAGACATTAAAATGTGGTTTTAAGGTAAATCTTTTTATTCAATTAGCGAGTTGTATAAAAACTGAATCAGAATTACAACACAGAATTTACAATATATTAAAAAATACTTTCAGTGAAGCCAAATTTTGAGATACAAATATCATCTGGTGAAAAAAACACTTCAGTTGTTTGAACTTGTGTCTGCAGTAGTCCATGATAGTTGTGTTCATACCTTCCTGTTTCTCTCCATGTGTTTTCTAATGCTGACAGCTTTCTTGATGAGATGATACAGATCTTCTGGAAGGTCTGGAGCTAAACCTTTAGCTTTAAGAATTCTCAAAATTTTGTTACCAGTGACAAATCTGACCTGTGCAACGCCATGTGAATCTCTCAGAATAACACCTGTAAGGAAATGCATAGTATAGACATAAAGGTCATTGGTGGAACACATCTGACCACTACCGTGGCTTTTTATGGATACATGTATCAACTGTATAATTACAGTCTGCATCGCAAGTCTGATGTCCGAGACTAGTAAAACTTTATTAGGACTAGAAATTATTTTCTAAATTTTGTTTAGACAAACAAGAATGCGTCCCTAGTACATGGATGCCCAATCCGCATTATCATTTTCTATGTTCTGACAGTGGACTGTGAAAATTGGGTAAAAACTCTAATTTGGCATTAAAATTAGAAAGATCATATCATAAGGAACATGTATACTTAGTTTCAAGTTGATTGGACTTCACTTCATCAAAAACTACCTTGACGACGAACAGACGAAGAGACAAGAAAACATAATGCCCATAAATGCAGCATAAAAATATATCAGAATTTTGATCTTTGGACTAGTAGTTGGAAAAGATTTTGGTGCAGACTGTAATTTTCCATAATGCATGTAAATGAATATAAAACTAACAGAGCATTATAGTTTATGACTTCAACACATTTTAATTTACTTCTATAGGTGGTTGCCCCATATTCAAAATCCCTTCCCTGGGTTCCATTACGCCCTTAAAAACTAAACTTTGATAAAGGTAGAAATAACTTTTAATGGAGTTATTTCATTTTTATCTTTTCTAATGGTTTTATGATCATTGGAATTTTTGTATATGTTAATCCAACATGCCTTTAACTCATTTGAAACTACAAGTGCAGGGCTCACGCTACCAGGCGACTTGGGCGAAGAAGTCGCCTTCCCGACCGTCACTTCGCTTTCCCCGACCCCCAAAAGCGAAAACAAGTCGCCCTGTTCTTGACGATAGTCGCTTTCAGTCGCTTCCGTCATCGGACATTTTCAATTTTTACCAAGTTGATGAAACATCATTTTTTTACTGATAATTAAAGAAATTCAGACATAAACGATTCATTATCTTTAGAAAAGAGGTTTAAGCATTGTCTTCGCAGTGTGTAGCAGGTTATTTGATAAAAATACAACTTTTTATCACTTCGTGCATTTCGGTAAGTTCCGGTGCTTGTTACTCGAAAACGTACATCAACCTAAATTTCGGCGTCAAAATAAGTTTGTTACTTCATTAAACGTGATAAAAGTTGCCTCCAGTAAATGTTTAATCCATTTATTGCATTAAAACCGTCATGTTCCTTTCCAAATAACTTGTCAAACATCGTTTATTTTTGTAAATTTTCTTGCATTCGTCCGCCATTGACCGATTTCTAAACTACGGATCTGAACCGGACCAGCTATGACCGAAATCCGTACTTTTACAATAATTACTACGGACGCACGGATGGAACAGCTGACAGAAAAATATTGATCCCAAAGGGGAAAATTACGCATTCCACACGCATTAAGAGACTTTTGGTTACATCTAATTGATTGGTGTATATAATTCCCTATATTTTTTATGGATTGTTTCAAACTATTGATTAAAGTTGCTTAACTCTGAGACTATTATACTAATATCAATATATTATGGCCCAGCTTAATAACTTTTATATTTTTTTTTATGAGAAACACTGAATTTCATACACAAGATAATTTTTAATTAAATTGTAATTGATATATTATAATTTCTTTACATTTTTTAAAATATTTTTTTTTTTTTAGTGCTAGATATTTAGTTGGTAGTTTCTCACAAGAACCTTAGAAAAACTTAAACAACTTTTAATTTCAAATGTTACTTTAATTGTAATTTTTTACTCATATGAATTGAACAACATAAAAAGAACATTATTTACATATGGCCCTTTATACTATTGTAAAATCCAAACATTGTAGTGCACCCGCGCGAATGAGCACTTCTCTTTCAAATCTCACCACTTCTCCCTATCCGTTTCAAAAAGAGAAGTCACTTCTCCCTATAATTCTGAAGTAGTGTGAGCCCTGAAGTGTGTAAATTTAATAAATATAAATAAATGCTAGAAAAGCAATTTATAACATTGTATCACTCCATAGATTATTAGATGAGTTTCCCTCATCAAAATTTTATACTGCATCTGACAATACTTAAAGAACAAACCTATCTGAGATGGTGTCAATCCCTTCTTTGCCAGCTTGAATATCTGTTCTTGAACATCTTCAGATGTCAGTTTCAACCACTAAAATCGACAAAATATTAGGATGAAATCATAATTATTCATTATTTGCAAGTTGCAACTCCTTCAAAACCTATTGCTTATACTTCTGTTTGGTTATTTTTTTGTAAATGAATATACAGACATAAAAACAAACTTGCCTTATTATCTGAGCCATGATGCCGATCAACAAAATGTATTTTGACCTAATGGAGTTTTCTTTTTATTCGAGTGTGTGTCAGAAAAGAACATATTTTTTTTATATTTTTATTCTTGATCTTACATGGTTACCTTACTATGGCGATAAGAGCTTACTTACTGTTGGAACTGATCTTCTGTATGGAAGTGCTGATTGGGAAATACCCTTACTGTAAAAAAGAAACATAAATTTGTCAAAGCTTTCAAATATATCCAGACTGTTTACTGGAGTTTAAACACTAGATGCTCTTTATTATTATTAATATAAAAATAAGTGTACATTTGCCATAGTAATCTGAAAGTTGTCATTTGAAGATTTTTAGACTTGGTTTACTATTTCACTGTGCGTAACAAGGGAAGAATATGTGAAAATCTGCAAAAGAATTCATTCTTCTTGACATAGAGCTGATTTGACCTGAAAATGCTTACTTTGGAGTATAAAATGTATTTTTGCATCAAACTTGGTAAAATTTGCCAGACCTGAATTTTTTGGATATTATAAAACGCGTTTAAAAAATTCAGATACAGAAATCAGATTAATGTTTTAGAAAAAGAGTCGATAATCGTGGAAATATTGCACAAATAAACACATAAAAGGCAAGAATTTATTTACCAGCCAAACAATTTCTAGCCTTCAATGAAAATTATATTTAAATTGGGTCTCAGTTTTGAAGCAAAATTCCCCCTCAAAATCCAACCAAGAAAATATGGCTTCAGCATTATGAAGTTGACATAAAATGTCAAAGCTAATAAGTATAATAGCCTTTCAACACGTTGTAATTATTTGGACTAGCCTTTGGCTTTTCGATATCTTTTTGAAAATTTTGTAATGTAGTGCTACTAGATGAGTAATAAACTTAAATACACAATGGATAAAACTATTATATGTACACAGATATTACCCGGCTTTAAAACTTTTCCTGGTGCACAATTTTGAAGTTTGACAATACTTTTTGAAGACACATGCCTCGACATGGCCATTGTTAACCAAAGGTGATAATCAAAATTGACTTTGGACAAATTGCTTAAACAACAATTTACTAGAGAGTAGAGACATATATTGTATATAAAGTATCATACTATAATATATGTCTCGGGTTTTACAAATAAAAATGTTTCCATAAATGATCCAGCCCCCCTTTTTTCGAAATAATATTCAAAACTTTACAATGCCTGCAACACCGCCTAGAATCTACTTCAACTTACAATACAATCGCCAAATAAATAAGTTTAATGTGGCATTTTCATTCATCAGGTGTTAAAATTGTCTCAAAAATACTTTTTGGATAGACCGTAGTCTTTCCGTGACGACTTCCTTTTCTTCAAATAAACGATTCGTTACATAAAAATAAGAAAAGTAGTTTTATATTAATTAAAGACTAGTTAAAATTTAACATTTTGTTCTTTACTATTTCTGATACCGTCTGATAATTAATTATTTATTCTAGTTTTTCATAATACCCAGGATTGTGCATGCGACCCATGATGGCAGCGTGGTTGTAAAAGACCCGGATGGAGGAGGAAGTTGTACAAGAGAGATAACTCTAGTCTACTTTCATTTTCTCCACACACAAGGGCCAAGGCAAACTCATGATTAGGCTTTTGATATCAAGATCGCTTTTTAATTCACCGGTTATAACTTCATCCATTATTAAGATGACAGCAAAAGTAATTAGATTATGAAAAATTTATATCTATTAGTATAAATCAAATCAAATCAAATTATTTTATTGGTGTAAAATCCAAATATTGAAGAGGCAAAACAAACATGACAATATTTACAAACATACAATATTTAAATTTAAACAATATTCATTTTCTAAAAGACTATATAAAGATGTTTTGGATGAGGTGATACTTTTACAAATTTGAAAGTACAATATTGAGGGTGGGGTGGGGTGGGGGAGTTTATAGGAGGGGTCCTGATCCCGAAATCCGGGGCTTAAAAACCAAATCCTGAGGTCACTTATTGAAATAAATTTAAATTCTGACATCCTGAAATTGGAAAAAAGAATTCCAGGATCCCGAAAGGGTCAATCCCAAAATCCTGAGCTTAAAAACACCCAATCCTGGAGTCCTGATAAAGGTCCTATCCCCCCTCAATATTCATAATGCAATTGATTTAAAATATAGCATAACTTAACTACTATAAAAAATATAAAATAGTCATAACTTTGTTACATTAATTAGTTTTTCTTATCAGCTAGGCTTTTAGCATATATATATATATATATCTGTATTAGCAAAGCAGCCTAATCCATTGCCCGGTTGCTACAAACAATGTGGTCGAAGGAATTGTTTGTGTTGTAAAGCTGCCAATACAAGCAGTTCTTTCATCAGCTCCGTTACTAAACAAAATTATACCATCTACTCTAATTCCAACTGTAAAACGGAGAACTCAATTTATATATTAACATGTGACACTTGTGGCATTCAGTATGTGGGAGAAACAATGGACAAATTTAATATTCGGCTCAATAACCATCGTTCATCGTATAAAACCAACAAAAACTGTCCTCTCACAAGACATCTTCGTTCAACGAAACATCCTTTTGATAATGTTACTTTCCAAATTATAGAAGTCAACACCGAGTGGGTCACCACGGCGAGAAGGAGAAGAGAGAACTTTTGGAACCACCAACTCCACACTTTAGAACCTGATGGTCTTAACGAAAAAGACGAAAAAAGATACAGGAAAGATAAAGAATAATTTAAAACAAAGCATCATCCTCTTTATCCCATAATATTGGCCAATGGACGTTGCTAACTTCAACTACCAATTATGTATTTTTAAGGTAGCTAAATCCAATACAACATATACATTGAGCTGCAAAATTTTCTTATTTTCAAAGCAGCTTAATTCAATTGCTCATAGACATTGAGCTGCAAAAATTTTCTTATTTTAAAGGCAGTTAAGTGCAACACAGACGTTGAGCTGCAAAAGTTTCTTATCATCTACATTTCACCTGGATAGATGCACGCTTGATAAAGCTAGTTGGTCTAGCGAAATATTGCGTTTATTTTCATCATTTTGTAAATATTTTAAACATTCTTATATTTACATACTAAATAGTGTGTTAAAATTACATTGTTAGGCAATCTATAATTTTATTTGTGTAATTGAATTAATCTCTGTACTGATTAATCCACACTCCCTTAGATTTGTATGTCATGTGCTGCTATATATAGGCACTTATATATATATATATATATATATATATTCTCTTTTTCAGATATTTCTTGTTTTCTGAAACACAATATTTATTTAAATTTAAAATGTATGTAGTTTGGTTTTAGTATTTTTTTAACTGCAGTGCAATTTGTCTGTACTCCGACATGCTTTTGAATGGCAAGCACATCCAGTTAAACCATTTGTTTTACAGAAACTTTATGTTTGAAATGATAACAAATGGAAAAAATATAGCTTTAGTTACACATAGAAAACTACTCATTAGTACAGACTTACCTTTCCAGTCAGAAAAGTTTGGAGGACTGGCATCCAGTGCCATCCACTACATCTATAAAAGGGGGCTTGATCTGCCTATGATTGCTGAAATTAAACATAAAAATAATCCAATGAAAAATAGATTAACATTAGTAGCTGCAGGAACTATGTACTCTTTTTTTTTTTTTTTTTTTAAGTTTTCTTACCAGTTTTGAACACAAACAATACACAATTGAACAAGAACAGCTTTCCTCTTTATAGGCTTTCAGTAGACAAAACATGGTTTTCTGTTTAAATGATAAAAAAAACAGTGACAATAAATTCTTTACTAAAACAAAGGCTAAAAGGATGCATCTGTTATAAATCTTCACCCTTTCTTATGAATTTTAGTGTTAAAAAAAAAATTCAATAGAAGTGCTGTCCCCAACATACATTTAACAGCTTCAAATTTTGGGGTTTGACCATTCTTGAAGCAGGTCTAATCAGCTTTTGACCAATTTTTAGCTCACCTGGCCCGAAGGGCCAAGTGAGCTTTTCTCACCACTTGGTGTCCGTCGTCCGTCGTCGTCGTCCGTCGTCGTCGTCCGTCGTCGTCGTCGTCGTTAACAATTTACATTTTGAACTTCTTCTAGAGAACCACTGAATGGAATGGAACCAAACATGGCATGAATGTTCCTTATGAGGTGCTGACCAAGTGTTGTTACTTTGTAGCCGATCCATCATCCAAGATGGCCGCCAGCGGGGGACTTAGTTTAACATAGGACCCTATGGGAAATGCATACAAATGACTTCTTTTAGAGAACCACTGAATGGAATGAAACCAAACATGGCATGAATGTTCCTTATGAGGTACTGACCAAGTGTTGTTACTTTGTTGCCGATCCATCATCCAAGATGGCTGCTAGCCGGGGACTTAGTTTAACATAGGACCCTAAGGGAAATGCATACAAATGACTTCTTTTAGAGAACCACTGAATGGAATAAAACCAAACATAGCATGAATGTTCCTTATGGGGTGTTGACCAAGTGTTGTTACTTTGTAGCCGATCCATCATCCAAGATGGCCGCCAGCAGGGGACTTAGTTTAACATAGGACCCTATGGGAAATGCATACAAATGACTTCTTTTAGAGAACCACTGAATTGAATGAAACCAAACATGGCATGAATGTTCCTTATGGAGTGCTGACCAAGTGTTGTTACTTTGTAGCCGATCCATCATCCAAGATGGCCGCCAGCGGGGGACTTAGTTTAACATAGGACCCTATGGGAAATGCATACAAATGACTTCTTCTAGAGAACCACTAAATGGAATGAAACCAAACATAGCATGAATGTTCCTTATGGAGTGCTGACCAAGTGTTGTTACTTTGTAGCCAATCCATCATCCAAGATGGCCGCCAGCGGGGGACTTAGTTTAACATAGGACCCTATGGGAAATGCATACAAATGACTTCTTTTAGAGAACCACTGAATGGAATGAAATCAAACATGGCATGAATGTTCCTAATGTGGTGCTGACCAAGTGTTGTTACTTTGTAGCCGATCCATTATCAAAGATGGACGCCAGCGGGGGACTTAGTTTAACATAGGACCCAATGGGAAATGCATACAAATGACTTCTTTTAGAGAACAACTGAATGGAATGAAACCAAACATTGCATGAATGTTCCTTATGCCGTGCTGACCATGTGTTGTTTCTTTGTAGCCCATCCATCATCCAAGATGGCCGCCAGCATGGGACTTAGTTTAACATAGGACCCTATGGGAAATGCATACAAATGACTTCTTTTAGAGAACCACTGAATGGAATGAAATCAAACATGGCATGAATGTTCCTAATGTGGTGCTGACCAAGTGTTGTTACTTTGTAGCCGATCCATTATCCAAGATGGCCGCCAGCAGGGACTTAGTTTAACATAGGACCCTATTGGAAATGCATACAAATGACTTCTTTTAGAGAACCACTGAATGGAATAAAACTAAACATTGCATGAATGTTCCTTATGAGGTGCTGACCAAGTGTTGTTACTTTGTAGCAGATCCATCATCCAAGATGGCCGCCAGCAGGGGACTTAGTTTAACATAGGACCCTATGGGAAATGCATACAAATGACTTCTTTTAGAGAACCACTGAATGGAATAAAACCAAACATGGCATGAATGTTCCTTATGAGGTGCTGACCAAGTGTTGTTACTTTGTAGCCGATCCATCATCCAAGATGGCCGCCAGCAGGGGACTTAGTTTAACATAGGACCCTATGGGAAATGCATACAAATGACTTCTTTTAGAGAACCACTGAATGGAATAAAACCAAACATGGCATGAATGTTCCATATGAGGTGCTGACCAAGTGTTGTTACTTTGTAGCCGATCCGCCATCCAAGATGGCCGCCAGTGGGGGACTTTTGAATGAAATTAAACATGTTCCTTTCCTTATCAATGAGGTTGTGTTGTCATCACTTTTAGCCAAATTTTATATTTTTTCATATGATTTCAAAAACCCAAGTAGAATCAGGTGAGCGATACAGGCTCTTGAGAGCCTCTAGTTAGAAAATATTATTTTCATTTTCTAGCACTCAGTCGATTTAGTTGTGGGTCAACTGTAAAATCTTGTTTGTTTCAGCTGAATATTCAGTGCTTCAATAATGACATGGTTTATAACATATCACTCTTCATTTCACCATTGGTAAATTGAAAAAAAAAAGTTGGATTCGTAACATAGGTTTTAACTCCTGTAGAGCAAATAGTTATCAAAGGTACCATAGGTTAATTTGAATATTCTTTTAGGTCAATTTTATATAGCTCTCTCTTTATTTAAAGTTTTGTTCCTCATTGGCTTTCATTGTTTACTCGTATTTAATATTACCTTTTGTCCCACCTATCTTTGGTTCTTATTGTTGAAAGTTTCCTGTCCAATATATGCATGAAATAATTGACACTGGATGACCTATGCTAAGCAAACAACAACCAATCAATCAAGTAGAACAAAGTACAGTATATAAATTGCTTTTTCTTAATTTTGATCATTTAAAACATATGAACGCATTGTATTACCTAAATCAGTAATTTCAATTACATTGTGCCACTTCATATATATATATATATATATAAAATTGGAATGGAGCAGGTAGTACACCTTTCAAAGGAGGTTGTGTACAACTTTTAATTGAATGCATATATTACAACCATATGATGCTAAAAATAAAACTTTTTTGTTTTATTCTCTTGATCATGTTCATTCTGCTATAAAGGAATGTGTTCTTTTGTAAAAAAAAAAAAGAGAAAAAAAAAGAAAAAACTTAATTTACTACCAAGCAGTAAAAAGGCAAATTTAAATTATAACTTGTCCTTTTTTTTATCTTCAAAAAATTTCGTGATTATTCTACCCAGATAACTCATTCCCTCCCATTGATATAGGCTGTCCTCTGTCACAATTTTAATGTTGCCCTCATAAATCAGTGGAATATAACAACTGATTTATTTGGAAAATCAAGGATTTGTATTACTTGTACAAATCATTGGATAAATGATAATTTTGACTTCAAAGTAAATGTTATTAAATGGGAGATAACTCTAACATGTCTAAGATAAATTATCAAAGACAAATTTAAATCTCAGTTTATTTTTATGATTCGACCAATATCTTTATTGCTGGAAATCTGATAACCAGGAAGTGTGCCTTCAAACTTAACTCTATTATTTAGTTGTTCTAATATCTATTCTCTCAACGTAAATAGGATGTCAGGCAATGTAATTCACACACCCTCTGTAAGTTTAATTGGTTTACATGAACATTGTAATGTGGTTTTTTTTTATTAATAATTTTGATATAATACAAAAAATGTAAATATTCTTAACACAAATCAAAATTATATGTGAATAATGGTGGTCTTTTGAATACAATTTAGTCTATATTGATGTGAGATGTGCCAGTGGGTCAAATCAAATTTTTACAAGAGATTGCAGCTTTATATCAAATTGCTTAAATTGTTGACATAACATTTTTATTTTATGGGAATAGCTTAAGCTGTTTAATATTGTTTAAGTATGTGTATTATAATGTAGACTCTTTAAATTACAAATTCCAGTTAGGGTTGCAACCTTAATACATTGTAATTAGAAGTTGCATTTTGATGTCTGATGCATATATCTGTATACAGGTTTTTCCTGAAATCGCAATAATTACACATGCTTGTCTGTTCAAGGATGTACAAATCCTTAGTCTGTTCTTCTTCTTCTTCTTCCAGTTAAGCGGCCGCAATCTACTGTCTGATTATTCTGACACTGTGTGTTGCGCATGAAAGTCCAAAGAAAATTTAATTATATTTACATTTTGTGAAAGTTAAAATCCTATATACAGGTGCTCATTAAAAACAAGTGTTTATGTCTATTTTGTTAGCAGAGCCTTGAAGCATTCAAGACTCGGGGCGGTGATAGTGGAAAGTGTTAAGGCATTCCATTCCCGTATTGATTTTGGATAGAATGACATTTTCCTTATATCCGTTCTACAAAGACTGTTCTACAAAAAGAAATGTATGCAGTGATTTCTAAACTTACATAAAAAACAGAAAGATGTGATATGATTGCCAATGAACAACTCTCCACCAGAGATCAAATGATGCAGAAGTTTACATATATATAGGTCATTGTATGGCCTTCAACAATGAAAAAATCCATACTACATAGTAAGTTAAAAAAAGGTGTGGAAATGACAAACATAAAACAATTCAAACTAGAATTACAGTATGTTTTATCTACATTTTCAGGACATGAAAGCTCCAAGTTCTAGTATGCCACAGTTCAGAGAAGACTTTGCCAAAGCTAAACATATTGTGGTCTTAACAGGTGCTGGAGTCAGTGCTGAAAGTGGTGTGCCTACGTTTAGAGGAGCTGGTGGATACTGGAGGAAATGGCAAGCACAGGTAAAAATAATACTGTATGGATCTTGAAATTGATAGGGCATTGGTTGCCGAGTGGTCTAAGTGGTCAAACTACTGTATGACTAGCTTGTCAATACTTTGATTGTCAGTTGGAACATTTGGCAGGTGTTCTCCACTCTTAATCTTAATTGACTAGGATTGTCAGTTTTCCTACCAAAGATAGTGGCTCTCTCCAGACACTCCATCTCCCTCCACCAACTTGCTAAAAAGTCTTTGTTTTGTATAACTTTAAAAAAAATATGCATTAACCAATATCGTGTTTTTTTTTCAAAGCATAATCTTTTGCTCAAAGTACACAAACAATGCAAACAAAATAATAGAATTGTTGATTAATTATGTAAGCAGAGCTAATAATTGTTTTTGTACAACACATGTTGTTCTCATACAAAATGAAAGCATATGAGGGAATCAAGCAATATGACTTTCGGACAATGAAAGCATATGAGGGAATCAAGTGATATGACTTTCGGACAATGAAAGATCAGCATTTGTATTTATTGAACACTCAACTGTCAATATTATTATACTTACCCACTGTCCTGCAAGACATTATTGGTAGTCAAGGTTGTAAAAACCGGCGTTTTACGATTCCGCAAATTGGCATTACTTTTCCGGGGAAAAAAAATGACGTTTCCGGAAAAAAAAGTTTACGTTTCCGCAAATAAATATCTTACTTTTCCGGAAAAAAAGTAACTATTCCGGAAAAAATAAATTATTGCTTTTCCGCAAATAATTGAGGAATACCTGTTGATCGAAAGCAAAGCCATAATATAAAATAAATATTAAGTAAGTCAAAGGTCATCATAACATGCAAGTAAACTTCATCATTTAAATCTATGAAAACGTATGTTCAAAAGTCAGCACTAATCAGAAATATCTTGATATGAGTTCATAAGTCAGTTCTGGCAGAATATTTGTAGCCAACACGCCGCACAAAGTCCACAGTAGTACATTCACCGTTTACAAGTTTTGTATTTTGTTCAAGAACTTAAGGAAGTCCATCTTCTCCTTTTCACATTTCCAAACGGGTGCTTTTACAGTTAGAGTTCTCATCTTTATGTAAGATGTTGTTTGCAGTTTCAATAACACATCGATAAAAACAAACAAAAAATGTTGGGATGGCTAGCGTAAAACTGCTCGTTCAAGTGGGCATGAAAAGACTCGGCACTATTCGTGTTTTCGTAACAGCAGCATGCATTACACATTCAAAGTCATTATGAACTACCTCGGGCTGGAGAGTTATTCTTCGGGTAGTGCACACATCAATAAGCTGATCCAACAGTTTCGTGTAACATTCCTCGTAATTAAGTGGAAGTAACGCAAATACAAGATGAATGTAGTTACCATTTTTACATCCATGTATCAAATAAACTGAGTTGGTAGAAGAATTTCGGACAGGATTTAAATGTGCCATCTATGAAAATATCAGTCATTTCATTACATATACATACCAAGTTGGTGAAACATGAAAGTATAACGATTCCCAAATGATCAATCAAAATCATTGACTTAGAATAAGTTTCAATTTTGTTAGTGTTCAAATCTAATTGTCTTAATGTCTCGTGAATTTCTAATCTACATTAGGTAATTTTGGAAACTGCTTTCGCCTGTCTCTGTATAAGGACATAGCAACATTTTTCAAGTCAATATATATTCAATTATTTATAATTTACCAGGTAAATTTCCGGAAAAGTAATAAATACAAATTGCGGAAACGTATACTTTAAATTTGCGGAAACGTAGCATTGGGACTTTGAAAAAATGCAATACGCCTGTAAAAACTCCTCTTGTTTTTGTAATATTGTTATTTATCATTTCTTTTACAGCAATTAGCAACACCAGAGGCATTTGAAGACAATCCATCATTAGTGTGGGAATTTTACCACTATAGGAGAGAAGTCATGGGTACAAAAGATCCAAACAAGGTATTTGAATAGGAATAGCAGCATCAGATCCCTTTGCTAGTTTTTGGTTGGTCCCTGTTTATTGTGAAATGGTTCTTGTAGGAAATTGTATCATTACTATGGTAATGGTGTCATCTTTGGTACAGGTAGTTACAGATTCAATATTGTGTAATCAACTCTTGCCTACAGTTTATAGCCTTGACCATTCATTCTCATGATTCTTTCTGTAGTGTTTGTTTAATTATTTATTTAAGACTTGTTTTTTGTACTGTGTCTTTTGAAATTTTTTATCTGAATATTTTACTAATTTTATTTTTTTCACTGTTGAGTGTTGAACTAATGTTTTATAAAGTTCTTTTCTTATACTTCCACTTTTTTTCTTCTTTGAAAAAAAGTGTACAATAAAAAAATAATGATAGAATTGATTAACCTTAGTAAATCATATTTGTTTGAGCATTCAGTATCTTTGATAAACCTACTACACACTGACAGCATATATATATGAAAAAAATATGAAGACACTGATGATACAGCAATCTAGCTTTTAGAGAAAATAAACACTTATGATTTGAATATTTTATGTGAGCTGTGAAATGAATACTTATTGTTTTTAAGGCTCATATTGCAATATCTGAATGTGAAAAGAGGCTGAAATCACAAGGAAGAAGAGTTGTAGTAATCACACAGAATATTGACGAACTTCACAAGAGAGCTGGGTCGGAAAATATTCTTGAATTACATGGTAAGTCCTTCATATATAGTTCTCAAAATAAGTTTTTGGTTATGTGAATTGACAAAGAGTCAAAAACAAAATCCTTTTATCTGAAACAAATATCATTTTTTTTGTTTGCATAAAATCATTAAAAAATAATTCAGCTTTACTACACTTGTCAAAGATTTTACTCTGTATTTTTTCCAATTATGTCCCCTTTTCTTTGAACTGTCGATCTACTTCTGAAAGTTATGACTAAAATCAGTCAAACTTATGTTCTGTTTACTCTGTTGATGATACATTTGATTTCAAATGTGCCGTCAATGATTTTTGTATCATCACAAACCTGATGAAAATGTATTGACTTTATTCTGTGATGTATAGGCTTCAAGTTTACTGAAGTGAATTAATGATCAAAATATGTCCAGTATCATATGATTAAGGCCATTAAGCTCAATTTTCATCATACACACATCCATTCTTTAAATTTAAGTAATTTTATAAGTAGAATTCATATTGAACTCCATTTTTCAAAGCAAGTACACAGACTTGCCGCGTTGTACTTTCTAGGTCAAATACATCAGGAAACATCTATGGGCTCATACATTTAAAACACATCAGTTATCAACAAATCAGATACCGGTATACAAGTAGACATTATAACATTATTAAATCACAAATCAGAAATATTCACATATGACATATGCTATAAATATTGGCAGAAAGTATATAATCATTCTTAATCAATATGTTCAAATAGTTCATGGCTTAAGATTAAAAGGTGTCTTCCTCCTATTCCCACTTTTTAAAAATACTATTCCTTCTATTCCCACTTGCTAATAACAATAGATGTTTTGATAAATAATTTGTTTTTATAACAATCAGGGTTAATTAGAATTTTACCTAAGATTTACCTGTATTTTTTTTAAAGCATAACATATTTGGCGGCTGTTTAGGTATAATACCTTGTTTATTTGTAATATGTTTTTTTTTTCATCAAATAAAAACTAAAAAATAGAGAAACATTACGATAAATAGATTGGAGTTAGATTTATTTTTAAACTTTTGAATTTGTACTTAAAAATAAAGAAAAATATGATAAATAGATTGGAGTCAGATTTATTTTTAAATTTTTGAATTTGTAACTTTAACAAATTGTCTGCTTTACTAATAAATCATTATATAAATAATATTATAACCAAGTATAATCTTATATATATATATCTTTATTCTCACAAACCAAATAACAGAAAGGTATAGAGATAATTTTACATATTTCAACACAATTACATAAATATATAATGTACGAAAGTAGATAGAGGCATTCACAATTGTTCACCCAGAAAAGTTCAATTTGTTATTGATCTCCTTTATAAGTTTACAAAGTTCGTTCAGTTCTGTACATTTTGGGGAATTCATTAAGTCATAAAACTTCAATGTGTTTGTTCTATTTCTATTGTAAAATGCAATACATTGTTTTCTACAATTATCGAAAGCTGAACAATTAAAAATGTAATGGTATTCATCACCAATGGCATCTGAATATTAACACAATACACATTTTCTGTTTTCTCTTTCTATGTTTTGCCATCTTCCAGTTTCTATTGGAGATTTCATGTTCAAAGTTCCAAATTTAAGAAATAAGGATATCTGCCTTTCATCCAAAATAAATATTTCTCAAACTCCAAAGTAACTTTGAATTAACGATAATTTAATGCTTTTGGTGATTCCTGTTGGCTTAAGATGTGGAATAAAAGTATACTTTATAACATAATTACTTGGACCAATAATCAAAGATATAAAATAATGGGTGAAAACTGTTAACTTTACTTCATTATTTATTTTGTTTAAAAAAACCAACAGAATTCACACAGATGCAAAAATAACTTATTACCTGTTCTAATAAAAAAAAACACTGGTCAATTAATAGCATGTCTATGCTTCTGCAATAAAGATTCATTCATTCAACAGTTGATTAAAAAATGTTTGTACAGTATAATCCTTTGTTTGCACAAGTTTTCCTTCTATTCCCACATGAAATTTTACCTTTTCTTACCAGATTTATAAAAAGTGGGAATAGAGGGAATGAACCGATTAAAAGCTTGCTCATTGGATAACTTGTCTATACACTTTTTAAAATGTTTTGGTATCCTCATTCTTAATTTTTCCTTAATCAATTCATATATTTGTGAAAAGTTACTCACTAAAATTTTGAAATACTTGCTACTGGATGGATGACACAATTTCGTTGATCTTTTATTACCATATTCATTTCCGGTTTTTAGGTAGTTTATTTAAGACCAGATGTACTAAATGTGAAGAAGTTATAGAAAACAGACTCAGTCCTATCTGTCCTGCATTGGCTGATAAAGGGTAAGCAATTAAAAATAGTTACAGCTAACTGCCTAATTCTTGTAGGGTAAAACATTGGTTAGTTAGCTTGCTTTGTTTGTATAAACATTTACTCAAGCTTTGTAATTAAAATTGACATCTTCAAACAATATGTAAAGGCATAGATAAACCTGTATTTTTCAGTACAAGTAAGGATAAGGTATAGTTTTGACATGAAATAACCGCCACTTTATTTGAACTTAAAACAAAGTAGCCATTAATGCTTGAAATTGCATAATTTAACATAGAATGCAATGGGGCTATGAATTAGTTGTTTTATACCTGAATGACATTATTGTCTACTGGTTGGGATGCTGCACCGGCATTTTACATTTCCGCAAATTTGCATTACTTTTCTGGAGAAAAAAAAGATAACGTTTCAGGAAAATAAAGTTTACGTTTACGCAAATAAATATCTTACTTCTCCGTGAAAAAAGTAACTATCCCGGAAAAAATAAATTATTACTTTTCCGCAAATAATTTAGGAATACCTGTTAATCGAAAGTGAAGCCATAAGGAAATATATATATATTTATTAAGTTAAAGGTGTCAGACCACCAATTAAAAATCCCTATCTGTTCAACCAAATTTTGCAATTTTCACAGCTTTCTAAATATTTTACCTTAAGTTTAACTTCAAAGAAACCAGGTATATCCTTAATTGTACATGTATCAGCTTACTACATGCCAATTTTCACCATACCTTTAAAGCCTTCTAACAAAATAAATGACCATCAAACAGAGGTACTCCAAAACAAAAACCTGGTTTTCCAGAAATCTAAAATTAGTATACTATGGAGCACATTAATCCTCAATTTTTAATGCAAACTCATAGACAAGTAAATTTTGGCTCAAAATGATCTAGATATATTTCTCTTTCACCAAAAGTTTCATTTCTGCAAATTTGTTGGTTAGTTTAAGTAAACAAGGACATCAAAAGCACTATTTTGTGTCAGAGTAGGGCTACTTTTACATACGTTCTAAATTGGAGGGAGTAATTGGTGGTCTGACACCTAAAGAGCAAAAAAAGTTGATCAGAAATCTTTTGTGTTGTTTATTCTTAATCCTTAGTCAATTTGAAGTTAAAAACATCCTTTCTGAGCATAATGCGATTCATATTACAATTTCACAGCTCAATTTAAACTGACTGTAATGTAAGCCTTTGATAGAAAATACTTGAAAATCTCATTTTGGACTAGAGAAACATAAACTTTCAATATCAAGATCAGCTTTTGTTGATTTTTCCTTGTTTGTTCTACTGCTTTAAAGATTTTCCACAATTTTTACAATGAGTTTGATAAAAAATCCAAGGTATTGAAGAGTCAAGGAATATTGACCCCCCTTTTTTACACCTGGTGTCAGTAACGGGACTATTAACTAATCAAAAGTGCAGTCATGGTCATTTAACTGTTTTATTTACTATCAGTCAATAAAATTTAAAGTATAAAACTTTCATTTGGGATAATAAATGAGATTTTTGTGAGTTTATGCAGTGTTTATATCAGGCTATGTTAACTGCCATATACATGGTATGCCGCAATGATATCAGGGGTAAAAATCAAATAATTTCATCAAATCTTCATGACGACAATTATTTTGGGGTACCAATCAACCTATGTTTAAATGTTTAACACCACAGAAACAACTTACTGTGCATTTATAACAATTTATAACATTTTTTATATGAAAGCATATTGTCAGGATGGGAAAAGCTAAAAATAGCACACATTCAGCTTTAAGGCTCTAAATTTGCAATATGTGACTTTTTGCTCCAAAAAAGATTAAAATGTGACTACTATTATTTCAAATGACCAGTTAAGACCAAAAAATCAATTGTTTTCTGAATTTTGGGTTTCACTGCATTTCTCTTAAAGAGCAAAAAAAGTTGATCAGAAATCTTTTGTTTTGTTTATTCTTAATCCTTAGTCAATTTGAAGTTAAAAACATCCTTTCTGAGCATAATGCGACTCATGTTACAAATTTCACAGCTCAATTTAAACTGACTGTAATGTAAGCCTTTGATAGAAAATACTTGAAAATCTCATTTTGGACTAGAGAAACATAAAGTTTCAATATCAAGATCAGCTTTTGTTGATTTTTCCTTGTTTGTTCTACTGCTTTAAAGATTTTCCACAATTTTTACAATGAGTTTAATAAAAAATCCAAGGTATTGAAGAGTCAAGGAATATTGACCCCCCTTTTTTACACCTGGTGTCAGTAACGGGACTATTAACTAATCAAAAGTGCAGTCATGGTCATTTAACTGTTTTATTTACTATCAGTCAATAAAATTACACAGAATGAACATGCGACTCATGTTACAAATTTCACAGCTCAATTTAAACTGACTGTAATGTAAGCCTTTGATAGAAAATACTTGAAAATCTCATTTTGGACTAGAGAAACATAAAGTTTCAATATCAAGATCAGCTTTTGTTGATTTTTCCTTGTTTGTTCTACTGCTTTAAAGATTTTCCACAATTTTTACAATGAGTTTAATAAAAAATCCAAGGTTTTGAAGAGTCAAGGAATATTGACCCCCCTTTTTTTTTACAACTGGTGTCAGTATACGGGAACTATTAACTAATCAAAAGTGCAGTCATGGATTCATTTAATGCTTATTGATATAGGGAATAAAAATAAGCAAATTCATTTTAATCAAATTTCTATGTGACTTTTGCTCAGATTAAATGTGCTATGTTAAATGCCAATACAGACCAAAATAATGTTTAAATTTTTTCACATCATTCATGACAACAATTATTAGTAGCAATCTTTGTTAAATGTTTAACAATCCTTAGTAACAATTTGTATATAAAAACATGCTTTATGAAAGCATAAATAGCTAAAATTCACAGCAAGTTTAAGGCTCTAAATTTGCAATTTGTGACTTTTTGCTCCAAAAAAGATTAAAAAATGTGACTGCTATTATTTCAAATGACAGTTAAGACCAAAAAATCAATTGTTTTCTGAATTTTGGGTTTTTACCGCATTTCTCTTAAAGAGCAAAAAAAAGTTGATCAGAAATCTTTTGTTTTGTTTATTTAATCCTTAGTAAATTTGAAGTTAAAAACATCTTTCTGAGCATAATGCAACTCATATTACAAATTTCACAGCTCAATCTAAAATGACTGTAATGTAAGCCTTTGATAGAAAATACTTGAAAATCTCATTTTGGACTAGAGAAACATAAAGTTTCAATATCAAGATCAGCTTTTGTTGATTTTTCCTTGTTTGTTCTACTGCTTTAAAGATTTTCCACAATTTTTACAATGAGATTGAATAAAAATCCAAGGTATTGAAGAGTCAAGGAATATTGACCCCCCTTTTTTACACCTGGTGTCAGTAATGGGACTATTAACTGATCAAAAGTGTAGTCATGGTCATTTAACTGTTTTATTTACTATCAGTCAATAAAATTTAAAGTATAAAACTTTCATTTGGGATAATAAATGAGATTTTTGTGAGTTTATGCAGTGTTTATATCAGGCTATGTTAACTGCCATATACATGGTATGCCGCAATGATATAAGGGTAAAAATCAAATAATTTCATCAAATCTTCACGACGACAATTATTTAGGGGTAGCAATCAACCTATATTTAAATGTTTAACACCACAGAAACAACTTACTGTGCATTTATAACAATTTATAACATGTTTTATATGAAAACATATTGTCAGGGTGGGAAAAGCTAAAAATAGCACACATTCAGGTTTAAGGCTCTAAATTTGCAATTTGTGACTTTTTGCTCCAAAAAAGATTAAAATGTGACTACTATTATTTCAAATGACCAGTTAAGACCAAAAAATCTATTGTTTTCTGAATTTTTGGGTTTCACTGCATTTCTCTTAAAGAGCAAAAAAAGTTGATCAGAAATCTTTTGTTTTGTTTATTCTTAATCAGTAGTCAATTTGAAGTTAAAAACATCCTTTCTGAGCATAATGCGACTCATATTACAAATTTCACAGCTCAATCTAAACTGACTGTAATGTAAGCCTTTGATAGAAAATACTTGAAAGTCTCATTTTGGACTAGAGAAACATAAAGTTCAATATCAAGATCAGCTTTTGTTGATTTTTCCTTGTTTGTTCTACTGCTTTAAAGATTTTCCACAATTTTTACAATGAGTTTAATAAAAATGGGTGTCAGTAACGGGACTAGTAACTGATCAAAAGTGCAGTCATGGTCATTTAACTGTTTTATTTACTATCAGTCAATAAAATTTAAAGTATAAAACTTTCATTTGGGATAATAAATGAGATTTTTGTGAGTTTATGCAGTGTTTATATCAGGCTATGTTAACTGCCATATACATGGTATGCCGCAATGATATAAGGGGTAAAAATCAAATAATTTCATCAAATCTTCATGACGACAATTATTTTGGGGTAGCAATCAACCTATGTTTAAATGTTTAACACCACAGAAACAACTTACTGTGCATTTATAACAATTTATAACATTTTTTATATGAAAGCATATTGTCAGGATGGGAAAAGCTAAAAATAGCACACATTCAGCTTTAAGGCTCTAAATTTGCAATATGTGACTTTTTGCTCCAAAAAAGATTAAAATGTGACTACTATTATTTCAAATGACCAGTTAAGACCAAAAAATCAATTGTTTTCTGAATTTTGGGTTTCACTGCATTTCTCTTAAAGGTGTCAGACCACCAATTAAAAATCCCTATCTGTTCAACCAAATTTTGCAATTTTCACAGCTTTCTAAATATTTTACCTTAAGTTTAACTTCAAAGAAACCAGGTATATCCTTAATTGTACATGTATCAGCTTACTACATGCCAATTTTCACCATACCTTTAAAGCCTTCTAACAAAATAAATGACCATCAAACAGAGGTACTCCAAAACAAAAACCTGGTTTTCCAGAAATCTAAAATTAGTATACTATGGAGCACATTAATCCTCAATTTTTAATGCAAACTCATAGACAAGTAAATTTTGGCTCAAAATGATCTAGATATATTTCTCTTTCACCAAAAGTTTCATTTCTGCAAATTTGTTGGTTAGTTTAAGTAAACAAGGACATCAAAAGCACTATTTTGTGTCAGAGTAGGGCTACTTTTACATACGTTCTAAATTGGAGGGAGTAATTGGTGGTCTGACACCTAAAGGTCATCATAACATGCAAGTAAAATTCATCATTAAAATGTTTGAAAACGTATGTTCAAAAGTCAGCAATAATCAGATATATCTTGATATGAGTTCATAAGTCAGTTCTGGCAGAATATTTGTAGCCAACACGTCGTACAAAGTCCACAGTAGTACATTCACCTTTTACAAGTTTTGTATTTTGTTCATTTTCATATTTCAAATATTTATAATTTACGAGGTATCATCGTGTAATGTGTTTTCGTACTAATAACAATTTTCACTGCTTACGGTTTTTACTGTTGAGTTTTTATTTAGGTGTTTACTCAGATTTAAAAAGCATGTCCTGTAGATTGATTTTAGGTATCTAGTTTTTTTGTCAATGATTTCTACGATTTTTTACTGTTTCCGATTACTTTGCAATTTTTGTATGTCAAAAAAACGGCGTCATATGTTTTCGTATGAAATAAAAATTGGATCAGTACACGGACAGGAAATGACTACAAAATACGGAAATAAATTTTTTCTAAAGTCGTGGTTCTGGTGATCGCTTGAATCATAAAAAAAGTTATTAAATACTTTTCAGTACTAAAAATTACTAGTAAATAGTGTAAGGTTGGTGTTTCGTGTGATGAAATTTTTAGATTTTGATTAATTTTCAGATTGGCACCTGGTTTGTACAAAATACATTATTTTTTCTAAAATAAAATGCAGTTTTCAAAATTTATGATTAAATATAAAAAGTTAAGACTGTTTTCATCTTCATGTATCAAGGATGTATAAAAAAAAATTGTCAATGAAATATTGAATAGCTGGATTTTGAACAACCATTTTATATAAGAACCCTGCTAATTTTAACTCGATGGTTTGTAATTAAAACGGCCAAAAAAACACATGACAGTCATATGTCTTGAAGATCCTGTGTCTGACTTGCAAAAAACATATCTGGACTTTATTTTAACCCTTCAGAATTTTTTTCCACAACTATTCTAGTGATGGGTATTTTTGACATTAAATAAAAATGGCTAAATAGGTCAGTTTTATTTAATTTGTTCTAACGTCTTTAAAAAGCGACGTTGAATATGTTTTAAATATATCAAGTTGTAGTGGTGTTGTTGTTCTAAATATAGAAACAGAAAAACATGCCATAATGTACGCGTATGCAGTCGAAACCGACGAAATGTGGTTGATACGAAAACATATGACATACGAAAACATATGACACGACGATAAATATGCAAAAAAGTAATAAATACAAATTGCGGAAACGTAGTATTGGGACTTTGAAAAATTAGCGGAAATGCAATAAGCCCATGCTGCACACACACTTGTAGTATAAGATACCTCACAGGGTTAGACTAGTTCATTGTAGTTGTCATACATTATAAACAGTCATTTTAGTTTGGAAATTTTTCTCAGAGTTATAGAACTTTGATCATTCAAAAAATAAACTGTTTGTGAAAGCAACTTTACTGAGTCCTTTATCCAGAAATCTTTGATAGTGAGTGTTTTTCATATATGCAGTTGACTGTACTAGTCATTTGATGATTCTTGCAGGAATAGGGCTCTTCACGGTTAGATCGGCCATATTGGATAGGGGGCAGATTTTTTAGAAAGAGGTGGAAATAGTATGAAAGTATGGAAAATACTATGTGTGTTTCCAAGCAACAGCTCTATTTTAATGATGTGTTCCCGTATTATTCACACCATTTGTACCTCCATTATGAAAATCTGCCCCCTATCCAATATGGCCGAACTAACTTGAAGAGCCCTATTAAAGTACTGTATGAATTGCCAGGAATTTCAGTGATAAGTACAAAAGTTTCAAACTGTGATGGTAATGTTAACTGCGTTGCTTTTGTAAAATAAATTTTTCAGAGTTGACATTAAAAAGATGAATCTTCTTATACACATCTCACATTTATCTATTTTAGAGAACCAGACCCCAAGGCAAAAGATGCCAAAATTCCAGTGGACCAATTACCAAGGTATGTGTATTTAACAAATTATTCCGATTCAAAACTTTCATTTATTCTGAGTAACTTTATAACAGAAATATCATTTGCCTTAGGTATTTTCGCCACACCCAATCAAAATTAACTAGAGGCTCTTTAGAGCCTGTGTCGCTCACCTTGTGTTCTATTTATACCTATGCCCGCCATGTTGGTTTGCAAGTCGGGTCATCGGACACAATTTTTAAACTAGATACCCTTAGTATTGGTTATTGTGGACAAGTTTGGTTAAATTTGGCCCTGTAGTTTCAGAGGAGAAGATTTTTGTAAAAGATAACAAATGTTTATGAAAAATTGTTAAAAATATGTTGACTTATTTGTAGATCTTACTTTGCTGAACATTATTGCTGTTTACAGTTTATCTCTATCAATAATAATATTCAAGACAATAACCAAAAACAGCAAAATTTTCGTAAAATTACCAATTCAGGGGCAACAACCTAACAACAGGTTGTCCGATTCATCTGAAAATTTCAGGGCAGATAGATCTTGACTTGATAAACAATTGTACCTATGTCAGATTTGCTCTAAAGCCCCAGTCCCACTAGACCAAGATCGCACCACGCTCACCACGATCTTAATTAAATTCACATTGTGGTGAGGTCCCGGTGTGAGTGGCATGAAAATGTTAATTTTCGTTGCTTTCACGATGCTACTACGTCCTCATTACCCTCCTACAACGATCCCGCTACGATCATACCACGTTCTCATCGCGCTTATTCTGCGACCTCACTTTGCTTCTCAAGGATCTTTCTACGCTCTTCACGTTCTAACTAAGATCATACCACGAGTTATCCATTTGCAACACGATCTTACCATGCTTCTACTGCGATTATAGCACGTTCTTACCATGCTTCTACTGCGATTATAGCACGTTTTTACCACGATTATAATAAGTTCATACCACGATCTTAGGGACGACATCAAAAGATCAATGTAGGTTAAAACAAACTTAAATCAAATAGTTTGCGGGGGAGGGGGGGGGGGGTTAAACTGTTGCAAGTTTCGTTTATTCAATTTTGATTTTTACATATATCCATATTGGTCAATCAATTTTCCCCCAAATTAAGTTAAGAGGGGTGGGGTTTAGGCAGTGGGGGTCGGAGGGGGGAGGTGTCAGTGAAAAAAAACCTATGTGAATTAAGTTTTGTATCTTTCATTGAACTTTTGATGTCGTCCCTTACTATGTTCTCAGCAATAACGTCATCATCGTGTTCCATATCAATATAGTTCCATTTTTTCTATTTATGATTAAAACGTATATTTCTCAGAAACAATACAGTCATGCCATCGAAATCTACTAGAACATGATGATGTTTTAGTGAACGATAGCAGAGATGACACAGCTTGTTATTGTTAAAAATGAATAGATATTCAAATGTATTGCTAATATTACTGTATGTGTTGTATTTGTTGTAATTCTTGAAAGTAAAAAATAAAATATGTTGGTTATGATGATTATGCATTGTTTTATGCTGATACAATGATAAGTCATGTAAAATTAGCCAGTTAGATGATAACTATAGTTCTGCTTACAGCACACTTGCATAAGAAGAAGAACAAGAATTTAGGATAAATCAATTTGTCTCTATTCATTGAAAAAGGAATGCAATAATTTTGTTACTTTTTTAATTACATGTAATTTAAAGAAAATAAAGTTGCCTTCTTGTAATCTTTTTGTTTTCACATTTTTACAGCCTTATCAGTTAACTCTTTAGATGCTTAGATGGGTGTTAAAATTAAAGTCCACCTTAAACCGTTATAGTTCATTTTTTTACAAATACAGGTGTAAAAAAGCTGGTTGTGGAGGACTTTTGAGGCCCCATGTTGTATGGTTTGGAGAAAGTTTAGACCCAGCAGTAATGGATTCAGCTGAGAATGAGCTAGACCATTGTGATCTGTGTCTAGTGGTAAGAATGATTTTTAGATTTTCTTCAGTAAATGATACTGTTGGTTATATAAGAAGTTGACCGGTCCTTTGATCGATGTACTAATTAAATCATAAAATTATCATGAGTAACTTGCAGCTCTTATATTTTTTTACACAAATCAATAAGGATAAAATACCTGACTAAGTACCTTACACTCTTATATTATTTAAAATTATTTTATTCTGTAACCAATTAACTAATTTACATCTGACAGCCAGTGAACAATGGCCTTTTGCATTTATGTTGTTAAATCAGCATCAACTATTATGCAGAAAAAATGGTACTGATTATGTTATTGAAAGAAATTACTGAATGCAAGCATAAATTTTCAGAATTTGATTTCTTTAATTTTCCACTTACCCGCCCAAAATAAGTGAGAAAAAAAAACACCCCATGTAAATAACCCTGCTATATGGTTAATTAAATAAACACCTTTTTCTTTAATCCTGTTTAATGGTAGAATGAATATATACATAATCAGTATATTGCAAACATTTGTTTTCATTATCTACTACATATATATATAGAGATATGAAAGCATCTTATCAGTATTATTGCAATTTTATTTTTATTATCTAATACATGTATATATTAAATGTAAATATAGAAATGAAAGCTTTATATTGTAAAATTTTGAAAAAATAGGGACAAAAATGTTTACCTCAGACTTTATAGTTAAAACATTTTATTGTTAAAGGTTGGAACCTCTTCTGTTGTGTATCCAGCAGCAATGTTTGCACCCAAGGTAGCTTCTCGAGGAGTACCAGTAGCCGAGTTTAATCCAGAAAAAACTGATGTCACAAATTCATTAGGGTAAGAATTCGTTATAACTTCAATCTAATTAAAACAACAGGTTTGCAATGGACAATAAGAAGGTGTGGCTTTAGGGCCAATGAGACAACTCTCCATCCAATTTACAATGTATCAAAAGTTAACAAAAATCTTCTTTTTTTTCAGATATAAGTGCAAATATGTTTAAATGTCATATAGACACAATGAGTCATTTATGAATTTAATAATTTTTTTGGTAGTATAAGTTTAAAATAAGACATTGTTCTTGTTTATCATTATTTTACAAAAAATGAGCAAATTCATAATGACAAATTAATTTGATTTATATTGCAATTACTTTGCGGCTTTGCTTTTGTGCTACTCTTTTGGTAATTGTTCTAATACTGTTGTTATTTTTTGCTCTCTTAAGTCCATAAGAACTTATGTTCCACAGCTATATTTGTGCTAGATTCACCGAACTATATATGTATGTCGTGTGGTCTAGCGGGACGGCTACAGTGCAGGCGATTTTGTGTCACGATATCGCAGTAGCATGGGTTCTTATCCCGGTGAGGGAAGAACAAAAAATTTGCGAAAGCAAATTTACAAATCTAACATTGTTTGGTTGATGTTTAGACGAGTTGTATATACATATATATATAATAAAAACTACAACACAAATTCTCATACATTTCGGCCAGTACGGCCTTCTTCATTGGAATAAATTACAACATTGAAACAACAATTACATCACTTGGATACATTACGTTGTAATGGCCGAAACGTATGGGAATTTGTGTTATAGTTTTTATTATATTATCATTCAGAGACTTTATATATATATAAATATATATAATGTTTACTTTTCAGATATCATTTCCATGGACCGGCAGGCTCATTTCTTCCAGAAGCATTAGCTAGACACCCATCAGAACCTGAATAAATAACGCATTATAAAAGACCATCATCTGTGATATATACATTATAATATACAAGTTTTATCTGTATTGAGTTCAAGATTCTTCATTATTAATTGTTACTTTACATTTCAAAGTTACACTCATCATCTGAAAGTGTATATGTAATACTTTGTCCTTTTGAACAAAAAAAAGGATATTAATTGTTTATTTAATACATGTAGTACATTGTTGGTATGCATTTCAATTAGTTTGAAAAATATAACAGTATATATGATATTTCAATTGTTTAAGAAATTTATGTTTTTGGGAGATATTAAATTGATATTAGGTATATTATTTTATCATGACAAGTTACTGATCAAGTTATTAATTATTAAGCAATTGTTTCAGTCTGAGAATTCTCTGCAGAGTTATGGTATTAAATTGGAATTTGAAAATTCACTTAAATATTCAGTTTTCTGCATTTTTTTTTGGTCATGTTTGAATAACTTGATTTAATAATTGGTACGCTGCTTTATTATGACAAGTTACTGTAACAGATCAATTTTGAATTTCGTTTAAGTCTAAATGATTTTTCTTGCAGAGTTATGGTCCTTGGACTTAGCAAATTCACTCAAATAATCAGTTTTCCACACCTTCATGGTTGAGGATATTGATTTGATATTTGTTAAAAAGTTTACATCATTTCAAGTTATAGGTCCAGTTAGCGTTTTGTTCCAGTACACTTAATTTTAACCGGTATTAAAGGGACTGTGTTTTGCCTTGTGATACTCTCAGAATGCTTGATCTTTGTTATAATTTGGAATTTTGATTTTTTCAACTCAGTTGAAACTTATTTTACAACTATTGTTTTTCATATGTGCATTTTGTTTACAATTGTTGTGGAAGTAATTCAGTGAATACAGTCTTGGTAACATTTGTTAGTTACATTTATTGCAACCCAGACACTTTTGAAAGATCTGAACTTATTTTTTTTCCTTTCTGTGAAGGGATAAGTTAACATACAATAAACCATAATATATTTTTCTATACTTATATATTATATGACAGTTATTTTATCCTTGATTTACTGTCGGTATTGTTTTTAGTTGCATTTACATTTGAAAATAAAAATCATAAAATAAATAGATATGTAGTAAACTATGATTTGGTGGTATTACACCATTACAGCATATGCATAAACAAAAAAGATCATTGTGACCACTGACCAGGATTTTCCAAATAATTACCTGGTAAAAATAATAACAAACACTAACTTCACTAGATTTTTTTTTGGAGGAGGTTGGGGGAATTTGGCAGGTTGTGACTGAATGAGATAGTTTGACGCAAGACAACTTTGGTGGGATATCATCCATGAGGGAAATTTGCATGCAACGTCATGAAAAAACAATATGTTTAAGTGCAAAAATACAAAACTGCAAGGAAGATTTAGAATGGATAGTCCAGTATCAAATTGCAAAATCAAAAGCTTATACACATCAAACATATGGAAAACATATTCCAGACTTGGTACAGGAATTTCCTTGTGTAGAATATATTGGATTAAACCTGGTTTTAGAGTTCACTTGAACACTAACTTGTATATGACAGTTACATATAATTCCATTATATTGACAAAAATGTGTGAACAAAACAAACAGAAGTAATAAAAATGTCAAAATATGCATAAAGCAGTCATCATTGTGTTATACCGTAATCTTCATCACTTTAATTTAACAAAATGTCAACAAAATTGAAAACAAACTGTTCAGAGAACAATTGAAGGTCTTTCCACATCAAAGAAATTTTGAAAAGAAGCTAGTTTCTCAAACTGATGCTTTAAATAAATGGTTTTGATATGCTTGAAAGTGAACTAAAGGAAATCATATGCTACTTCCAGTTAAGGAAATGTTACTTCCGATCTCATATGATAACTTATTTCACTCTCATTCCAAAAATATATAGTTTCTATATACTTTTATTTGCACAACAGGAGATAATTGGCCACTTCCGGTTTATCGAAAGTTGTTTCTTGTCTTTAGTGATAAGTTTATGTATCTATATTACAAGATGTATGGATTCCAAGTACTTTTACATGAAAAAAGTGCAAAAAATATGTACTTTCGGTTTTCTCAATGTCACTTCCGGTTGTCATTTTTCAAGGTCATATGTCACCAAACTTTTTGTTAAAGGTCATATGGCTTTATAATGAACCAAGTTGAAGTTGTATTCTAATAACCTTATAATCAGACATTCCAGGGGCATTAACTCCTGTAAGATGTCATTAGATGGTATCAGACCAAATGTAACATATTTTTATTAGCATATAGCAATCATTTTGCACTTGTTGTGTTATACATATCTTTTAAAATGCTGGAGAAAATAGAAAAACATGGAAAAGTCAAAATTTAGAACTTGACCTTGACCTTTGACCTTGACCTTATTTTTTAAGTAAGGACCAAGGGATCTCAAATAAAAATATTCCAGGGCTATACGGTTAACGGTTTATTAGTTCTTACACAATGTGACATACCAACAAATTTATATCGGAAAGCTAGATAACTCCTATAAAATTTCATCGAATCGCTTTGATCCAAAAGAAGCAATAATTCCTGAGGATGTAACGAATAATTTGTAAAAGAAATTTGGTAGAAATCTTTTTTTGTTACGAAGAAGATGCACACAACAGTGAATAGGGAGATAACTCTTACAAAGAAAATGGTTAGGCTTAGCAAGGTGAAATTTAAAAGCGAATAACCTATACGATACAATATGAGAAATATCTAAGCGACGTATTGCGAGACAAACATTTATCGCAAGAACTAAATGTGGCGAAAAAAATAATAAATAATAATTAAAAACCAATTGTTCAGAGAACAATTGAAGGTCTTTCCACCAGTTAATATCTATTTTGATATTAAAATATAAAAAATCAGTCTAAAATGTCAGTTCATATGGCTTTATGATGTACAGATATGAATTTAAAGCAAAGGTCAAAATCTAGAACGTCAAATTAACCTATGACCTTGACCTCAATTTCAAGGTCACAAACTGAGGATTTCAAATCAAAAGACCCTAGTCTCTAATATGTATGGTTAATAAGTTATATCACTTTAAACATAATTTAAGATATGATAGGGGCTAAAACTCCCATTCATTGTTTACGCACCCTTTCAACTAAAATTATTTAGTTACCACATGTCGCAACTAACAATTTATACAAAATAATTTGTCGATATCTTATAAGGTTAATGAAAATGAGTGAAAATAAGACAAATTCAAAAATTATAATATGACCTTGACCTTTGACCTTGACCTAATTTTCATTTTTTTGGACCAAGGACCTCAAATCAAAAGATCCTAGGTCTCTATTACTTATGGTGTTCCAGTTTAAAATACATTTCAAATACAAAAAGGGAAATTACTCTCATATGGAGCGTTCATATTGCTTCGGTCGAAATTGGACAAATCATGCGAAGGATATAACGAGCAATTTTATAAAATAAATTTGTCGTAATCTTTTACGGTTGCGAAGGAGTTGTGATCACAAGGAAAACAGTGTTTGGGGAGATAACTCCTACAAAGAAAAGTATTCGGTTACGCAGGGTAAATTTCAAAAGCGCATAAACTGTTCGATATCATATACCAAATATCTAAGCGACATATTGCGAAACAAATGTTTATCGCAAGAAAAAAATTTGGCGGAAGAAAAAAAAAAATAATCAGAAGAAAAACAATAGGTCTTTCCACAGAAAAGTGGAAAGACCTAATAATAATCAGAACAAATACGATAGGTCTTTCCACAGGAAAGTGGAAAGACCTAATTAAACAAAATGGCATATAGACAAAGCACAGAAGCAAGAATGAAAGAAACGAGTACAAAAAATTACCATAGCACAATGGCACAAAAAGCAACAACTTTAAATATATATAGAAAATATTGATTTTATAAATGCTTAAGAAAGGCCTTCAATGTCTATTTCTTCATGGATTTGTCCAACCATAACACTATATATTTTTTTATTTATTATAAATTAATATCTATATAGCATTAGTTACAGGGAGATAACTCTTAAGTTTTTTTAATCGTGAAAATTTAAATCCAAATCTATTTAAAGAAATGACATTTGTTTACTGCTACATTTATATTATGTTTCAAATCAATAAATTGGTTAATGGGGAAGTACCATTTAAATACGCAACTTTAAAGAATTAAATAACAGGATGGACTAACACATTGAAATAGATTTTAAAAGATATAAAGAGTGATTATAAGCAAATATGGATAAGAATATGGCAATCAAAAATTGGGACAGCCTAGATAACTGGCAAAAATTTGATATGTTTGGGTTAATGCTTGGAATAACACCTACTGTAAGTTTTGTAAAATAATGTTTTTTTAAATAATAGATGTTTTTAAACTTCTTAATTTTTTTCATTTCACCTTCATAATAATATAGTTTAGCATCTCTGTAAACATGCCTTTAAGCTATTTTATTAATTCTGTTGCCTAAAAGCCTAATTTTCAAAACGTTTGAAAATTTTTTATCTTATAAAAACGGTCTTGTCTGGCTAGTGATTGTATACAGTAGTAACTACTTAGACCACTCGGCCACCAAGGCTCCTAGTGAGAAAGAATATGAAAAACAATGGATATTATATCAATAATAATCAATTGTATATTTATTGTATATAATGTAATGTGTGATATGTTTATTAACATTTGCATCAACAATCAAAAACTTAATATGCATTTAACTCTTCTTTACAGACCAGAGGGCATAACATAACTTTAGTGACATTCTTTTCCAAAATGAAAATAAAAAAAAGTTTTTATAAAACAATTTTTATTGGTATTTTTCAAATGAAATATTGTCACATGGTTAGGATTCATGACCATTTTATATTCTCTGGGGTATTTTTTATGCATCATATCTGATCATTCAACCTTCAATGATTTTTCTGTCATGGTTTTTTTACTGTTAGTCTGAAATTGCATGGTAGTTGATATATTCATTGCACATGTACAAGTTTAAACTGTTCAAGTGGTCTCAAACTTTTTGGAGTCCATTGGATTCCATTAGACTTCATTACTTGTTGATTTATTCCAAAATAGTATATAAGTTTAGAAAAATAGTAATCTGCTGTCATCTGTTATTAAGATATGAAATGATTTTTTCAGGCAAATTTTCCTCCAAGTACCAGTATTTCTAAGTTCAGAGAGGACTTTGCCAAGGCCAAACACATAGTGATTGTAACAGGAGCAGGAGTGAGTGCAGAGAGTGGTGTTCCTACATTTAGGGGGCCTGGTGGTTATTGGAGGAATAAGAAAGTACAGGTATCTTCATCTACACAAGATAGTATAGGGACTATTAGATTTTTGAGAGGGGGATTGGAGGGTTTTCATATGTAAATTTGGTATCTTATTAATTTCATGTCTGGTGTAAAATTATTCATTTCCAGTTATTAACAGGTTTGAATGTCCATTTATCCAATGGTAATAATAAACTGGCTTTTTTTGTTTGTTCAGGATTTGGGTGGATTTTTTCAAGAGGTGGAGACTTATTGTTTCTATCTACCGCCTGTCTGAAGGTTTTAGGATGATATCGTAAATTAAGTATAAAAAAATCAGGAGAAAAAAAGTCCAGTATCCCTTGCTTGATTAGTATGAAACTTGTACATATGAAAGATATAAGGCCCCATTCAGACCCTCATACTTGTATTTTAATTTTCTCTTGAATTTGTATGCCCCATTTATGGGCATTATGTTTTCTGGTCATTGTATCTGTTAGATTGTTTGTTCGTTCGTCCGTCTGTTCGTCCTGCTTCAGGTTAAAAGTTTTTGGTTGAGGTAGTTCTTGATAAGGTGGAAGTCCAATCAACTTGAAACTTAGTAAACATGTTCCCTATGATATGATCTTTCTAATTTTAATGCCAAATTAGGGATTTTATCCCATTTTTACGGTTCACTGAACATAGAAAATGATAGTGCAGATGGGGCATCCGTGTACTGGAGACACATTCTTGTTTTGTATACATTATTTTTCTGTTTCAACTTGTTTACTGACCATTTAAGTATAATCTGTTACAGGAATTAGCTACAGTTGAGCATTTTGAGAAGAACCCATCTCTAACTTGGCAGTTTTACCATCATAGAAGGGAAGGCATGGTCACTAAACTTCCAAACAAGGTTTGTAACAATATACATGTGTTCTGCTCTATTTGTTTGGGTTGTTGTCTCTTTGACACATTCCCAATTTCCATTCTCAATTTTATAGTGGTATTCCATCTTCTAAGTTTTTTAATTAATCTGGGTTTCAGTCAATTGAATTAACCAAAGGCGGATCCCGTCAGGGGGGCCCTGGGGGCCCCGTGCCTCCCCTTTCGTGGGAAAAAATTGGTTGATTATATAGGGAATCATTGAAGCATGACTGGAGCGGCCCCCCCCCCCCTTTAGGTATATAGTTCGGAGTTTAGTATGAAGTCCATTATCACTGAACTAGTATACATATTTGTTTAAGGGCCAGCTGACGGACTCCTCCCGGTGCGGGAGTTTCTGTTGTTGGCCTTCGGCTTTTGTCTGCTCAATGGTCGGGTTGTTGTCTCTTTGACACATACCCCATTTCCATTCTCAATTTTATTCCCTCATAAATGTAGATCTTCAATTAAATTTACAAATTTGAGAAAATAATGTTATTCAATGTACAATTTTCCATTTACCGTACATGAAGAAAATTATATGTTTTATCATATTTTTAAAAATTAACTATATAGAATACTTTATTTGATTGAATCAATTTCTTTCACCTTTGTCAATAACTCAGATAGTGTAACTTTTGTCAAAGAATATTTAATTAATATACCAGTACCTATTTTGTTTTGTAGCAAGAAAACAAGTCCAATCACCCTCATTTTCCTATATATATTTCAATTTTTGACATCTGGCAATAGATTCAGGCTCATATGTTCCTCTTGTTATGATTATTTTGATGCTTATCAGACTTATCTCACTAGAAAACTTATTTTTTTATCAGATACAATATTTAAAAAGTTTCATCATAACCAAAACAAGTTTAATTTTCTTTATCAATTATTATTGTAATATTGCCACATACCTTTTGAAGTATTGGAAAAGTGGTCAACACAGATCAATTTGAGGTTCCACATGATGGAGAAAAGCTCATGGATATATTACTGAGAATATACACTATTACTTAAAAATTAACCTTTTTTAAAAGCTTTTTTGAAAGGTTTAAAATACTAGACATGCATCTACTCAATAAAGTTTTGGTTGTCTCCCCTTAAATCAGCTGTTAAAATTATTCCATTGTATTCAATTCAAATGTATTTTAAACAGAAATTGTATTAAGACGGCTAGAAAAAAAAGTAAATCGTATTAGCTGTATCCATCCAATACTATTACAAATGGTATAATTGAGAATTTTGTTTGTTCTTTAAATACAGAATACCATGGAACTGTCTATTGAGACATAAAACAGTGTAACAATTTTACCTATTCTCAACTGATGTAAACTTAAATATAGATGATTTTTCAGTAAACTTGTCTACCTATGTGGTGGAATCATAATATACAAAATCCCTAACTATAACTACATAGAAAGCCTGAAATTTATGAAAAGTACCATTATATGGAAAGTACTGGTAAAAAAGTCTGTTATTCTTAAGATGTAGGATTTTGAACACTCCAACTCAAGGAATCAACTATTTATTGTACAAATCAGAACAGGTACTGTAAATTCAGAAATTATTGTGTGCATTTATTATCGCCATTTTAGACTTAAATGCGATTTTAATTTTTGCGATATTCACAAAATTTATGTTTGATTCATCTAATGAATTTCAAAATGCGAGTTTTAATTATTGTGATGATAGCCCTGTCCCATTTTTGTAAAAAATATCGTGATAATTTCTGAATTAACAGTACACAAATATATTTTTGATTTTGTACAAATACAGTCCCTTGTCTTAGCCTGCTTCCATGTTGTGCAACAAGGAATGATCAGGAATGTAGGTATTTCTTTTGCATAACAGTTAATTTTTTGGGTTCTCTTTGTGGTCTGTGTACTTGTATGTCAATTTTGATAAAATCAGAATAATTGATTAGAAATTGATTGATATTTACAAACAAATTATAGTTCAAAGTGAATATAGAGAAATTTAAGTTCCAAGAAATGCCCAGCTAACGCTAATGACAATGAAAGAAAAACAATTAGAAGGAAGTGTGTAAAGTATAAAATCAAGTGTGATGAACTTTACCCTATATAATATGAGAAGATGATAAAAGAAAACATTGAATTTGGTATTAAATAATGACTCCTTTGCCATGAAACCTTGTACCTTAAGGAGGCTCTTGGGTATAAATCATTTTTTTTTAATTTAAAATAGGATTTCCCTAGATTTTTTTGTAAATGAACTTTATCATAAACTTAATAGAAAAATTAAATAAAAGAATGGGGTCACCGTTCATTTAAGCTCACAATCTGTCTCCGAAAGAAGCATACATTTTTGTTAATGTCCTTTTTTTCTGTTGAACTAATAGGAGAAATAGAGGAAATATCGAAATAAAAAAGGAACTAAATTACAGAATTTCAAAGCAAAAGTTATGAAACATGGTCCCCCCCACAGAGCAATTTCTCTTCTATATTTATACTGCAGCTAGATCACTTCATATTGTTTGTATGAGGGCCCCCATTTTATTTTAAAAAATTCTGTTGCTTTAATAGGAAATCACTGAAGCATGACAGGAGAAAATCCCCCCTTGTTTTCTGCCACTGCATACTACCAAATATAGTAGAAAAGTGATATTTTGTGAATTGTCAATTTTAACACATCTTGGATACAAAATTCAGAAAATTATTTCTTTCACTGTGTGCACTGAATTATCAAAACTTTAAATTTATTGTATTTGTATCATTCTTTTATCAATAGGCTCATATTGCAATAGCTGAATGTGAAAAGAGACTGAAATCACAAGGAAGAAGAGTTGTAGTAATCACACAGAATATAGACGAACTTCACAAGAGAGCTGGGTCGGAAAATATTCTAGAGATGCATGGTAAAACATAAAAAATCAGTATTTTAGAAATGGTGATTTAGGGTCATGTATTGACTGCCAGGCCAATAAATTAATTTTCTTGTACACTTTGATAACTAGCTATTTTTATTAAATTTTAAAATAACAATACAGTATCTGTTTATATACCTCAACTTTATAGTTATACCACATGTATAAATTGTCATACAGGAGATGGAAATATGTCATGAAATTAAGAACTTGAATGGAAATGGGGAATATGTCAAAGAGACAACAACCCGACCAAGAGCAGAAGACAGTCAACGTCACCAGCACAGCTAGAAAATCCCACTAATGGAGGCAGTATTCAGCTGGCCCCTTAACAACATGTGTACTAGTTCAATAAAATTGGATGTCAAAACATAAAAATGAACTAAAATTAAAAATACATACAAAGGCAATAAGGCCTGGGACAGACGCACCAACATGGGGTTAAACTGTGAGGTTTCGTGAGATCTCAACCTCTATACCCTATTCCTCTAGCCAATGTAGAATAAACAAACACACAGCAATATGCACAGTTAAACTCAGTTTCAAAGAAGTCATACATGTCATACATGTATATAATGACCAATAGTGTAGTGCAGGAGAGGGCCACATTCTCTCTATTGAAAAAAAATACTGTAGTAACTTAAAAGAGGTTGCTCAATGAGTGATTGCATGACAAAACTTTTACAGATAACCAGCATATATTTTTTTTTAAAAAGGCTACTTGTTCTTATCTTTTACCCCATTTCACAGAATTCTGACATAATTTGAAATTTTTCAGGTAGTTTATTTAAGATAAGGTGTACCAAATGTCAGGATGTAACAGCAAACACAGACAGTCCAATATGTCCTGCATTGGCTGGCAAAGGGTATGTTGATAATATTGATTGTACAGTAATATCAATACTCAAGAAACAAATTATCTGACCAAAAGGCTAAATAAAAAAAAAAATTGTGATAATTCTCAGCATATATAATCAATCACTAAAAAAAATCATTTCTGATATTAGTTTGTCTAAAAAGTTGGTGTACTCTATTTTAAAGATAAAAGTATGTATAAAAAAAATTATAAAAAAAGCAGATTTTTACTTTTGTTTCTCTTAAATAGAGCACCAGATTTTGAAGCAGATGAAGACAATATACTACTAGATGAATTACCCAGGTTAGCTGATTTTATGTTCATTTTAAAATGTTGGAGAGGTAATTTTTTAACCTTCATGACAATGTGACAGTCGTCACATGAAAAAGCACCATCCTGCCATTATTGTTCTATGATATATAGTCTTTGGTTGAGAGTTGAGAGTGGTCTCATTGGTACATATACTTATCTTTATATCATCCATCAAAATTATATCACATACAAGTTATGAATTTTTGACTTTTGTATAATATATTTCAGGGACCTGAGACCTAAACATTTTGAGTTTTAAACTATGTTTTTTTAAGTTATCTGAAACAAATATGACAAATTATTGTATTAATCTGTGATAAAAGATACAAGGATTTTAAATCATCAAGGACAAAAATAGTACACCAACATAAAGGGAGGTAATCATACTGATTGGTATGAAATAACAGTTTTCTGAGATGTTTTATAAAAAACATTCTGAAAATTTACATCAATATAATTAATAATGTTTAAAAAAGTGTTTACTTATAATGAAATATTTGATATAAATAGATTCCACAACTGCAACATGTGTGTTACAATATTTCTCCACTTGAGACAGTTAGATTTTAATAGTTAATGCGCTAGTCTTGCCGAGCTTTTTGAATAATAAAAATTAACTGTTGGAGAAATATCGTAATAAACAAGTTATAGTGGTGGAATTTGTTTCTCTAATGATTTTTATCCTTCCTTTTCAAAGATTTGAAGAAAGGGGGTACTTATTGTGTGAAATCATCAGACATGGTTGAATTTTTTCATGCCATCACAAAAGGAAATTCAGCCGAAACCAAGAAAATTTGACGTCACAATTAAATGTTGACCAATCATTTGCCGAGAACAGATATTTCACTATTGAGGAGAAATATTTTTCTCACACCAATCAAGAAATGTGAAAATAGCACAAAAATTAGAGAATATAAAATCTTGCATTTTCTGTATTGACCAGATGTAAGAAGGCAGGTTGTGGAGGCCTTATGAGACCACATGTTGTTTGGTTTGGTGAAGCTCTAGATCCGTCTATTTTAGCAAAAGCAGAAGAGGAACTGGAAAAGTGTGATCTGTGTCTTTTAGTAAGAATTTTGTGTCTTCAAACATTGTTTTTCTTTACAAAAATTGGTAAGGGTTCCACGGAACCTAGTGTCTCGCCTACTTTTGCTGTTAATTGCAGGCCCAACAAAATTAGGAAAAAAATCAATAAAATTATTGCTCTTGGTACTATCTTTTGATTGTAAGAAGCTTCTGTCCAAGTTTGGTATTAAAATCCAGGATAGTTTATGAATCTAATAAATGTTTTAAAAACTTTAACTTCAGACTATATGTAATGTTAACTGGAAAAAAATCCAAGTCCATTTATAAGTAAAATTCAGATACACAGGTACAAAATTTAAAAAAAACTTCCATCTAGATACTAGCTTTTGACCATAAGCAAGCTTCTGTCCAAGTTTGGTACAAATCCAAAATAGTATAAAAAAGTTATTAAAATTTTAAAAACTTTAATCATATAGAGAGAATGTGTTGGTTCCTCGCAGAAGTCCATTTAAAAGTACAATACAGAAAAAGTGGAATTTTATTTTTACAAAATTTGCTTCTGGATACTATCTTATGATCATAAACAAGCTTCAAAAATTTCAAAAACTTTAACCACAGAGTGAATGTAATGTTTTTCCCAGCAGAAAAACTACCCGGTAAGTCCATTTATAAGTAAAATACGGAAAAAATGGTAATTTATTTTTACAAAATTTATATCTGGATGCTATCTTTTGTAAATAAACAAGCTTCTATCCAAGTTCGGTAGAAATCCAGTATAGTTTAAGAAAGTTATTAAAATTTCAAAAAGTTTAACCACAGAGTGAATATTTGTAGACGCCACCAACGACGAAGACGACGACGCGGACGGAATGTAGGATGGCTTTGTCTTGCTTTTTCAACTAAAGTAACAAATGTAACAATAATTTGAGACAAAAATGCTGACAAAAAAATGAGGAATGAACAATCTGTATAATATTGAATCTATATATTTTTAGCTATCTATTAAGTAATCTGAACTTGGTATTTTGGAGCATTGAGAATTTAATAATGAAAATATGGGGAACGAATTTTAAAATTAGTAAATGAAGTTGAATTTTGTATGTTTGAAATCATTTAAGGTTTTATCACAATGTATAGGTTGATTAAAGAAAAACCAAAAAAATGTAGAGGACAAGCAGGAACTGTCAAAAATACAGCAGTGTGTTCAATAAAAAAACATCAAACTCTAACTTGAAACTCCTCTGGAAAAAAAACCAGTAGTCAATACATGGTCAAGATTACATATATGTAATAAATTAAATCACACAAAAAAGACAATTCACTAGCCGAGGCTGGAATATCTAGCTTGTTTAAATGATCATTATTGAATTTAATGTTGATAGTCTTTAAAGTTAAGGTATTACATTGTACTACAGGTGTCCTAATAATTTCACATGATTCATGAAATAAGATCAAGGTCAGATAAATCCTGCCAAGAGGACATGTACACCTTGCTAACGTTAAAAATACTGGGTTTCTAGTGAAACAAACCTTAACATGAAAATTCAACTAAGAACAGCAAAGAATGAAAATGAGGTCAAGGTCATATAATCTCTTCTACTCAAACAAATACATCTTATATTGATATTAATAATGTTGATGTTATTTTGCTAAATGTTTGTAATAAATTATGAAATTATTCTGATAGATAGGAACGTCATCTGTTGTAAAACCGGTTGCCTTGTTTGGACCTCGATTATCTATCCTTGGTATCCCAGTAGCAGAGTTTAACACTGAAGAAACTCCAGTAACAAAATCATTAGGGTAAATATTAGTTTTGGTCAGGATAGTTACAATAATGATTATCTGTTCTAGTTAACCATGTACAAGGGTAAACAGTGAAGATACAAATGGAATGACATGTATATGTTGAGACCACAAGGGTTGATTGGGGTTAGAAATACCAATGTTGATGGATGTCTGTTTGGTTGTTAGGGTTTTTTAAATATGCATCCATCTGCAATCGTGTTGTTAAATCCAATGTTTCAGTAGTCCGAGATTACTCTGACGTCCAACGGCTGTTTTGCTGTTTTGCCAGACAAGCTGGGGCCGTGGGACCCACGGCCCAAGCTTGTCTGGCAAAACAGCCGTTGGACATCAGAGTAATCTCGGACTAATGTTTCAGATAGGGAGCTAGAGAGCTCAATACTCTCTCTTTAAAATGGGCGAACTGTTGCAAATCTTTTGAAAAGGACTTCAGGTGACTAATTTGCATGTAAATTCAGTCCTTATTAAATAAAATTTTCCTTTCCCAGTGCCTGTCTAAGTTTTAAGTTACATTGGTATCCCTTCATATAGTTTGTTAAAACATTGCAGAACCTATATTTGTATAACTTATTAATTTGATGTTAATTCTAAATTTTAACAACAATCTAGAATTCAATCAACCTATCATGATTATAAGCTTGTATAATGCTGATGAGACACATGAAATGTCAGCACTTAGATAACCATTAGTTTTCATTACTAAACCAGAAAAGAGCTTAACACAGAACAGAGACTATGTTTGATATATCTATTTATATAATTATTTTTTTTTAGATACCACTTTCGAGGACCAGCTTGCACACTTATACCAGAAGCTCTTGCCAAACATGAATCTGAACCAGAGAGATGAAATAATACTTTGCTAATACATGGATACACTAAAGGTCTTGCCAGAAAAGTCTGAACTAGAGGGATAAAACAAAACTTTGTTAGTACATTGTATATTATTATGAATATGTATTTTGATATTGAAGCTATATTAACATTTATTTTGATATTATAGCACAATGAATATGTATATTTTTTTATATATTTTACAAATTTTATTTGATTTTATACTGTTTTTCATACAACAGAATTTTTTTTTTACAAGGCAACCTTCATATTCCACATTGTAAACACTTTTTTAAAAGTCACTTTGGCCAAACTGCAATCATTAATGAAAATGATAAACCTGATGTTTCAAATAGAGATAACTTATGTTTTTAAATTTGTTTATTGTTGAAGACTGTTTGTCTCTGATGGAAAGCCTACATAACCTTTTAAACAAATGTTGTTTCATATGTTCCCTCTTTTAATGATCACTTGCCTGTAAACAGACATTGAAAGATCGAATCTAAATCAATCATCTCCATTCTTTAACTTTTATGTGATTTTTACAGAGTTATTCCCCTGTAGTTTTATGTACAACCTTAACTAAAATTGCTGGTCTTTCTGCCATTTGTCAGTGGTTTGCTCAGGGGAATCCCACTTCCTCCACTGAATAAAACCATGACACAATAAAATAGCCAAGAGTGTTGCCATATATCAGTGGTTCACTCGGGGGGAATCCAACTCCCTCCACTGAAGAAAACTGTGACACCATGAAATAGCCAAGAGTGCTGCCATATGTCAGTGGTTTGCTCAGGGGAATCCCACTCCCTCCACTGAATAAAACCATGACACCATAAAATAGCCAAGAGTGCAGAATGAAGTGTTAACAACCAACAGTCAATCAATGTTGTTTTTTATTTGTAAATGTCAAAATGCATCTACCATCTACATTGTTTCAAAGTTCATTCATCAATAATACACAACTATTGAATCATTGTTTTATTTACAATAAAAATATATTTATATAAAACCTTACAATGTTGTTCATAAAAAGGCAAGAGTAAATACATAGATTTAATATAAAAATAGCTTGGTGGTAATCATATAATTGATCAATATACTGCGGATTCATTATTATTCATTGGATACCAATTTTTGAGGATTTTGTTGTTACACATAAAACACGAATTCCACTGTCCAACGAATAAAAATTGTTTGACAGGAATGTATGCAGACCTTGGCAAAATCAGGAAAATTGGTACTCAACAAAATAAATGGATCCACAGTAGAATTGGAATGTCTTGAATGTTAATATTTTACAGTGTTAACAATTTCTTAATTAAGATATGAACAACAAATATAATACAGAATACAGAAAAAGAGGCACATCACAACTATATATATGTATAATGTGTGTGTAATAAATATGTGTATTTGATATGGTAGACTAGACAAAATTTAAATTGAGTTGCCACCCTTGTTCTTGGAAAAACTTAATAATGTATGAAATGTTTTATAAAATACCACAAGTTTCTGCAAAAATAATGGACCAATTTTTTTTAATCAATAAAAATTATTCACAACCTGAAAACAACAAATTAACCCTGAAAATGTGCTCAAAAGGATTTTATTTAAATTGAACCAAACCATTGAATGATATACATATTAAAAAATAAACAAGTTTCTAAGAAATTGTCTCGCAAACACTATGCACAACAGGTGCATATGATATGTTGAAAATAATACATCATCCTGATATTTTTTCTTGGAGTATTATGATATGCGTAGAATATGTCAAGAATGCTACAAATATATTCAGCACAACACATATTTGAAGTAAAAAGATTAACAATAAAAATCCTGATTTTTCCCTTTGAGGAATGATTCAAATGAAAAGCTTTAAGATAATTTTCAGATGTAAGTCGAAATTCATGACATTTGCTTGACATAGAGTACAATTATCCACAACTATTGATCATGTGATTAATTATTATCCAATCACAATTATCCACAACTATTGATCATGTGATTAATTATTATCCAATCACCATAAAGGTTTATGGTGTAAACAAAAGTGTATAAAATACTATTTTTTAACAACACAAATCAGGAATGTTATAGTGTGTGATAACATTGTGTGAGGGAATTCGACGTTTGATGTACCACTGTTCACTCCAGTGTAATTTATGACAATACCACTGCATCAATCAGAATTATTTTTTTTGCAGTGTTTTAAGAAATGATTTTGCTTTGTTGTCGCGTATTATTTGTGAAACATTCAATGTTTTAAAAAGGCGAATTTTCTTTATAAAGTCAATGATTATGTTGACTTTTGAAGGCCAAACTTTCTGCAGCCTTAAATACGCTAATGAAAGATCCAAAAACTATACCAATACATAACGACATGTTTATGAAATTATAACAAATCTATTGGTTAACAAATTTTTACTCGTTATTGCAAAATAATGAACTTAATATATCTGACATTTTCTCCCTACCCAGTTTACCCCTATACATTTTTATGATGTGGACTGGTCATTGTTATTGAATCGTAGGCAATTTGATTGGATTAAGTTGTTATTAGTTTACCTTCAAACTTGTTTATGCTTTTCATACATGACTATTGATTAATTAGAACGTGCATGAATGTGTACGGTAACTAAAATGACCTTCAAACTGGACACTGGACGAGTCAATATTATGTTTTATCAATGAAAGTTAAGGTATGAAAGGTAAGAATTGCCACTTTTTCGATTTTCACAAAATTTTCGGAATATACAGTTGAAAGGTTATTTTTTAAAAGCCTATTGTGAAGAGTTTAGAGAAAGTTTACAAATAATACGTTTTGTTCCATTAAACAAGTCATTTTCGTAAGAGAAATACCGAAATATATTTTACGTACGACTACGGCAGGTAAAATTATTATTTATCATAATAAAAAAAAGCATTTTTCAGTCTCATTGGAATATGTTGATTACAATTAATCCCAAACTAAAGAAGTAAGTAACTAAAGTCAAAATATGTCCGATCTGCCTATTTCTGCACATCAAAAGTCAATACGATCGTTTTAAAGTCAATTTCGTCTACCTCACAAAATCTTGTTAGGCACTATACATATTAACAATTATATAAATGTATAATATTATCTAATTACAAATGTTCATCATTTATACAAATATTTTGATGATTACCAACATAATAATCTACAATACTGGCACAACCACTGAAAATAAGCATCAAGCTTTGGATATTAAAAAACAACAAAAATTGCTACAAAGATTACTTTGCATTTCGAAACACATTATCTTTATCATTCAAAACAAAAATAAATTAAAAGTAATTAAATACCAAATGTGACACTAGATTTGAGATTACAATACAAACATTATCTGGAGCATTTATTTTGCATTATAAGAGAAAATGTAAAGGGATTGAATTGCTAAGAGCTATTTTCCTACACGCATTTGGAAAATAGCTCAAACTCTGCTAAAGTTTAAAAGTACATGTATCAGTTAAGTCATCAAAATATCAAAGGTCATCTTAATGTTAACAAATATGAAAAAAAGAAGGATTTTGGCTAAATGATATGTTGAGAATGATACATAAAAATTTCCACCATGACCAGTAATATTGTGGCAGTGTAAGCTCTGCTGTACAGGACTGCTGCTGACAACCTTGGTTTGTACTGTGAACTTACAACTAAATATATCTTTATTATAGTGGTTAAACTTACAAATGAGATATTTTTGCAATTAAGAAACAAGAATGTGTCCCAAGTGCAGGGATGCCCCACTCGCACTATCATTTTCTATGTTCAGTGGACTGTGAAATTAGGGTCAAAACTTTAATTTGGAATTAAAATTAGAAAGATCATATCATAGGGAACATGTGTACTAAGTTTCAAGTTGATTAGACTTCAACTTCTTCAAAAACTACCTTGACTAAAAACTTTAAACTGAAGCGAACGGATGCACAGACGGACGGACGAACGGACAAACCAGAAAACATAATACCCCTCTACTATCGTAAGTGGGGCATAAAAATATGAAGGTCAGAACGACCTTTCCACTGCAGTGACTGATATCTGGGTAATATAATGATTCAAAAATCTTAGGGTGAATGTGGTGCTTAATGACCCCGCCCTTTCAAATAAGTTAACACATAATGTTTATAACTGTAAACCACATATAGAAATACCTCTTCCTGTATATATTTTCTTATTGTTTTGGGATACAATAAATTATAGGATGATCTTACATAGTTAAAAAAAAACAAAAAAACAAATTAAACATGAACTTATGAACTTTCACCAATATAATGCTACATTAATTCTTTTTTATAATTCATGTCAGGCATATAATTCTAGCATACATCTATCCATACTTTTTTCAATAATTGTCAATCATACATGTATAATATTTTGAAATCAAAGTTCATGATTAATTGTTAATTCCATAGTTTTGTTTATATTACATTATAAGGGTACACAAAATATCCTACTAACATTAATAAAATGCATTATTTTGTTCACAACAACCAATAGAAAATTGTTTTTAAAAAAATAGTACCAAAAGTTGTCTCCCTGTACCATAAAATATAAATGTATTGTTTTATCATAGTGGAAGTGTCTGAGATCCAGATTTTTGTTCTCTCAATTGTCTGTTAAATAGTACACAGAATGATGGCACATGATAAAAAAAGTAAGAGATAAATAAAGCACTAAAAATACCTAATAGAGAAAACCACTAGCGACACATAAAATATTCACAAAATAGATAAAAGACTGAACTATATTTTACTGCAAAAGGGATGTTAGGAATTGACAAAAATACTAGACAGTACAACAGACTGCATCAACAACCAGCACCTGACTTTTCTGAACAACAAAACAGACAAAGACAAACAGCAATGGACAACACATGGACAAGACAGATACATAAAATTTGTTCTTTTACCCCTAAAATCATATTGTACTCTATAGAATTAGAAATCAATGGTTTTCTATATTCATGAACTGGTAACTGGTTAAGCTGATCCCATTCAATATATTCAACAAAAATTCATTGGGTTTTTTAAATCATTTTACAGTTTGAGTTTGATCTTCGTACTTGATAAAAAATTCTGAGGCTATTTTATTTTCTTTGGAAATTGAAATTATAAATCTTGAAATAATTTTCATCAGCAAAGAATCAGTTACTGAGAACTCAGTATTGGCCCTATATGAAACTCATCTTTGCAAATAATGCTGGATGGGTCTTTTTTCATGCAAGGAAAGAAATTCATCTGATGTAATACAATAAAATATAATATATAAATTTGAAAATTCCTAAACATTGTAACATAAATTTGTGGCACCTTTTTAATTGATGATATGAAATGTATTTCCACAATGTGAAATGAATCAACTGTTGATGTCTGACAGAATCATTTTTAATAAAACTCATCAAAAGGCCTTTTTTAGACTTAGAGCTTTTATGTAAAGATAATTTAGCAACAAATAAGTTATATTAGTAAATATTAATACTGAAACTAAATTTAGTTTTCAATCGAATTTCAAAATTAACTAGTCACAAAACACATGGATTAAACTTCTATGAATTAATGTTTTGTCACGAAGAATGAAATGATTACACACTTTTCAAATTACTTATTCGGTATTATCAAGAACACATTGGAATGAATTTAATACAATGTCTTCTATTTAAAGCTAATTTTGTTCATCGCTCTCTTGTACTGACTGGTGTAAAGTCATAAGTTATTCTTCTGTATAAAAGGATAGAAAATACCATTCCACATATCTGAAATAAATTAGAATATCGTGAATCTGTTATGAAGATCAATACCACAAAGGAGTCAAAGGTCATAATGGCAAAAATTAAACAAATGTTTTTTAACATATTGGTAAATATTTGACCAGAAGACTATAATATAAATTTCATCGAAATCTGGCAAGAATTGTATGTATACATAAGAGCCCTAACAATGCAGTTTTCCATATAACCAATATTTTCAAGGGCATAACTCTTTTAAAATAATGGATCAGCACTGATTTTTCAAATCGTCAAAAACATTGATGATGTAAATTTATTATATAAATTTCATAAATATCAGGCAAGAATTGTAAACATTAGAGCGCTCCAATCTGAATTGTACTTTAGAGAGTGCTAACAAGACCAGATGGACAGAGGCACAGACAGTCTGACACATTCCCCAGGGGACAGGCCAAATCTAGTTTAGCAAAAGAGTTGGGTACCGCCTTAATCAACAATATTTTTGTTCCGACTTTTCTTGTTGACACCTTGGTTCTAGAGTATGCTTCACAAATTCAATACAAGCCCATTTTTCTGATATATATAGTCTTTTATGTACACTCGATTTGGCTTTAACTTTTGTTTCCTATGTCATATCCACATTAATTGCATTTACTCAGAATTGAAAGATATGGATTAAATCAGTTTAAAAACTGTTCAAAAACATTTACAACTTTACTTTACTGTATTTAAAGGCTAAGGCTTAATTTGCTATCTCAGGAAGAGGTTACCGTAGCTATATTTGGCAAAACTTTTAGGAATTTTTGGTCCAATGCTCTTCAACTTCGTACTTTATTTGGACTTTTTTTAATTTTTTTATTCGAATGTCAAAGAGTTGTTTGTAGACGAAACGTGTGTCTGGCGCAAATCCAAAATCTAAATCTGGTATATATGATTTTTTTAGTACATACCAATATTACAGAAAATCCAAAGCCCATTCCTACTAAAACCTCTGCATTTCCTTCTACAAATTTTACAGCTGCGTTGTAACAACCCTGTAAAAGAAGCAGTTTTAAAAAAATCAACATTTCTTTAAAAAAAATGTAGAAAAATTTCATCTTCATGTCAACAAAATCTAAATCAAACTAAAAAAGTTTCTTTTCTGCATATGAAAATGTCTGTACCAGTCTGTAATATGACAGTTGTTATCCATTCGTTTGATGAGTTTGATTATGGACTTCCCATTTTGAATTTTCCTCGGAGTTCAGTATTTTTGTTATTTTACTTTTTTCTATTCACGGCTTTTCCACCCTTTTTAATTCAAGAGCAAGACATGAATGTAGAAAGTTTTCAATAATGAGTGAAATTGAGTGAAATTCCTAAGTCGAATTCCTCATTAGATGTTACATGTGTTGTATTACTATATCAAATTTTATAAAATTTCAAACTCATTTTTTTTTATTTTGTTATAAATTAAGGACAAAAGTTTTCAATTGTGAGTGATCTCGTCAGCAATTTAGAAGTATTCATAAGGGCATGCATTTCTTTGTCTAAATTTTTTAAGATTTCCATTTATGTCTGTATTGAAGTTGAGATAATACTACCCAGATATAATCTTGATGATTTGAAAAGTAATTACAGCATAGGAAAGTAACTTTTTAACATATTTTGATACTTTATCTATTATTACACTTTTCTAATAGTTATTTGACATGCAGTATTGAAATACAAAATGTATCACAATTCTAGTGAATCTATATTAAAATTTACCTGTATTATTAAAACTGGGTTTTTTTCAAATGTGATAATTTTCGTAGGGTTAAATATTTCGCAGTGGTGTCTTGCCATGGCTTTGTTCGGACTTATTTGTTTGCTTTTTGGCCTTGAATGTTTATCCCTAATATTTTATTAACTGTGCATTTACATTCAGATATCGCAGATCAAATTTATTCTTTCATAGTGTATTAATTTAAGTTTTTTGATTGAGTTAAGCCTGCCAATTGATATTTTATCGTATGTTTTTCTATGTTGTGATGTTATGCTATTGTTTCAGAACAAGGGAGAAGGTTTGGTACCATTAAAACGTTTAATCCCGCTGCAAATGTTTGCACCTGTCCTAAGTCAGGAATCTGATGTACAGTAGTTGTCGTTTGTTTATGTTATTTATACGTGTTTCTCGTTTCTCGTTTTTTTATATAGATTAGACGGTTGGTTTTCCCGTTTAAATGGTTTTACTCTAGTAATTTTGGGGCCCTTTATAGCTTGTTGTTCGGAGTGAGCCAAGGCTCCGTGTTGAAGGCCGTACACTGACCTATAATGGTTTACTTTTTTAAAATTGTTATTTGGATGGAGGGTTGTCTCATTGGCACTCACATCACATCTTCCTATATATAAACTAGATGAAATGTAGTTCTTAAAATAATGGAATCTATGTTTGTTAATCACAAATACCTGACAAATCAGATTTATTGATTGATTTCTCAGCCTCAATTATCATAGTAAATACTCAGGATATTGAAAAACAATCACTCAAGTCTTTGCATATATTTATCAAGCATTTCATATTTGAATTCTTATGCATCTGTAATAAAGTTCACTTCAGAGGCCAATTGCACTACTGTCTTTCCTGTCTTACTTATGTAAAATCAATGGCTAAAATTTAATATTTGTCAGAATTGTTTTTTCCTTAAAAACATCTTTTATTTATATTACTGATACTGTCTTTGTCCTAAGTAATTATCTTAAAATCTAATTGGCTAGACAAAAATTTAAAAACATTTTAAATAGTTGTTCCTATTAATTACCAAGAAAAGATCACATGTTCCTATTAGTTACCATGAAAAGATCACATGCTCCTATTAATTACCACAAAAGATCATATGCAAGGGTTGATTATGTTCACTGTTTTAAAGACAAGGATTACTTCCCCTGTCTTCAAACTACTTCCTGTGTAAAACCATGGAAGTAATATTGAAAGGAATAACAATGTCGTCACTTCAAAGGTTTCATCTGCGTTACCGCCCATCTTTCGATAACTCGTTAATTGGTTTAATATCTGGCATGGAAGTTGATTCTCCGCATGTGATCGATCAAATCACCGACACTTTTTGGTCATTTTTCGTGTTCATGGAAAGTTATGAACAGACAAGTTTTTGTCGTATATACGTGGGAAGTAACCCGAATAGTTCATTCGTTACATTTCATTGACTTACACTGCTGAATAGAGTCATTCGTTCAATTTTTATTTTAGTCCAATTTTCCTGTTTCTGGTTAGTTTGATCTTAATAGTTTAATGGACAGCTATCACATATATAACTGAAGAACAAGGCTGGGTCATTTTCAATTCTAATATTTACAGACAGTTAAAAAGCCGTTTCCGTAAGTTAAGCAGATGATTGTACAAAAAAGAATCTAAGTCTTTCGTGTATTAGTCAATTAAAATATTCACAATTCTAAACGGTTCTATCCTTTAACTTATAGTTCTTGATACATAAACTAATTCGTGTAAAAATGAATTTGCCGTAAGATAGATAGCTTCAAGCTCATTTTGTCGGTTTGTTTTAATTTTTGCTGTAGCTTGTTATGGTAATACAAGTATTCCACAATAAATACTTTTAAAAAATATGTATATTTAAGACCATATTATCCCCATTTTAATTGTCCAGTTTCAATAATGCAATCAATGACATTTATGACATATACATAAATTAGAATACTTGACATTAAATATCCTTTTTTAAATCTCGATAAACTTTGCACATTTCAACAGTAAACCAGATCTGCAGGGCGCAGCTTTATACGACCGCAGAGGTTGAACCCTGAACAGTTGGGGCAAGTATGGACACATCATTCAAGCAGGATTCAGCTCTAAATTTGGATTGTGATTAAATAGTTGACACAGCATAGGTTTCTGACACAGAATGAATGTGGTCTAATGAACTTAAAAAATTGTGTTTGCCTTTGAGCAAATCACTATGCTGTTAAATATTAATCCTCTCAAAAAAATGTTTAAAGAAATTTTTCTTTTTATTTATGAAATCTGAAATGAGAAAAATTGAACCCTCCCCCCCCCCCTTTTTTCACATCCCCTTTTCCCTTATTCCAAATTTAAATTTCTAATGGAGTTTGCAACAATAACTACTCATTTAAATACATCATAAAATGTAAAAAAAGTGCTTGTAATCACTGAATGGTACAGATTGTTTTAGTTTATTAATTGGTAGTAAAAGTGAATATACATTGTATATTGTATAAAACAATGATTTAAGTTGATTCAATTACTATTCTGGACAAAGAAAGATAACTCCAATTTTCAAGGAATATTTCATAAAAATTGCAATTGAAAATTTCTTGCTATACGCAATATTGTGCAATTAGATATTTCTTGCTATTGCGCAATACTGTGCAATTGAAGATTTCTTTCTATTGCACAATACTGTGCAATTGAAGATTTCTTGCTATTGTGCAATACTGTGCAATTGAAAATTTCTTGCTATTGCACAATACTGTGAAATTGAAGATTTCTTGCTATTGCGCAATACTGTGCAATTGAAAATTTCTTGCTATTGCACAATACTTAATATAATAATGTTGGACCCCAATTTGGACCAACTTGAAAACTGGGCCCATAATCAAAAATCTAAGTACATGTTTAGATTCAGCATATCAAAGAACCCCAAGAATTCAATTTTTGTTAAAATCAAGCTTTAATTTTGGACCCTTTGGACCTTAATGTAGACCAATTTGAAAACAGGACCAAAAATTAAGAATCTGAATTCACGGTTAGATTTGGTATATCAAAGAACCCCAATAATTCATTTTTTGATGAAATCAAACAAAGTTTAATTTTGGACCCTTTTGGCCCCTAATTCGTTGGGACCAAAACTCCCAAAATCAATCCAAACCTTCCTTTTGTGATCATAAGCCTTGTGTTAAAATTTCATAGATTTCTATAAACTAATACTAAAGTTATTGTGCAAAAACCAAGAAAAATGCTTATTTGGGACCTGTTTTTTGCCCCCAATTCCTACACTGTTGGGACTAAAACTCCCAAAATCAATCCCAACCTTCCTTTTGTGGTCATATACCTTATGTTAAAATTTCATAATTTTCTGTTTACTTATACTTAAGTTATTGTGCGAAAACCAAGAAAAATGCTTATTTGGGCCTTTTTTGGTCCCTAATTCCTAAACTGTTGGGACCAAAACACCCAAAATCAATCTCAACCTTCCTTTTATGGTCATAAACCTTGTGTTTAAATTTCATAGATTTCTTACTTTTACTAAAGTTAGAGTGCAAAAACCAAATGTCATCGAACGATAACGTACGACGACGCCAACATGATACCAATATACGACCAAAAAATTTTCAATTTTGCGGTCGTATAAAAAATGGATGTCTTGATTTTGTCTACATTATTTTGTTAAACATCATGTGAAACCTGATCGATTCATCGGTATTTATAAAAAGAAGATGTGGTATGATTACCAATGAGACAACTATACACAAAAGACCAAAATGACACAGACATTAACAACTATAGGTCAATGACGGCCTTCAACAATGAGCAAAGCCCATACCGCATAGTCAGCTATAATAGTGCCCGATAAGATAACTGTTTTACTCGGGATCCGCTTTTAACCGGAAAATACTTTTAGAACAGTTTAAAACAAACGGTAACAACGTGATAGCAATATACGACGAAAAATTTTTCAAATTTTGCGGTCGTATAAAAAGCAAAAAATATGCCTTATTAAATACAATTTTCCATGCTAAACTGTTGCAGTTTGAACAATTCTGGTCTGTTTTCAAGTTTTTTACATCATACGACTTCTTTCTGAAGGTAGAGGTTTTATATGCTACAGCGACACCTTCTTATTAATAAACCTCAGATTTCATTCAGGTGCTTTATAAGTACTGGACTGATAAAATCATGTGACTGATAAGAAATAAGAGGTATCACAGATAGTAACCAAAGGGGTCTTGCCGCTGAGACTATAATTGGATAATATCATATGATTTTAGTACAGAGCTCTGCAGGTTGTTAATACATGCTAATTAGTCGTTGTTATTCCTTTTAAATATTACTTCCATGGTAAAACAGACCAGTATCAATCCCTTTGTCTTGAAAGTGTAACTCACTGTGTAATATAAAGCAGCATTATTTCCCCTGTCTGTATCAGACCCTGGTGCCATATGTGTAGCTTTCTGACATGTGTGCAGGTTAAGATACTGTTGATATCTCTCTGTATACTGACAACAAGACTCTGGTACATACTTTATTTCTCCTCTCTGTACACCTTGCTCTGTCATAAAATCAAATTTTCATTTATTGCATACAATGTCTCATCAAAACTCATAAAGCTTCTATTTTTGTTTTACTAAGCTGTCAAATTAATCAAAGTGCTTGTAAGCACTGAGGGGGGGTAGGAGGGGTCCTAATCCTGAAATCCCAGACTTAAAAACATGAAATCCCAAGGTCCCAAACTTAAAAAATTTAAATTCCGCCATCCCGAAATAACGAATTCCTGGATCCCGAAAGGGTCAATCCCGAAATCCTGAGCTTAAAAACACCTAATCCCGGACTCCCGATAAAGGTCCTTCCCCCCCCCTCAGCAATGAATGGTAAAGATTGCTTCAATTTATTAGTGGGAAGTAAAATTAATTATTGCATTGGTTGCAGTTGATTTAACAGCAATTCTAGACAAAGTAAGATAACTCCAAATGTTTAAAGATGTTGTTAACAATGACATCATTCTATTTTTAGAACAGATATTAGATTCCTGCACCTTGCTAAAGTTATGTCATTTTCTTGACAAGTGTAACAATATTTTGTGCCTTGAATATGTGAGCATATATTACATCCATAAATTTCTTGAAATGTTCATGGATAGGTTGTATAGAATGTTTTGATCAATGCACTATATTTTGTGTATCAAAAAGGTAGTGATAAGCCTTCGAATATTTAGATATCAAGTCAGTCCCACAAGGTTTTGGTTGAATTTCATGCAATCTTTACCTAAAAAAGGACTTTGTATTTGTTTAAGTCTCTTCCTGATTTTGTTAACCTGACCATTCATTGTATTATCTAAGACAACATTAAAGCAGAAGTATTCTTTTTTCATAAAATACAATTCTAATCACCAAAGTCCTTATTTTTCAAATATATTTAACTATTTCAACTACTGACTAACCTATTTGTGTTTTATAATACCATGACTCTCTATATAATCTGTAATCTCGATCTTCTACAGCACAACATCGTAGCTGAAATTTTTAATACAGATTGATTGATGGTTGTCCCAACAACTAGTTGCAAATAATACATGCATTTACTGGACAATAAAATGTTTAAATACACATGTATACAAATGTATAAATGTATATGAAATATATATGTTTTCCTTACACTTAACAGGCATGCTCTGTTCAATATTGACAAAGCTAGTTCATAATAGTTGTCATATCTAGAGCAAAATTTGTTTACTCTAAAGGAGCACTGTAATGTTGCTTAGTTTTTAATTTTTGATGTAGTGTTTTTTACTTGTATGTCTTTTCTTGGGGTTTGTTGCCATGCCTATTGACAGTTACTTTACTACATAAGTGCAATCTGTCTAAGAATCGGGTAAAGTGGCGAAATCATGACAAACAGAAAACCCACTCAGCTTTACATGACCAGTAATTCAAGTTCAGAATGAATAATGGTGCATAAACAAAATTATTGTTTCTTTTCCCTGTTCTGATAATTCAAGATAAAATTTGGTTTAAATGCACAAGAAATTATCAATAAAGGGGGAGATAACTCTGTAATTTTCTATCATTCTGACTAAAAGTTATTTAGATATTTTTAACAGACACAGAGAAATGAAAAACCTATCATTTCTAACTCAGGATTATATGATTGGTAGAGCAGTGGTTTTTTTTGCCATGTTTCAAAAGTTTTGGCCTGATACTTGCACTTAGTATAATATTTTAATGTATGTTTTGAATTTCTCCTTTGTTTCTTCTGACACTATTTTTCTAAAAAAAAACCAACAGTTCTACAGGAAGTCTTATCATACTTAAACAAATAATTCCAAGCTGACCAGTCCTTTATCTTACTTTTGCTGTGTGATTCATAGAGAAGCAACAAATACTAAGTCTTAGGTTTGACCAAATACTAAGTCTTAGGTTTGACCAAATACTAAGTCTTAGGTTTGACCAAATACTAAGACTAAGTCTTAGGTTTGACCAAATACTAAGTCTTAGGTTTGACCAAATACTAAGTCTTAGGTTTGACCCAGTCACATAACAAAACAACAGTTTGATCCCCACTCCAGGGTGAAAATTTCAGAGACTGATTTTTCAGCTCTCCCTTGGCACCATTTGTAAGTATGGTCTGATAGTCCTTTGGAAGGGGGCAATAAATCGCTGACCCATGTACAGAGAACAATATCTCTTGCACCTAAAATCCTTTGTAGATTTCGATATAAAAGAGCAGGCTAATCTTGCTACAAGGCAGCACTTGCACCTGAAAAGTGGAAAGGGATTAATATAAGTTGTTATAACTTGTTTCCCAATTCACTATAAACAAATATGTTTAAACTAACAAAACCACAAAGAAACCGGTCTCCACTAGAGAAAAACCACAATGAAACCGGTCTCCACTAGAGATCAAATGATGTAGATTGATATAAGGATATAGGAAACACATGTTATTCTAGCTGACACAACTTACCAATGTCTGAGTTTCATCCCAAGAGCGTGTAATTGTATCTGCCCTAGCTCCATCTCCGCCATAATATGTTTGTAATGTTGCTCTCATAGAAGTTAACATGGTGGATTTTATCTGAAAAGGTCAAGTCAAATAATTAATAACTGTTAACAAAAACATATCCACTTTTAAATCTCCAAGGACTACATTTCTACAGGGGATGATGTCATATAACTGATCTAGTACCTACATGTACTTTCACAATTCATTTTTAAGTTATTGAATTGAATTATAAATGTTCATTTTTTCTCAACCAGCATTCAAGCCAATCTAGTCAGGAAGTTTGGAAACTCCACATTGTGTAACCAAAAAATCAAGATTGGATGTACAGTTTTTTGTTCTTCTTCCTAAATAGAGTGGCAAAAAACTGTCCTTTCTAGTTTTGCTCTCTGTCTTTATAGACCTGTCCTACACATTTTTTGTTGTTGACATAGAAAGTAATTTATCAATGGATAAAATGTTTACAACCAGAAATACCATAAATCCAACAAAATAACAATAATTATCTAATTATTTCATTTATTTATTAATAAACATTATCAAGTTGTCCCTTTTCCAACAAGAAACAACATTAATGTGCCCTTCATCTTAAAAGTGTGCACATCTGCTCTTCAATCCTAGTTAGAACACTCTTTAGGATGAGTATCTGTATTCATTAATTACTACCCTTAAAGGTCATATTAGATGTGTTACTTACTTCTCCTTGAAAAGCTGCTGCCATAATTCCTGCACCAATTAACATAATTAAAGAAACTAGAACAGCTACAAAATACTAAAACAGAAAATAAATATTTTAGTCATAAACATTTGATAGTTTGAATGTTTAACAAAGACTACAATTTCTATTAGGCTTCTATGCTGAATTATGCAAATCAAGGTAGTACTTTGACCTTTAACATGTTTAATGATTTATGTTTTATACATTTTGACTTGGATGGAGAGTTGTCTCATTGGCACTCATAAAACATCTTTTTATTTGTATTCCAGTCTCCACGAAATACTTTTTTTCCTCAATCCATGACATTCAGTACCCACAAAAACAGAAATGAATCCATTCTCTAATATCACGAATATTAAGGCTTAAACTCTTTTTCATGAAACAAATTTGAAAACAACTGTAACACAACATTCTCTGGAAATCATACAAAGGTATATAAGGGGAAACAGTGGTCTCTTAGCCCAAAATGGAAGGGCGTCGCATCCTGGGTGCCCTTAGTCGCGCCCTGAGTGCCTTCATCCGCGCCCTTCTGTCCTGACAACTTTTACCAAAAAAACTTGTGCCGTTTTGGTATAATTGTCTTTTGTTTCATCGATTTCATATCACGATGTTAAATTATATATATTTCCGAGATAACTTACAATCATACAAAGGTGTATAAGGGGAGATAACTTACAATCATACAAAGGTGTATAAGGGGAGATAACTTACAATCATACAAAGGTGTATAAGGGGAGATAACTTACAATCACACAAAGGTATATAAGGGGAGATAACTTACAATCATACAAAGGTATATAAGGGGAGATAACTTACAATCATACAAAGGTATATAAGGGGAGATAACTTACAATCATACAAAGGTATATAAGGGGAGATAACTTACAATCATACAAAGGTATATAAGGGGAGATAACTTACAATCATACAAAGGTATATAAGGGGAGATAACTTACAATCATCCAAAGGTATATAAGGGGAGATAACTTACAATCATCCAAAGGTATATAAGGGGAGATAACTTACAATCATCCAAAGGTATATAAGGGGAGATAACTTACAATCATATAAAGGTATATAAGGGGAGATAACAAAAAATCATATAAAAGTTCTACAAGGGGAGATAACTTACAATCATTATATACATTCTCTTCATTTGTACAGTACTAAGGCATCCCCATATAGAGATAAGTATGAGGACGGCACCACATATTATCATAAGATATGCCCCAGCATTAAACAGGTCTGTGCCAATTATATCTGATATGAAAATCTTGTCTACTGCTATCCATATTCCTATTCCTAACATTACTCCCGCTATAATCTGAAAAAATTAAGTGTTAATGTTATAATGGAGTTATTCTATGGTTCAAACTGTTTCAGACTATGACCTTTTTTTTTTTAAAACTCTTCATTATACTGCATTTAAGGTCCTAGGCATGGACCTTTCCAAATATTCAGCTATCAGTAGTTTTAATAACAATGAATCAAACAATTATTTTGTTAACACATGTTCTGAATTATTTCCATGATTTTCTATTAGAGAAGGATGAACTAAATACTGAAAAATTAAGCCTGACCTGGGGAGTTGTGACCATTTTTCATTGTATAATGTAATGTTATTTTTTGTCATTGTATAATGTAATGTTATTTTTATTAAGTACCACACCAAGATCAGATAATGAAATCAAAGTGCTTGTGATCCCTGAGATGGAAAGCTTTGTGAAATTACAAAACATTTGTCAAGGAAAGAATCATACTGAGCAATATTATCTGGTTATGGTTATTTAATAAAATTGTAGGCAGCATATCAATTCACAAATCTGTCAACATGGTCATCATACATTATTTTCTGTAATATGTGTAATTTTTAATACAATTATTTACTTGACTAATTTATGTGGTAATAGGCACACAATTAATGTATGTGCCTGTCCAAAGTCAGGAGCCTGTAAATCAGTGGTTGTCGTTTGTTGATGTGTTATATATTTGTTGCTCGTTCATTTTTTTGTAATTCGTGTACATAGATTAGGCCCTTAGTTTTCTCATTTGAATGTTTTACATTTATCATTTTGGGGCCTTTTTAAGCTGTATGCGGTATGGGCTTTGCTCATTGTTAACATTCATGTCCAGTGAAGGATGTTTATTCAATATTGTCGACATCGCGATATCTACAATGTTAACACGATATAGTGTCAACATTGTTTACATTGTTTGAACCCTTATATATGTATACATCGTTGACATCGCGATGTATACAATGTTAAAACGATGTTGTGTTAACATCGTTTACATTGTTTGAACCCTTATATATTGTTTACATCGTTGACATCGTTAACATTGCGATGTATACAATGTAAACACGACAACGTTGACATTGTTTGAACTCTTATATATTGTTTACATCGTTGACATCGTTAACATCGCGATGTTTACAATGTTAACACGATGTCGTGTCAACATCGTTTAAATTGTTTGATCCCTTATATATTGTTTACATCGTTGACATCGTTAACATTGCGATGTATAGAATGTAAACACCATGTCGTGTCAACATTGTTGACATTGTTTGAACTTTTATATATTGTTTACATCGTTGACATCGTTAACATCGTGATGTTTACAAGGTTAAAACTATGTCGTGTGAACATCGTTGACATTGTTTAAACTCTTATATATTGTTTACATCGTTGACATCGTTAACATCGCGATGTACACAATATTAAACCGATATCTAGTCAACTTTGTTAACATTGTTTGAACTCTTATATATTGTTTACATCGTTAACATCGTTAACATAGCGATGTATACATATAAGAAGATGCGGTATAAGTTCAAATGAGACAACTTTTTATTTAAGTTACATCTTTTATAAGTATACCCCTATAGGTTTGACATTAATACGGAGTTTTGGTTTTTATCGAGTAGCAAGCTATTAAAGGCACAAAAAAACACTAGTGTAAAACTATTTGAACAGGAAAAATAAAGGTATAATGTAAAAAAACATGAAACCAGAAACACGTATGAACAATTCAACAAACGACAACTACTGAACGACAGATTCCTGACTAAGGACACGTGCAAAGAAATGCAGTTAGTTTAACGCTTATATACGTACCATAGACTCAATATAAAATATAAACACGATTTTGACACAATATTGTTAGCATTGTTATGTGAACAATTTAAACAGAAAGGTATTTATAAAAAAAGAAGTGGTATGATTGCAAATAAGTAAAATTTCCAGTACATACATACTAACTGGCACATCTATAGATAACCGTATGGCCTTTAACATTGAGCAAAGTTTATATGGCATAGTTAACAATAAAAGACGCCGACATGAAAAATAGAAAACAATTTTAACTATATAACTAACTGCTTAACCATGTTAACTTATTTTTAAAAAAAAGAACGAAAAAAAATGTATATACAACAACAACAAGATGTTGACACTATATTGTTAACATTACGATGTATACAATGTGAACGATGTAAACAGAAATGTGTAGACACTATATATACAATATAAACACGATGTTGACACAATATTGTCAACATCGCGATGTATACGATGTGAACGATGTAAACAGAAAGGTATAGACTTTATATATATAAATACAATATAAACACGATGTTGACACGATATTGTCAACATCGCGATGTATACGATGTGAACGATGTAAACAGAAAGGTATAGACTCTATATATACACGATGTTGACACAATATTGTCAACATCGCGATGTATACGATGTGAACGATGTAAACAAAAAGGTATAGACTCTATATATACAATATAAATACGATGTTGACACAATATTGTCAACATCGCGATGTATACGATGTAAACAGAAAGGTATAGACTATATATACAATATAAATACGATGTTGACACAATATTGTCAACATCGCGATGTATACGATGTAAGCAGAAAGGTATAGACTTTATATATAAATACAATATAAACACGATGTTGACACGATATTGTCAACATCGCGATGTATACGATGTGAACGATGTAAACAGAAAGGTATAGACTCTATATATACACGATGTTGACACGTTATTGTCAACATCGCGATGCATACGATGTGAACGATGTAAACAGAAAGCTATAGACTTTATATATATATACAATATAAACACAATGTCGACACGATAATGTCAACATCACGATGTATACGATGTGAACGATGTAAACAGAAAGGTATAGAACATATTGATAGGATACAATGTAAACACAATAACGACACTATAAAGTTGACATTGCAATGTTGACAATATCGACAAAACATCGTGCACTGGACATAGTTCATTGTTAAAGGTTGTATGGTGACCTATAGTTGTTAATTTCTGTGTCATTTGGTCTCATGTGGAGAGTTGTCTCATTGGCAATCATACCACATTATCTTTTTTATATACACATGTCATTTTGTAAATCACATAAATTGGACATCTAAGCATATACAAAATGTACAGTTGATAAATTGCAAGACATGGCATTTATAGGATCTAAATAATGTATATTATTGTACACATATCTCACTTTTCTAGTACATATATGTGTCCAGTCAATACAGATAAATCATACATATGTGTTTTTACGTTTATTTAATTTGCTTATTACTGGTATCAAATACATGGTACTACATGATTTTTTATCTACTTACGAAGAATAAAACATTGGTAATTGTCATAAAAATCTTCAAAGCTTGTCTGGAAAGCATTCTGCTGGTTCATGTAGTGCTGCAATCTACAAAGATATTGTAAATATAAAAGTGTATTAAAATTACAAAGTTGTTGTTATTGGTTGCTGCCTGTCAAAGTTGTTTTTATTAATCTTTTAGTTGTACGTTTTATAAATCAGGCTATTAGTTTTTCATTTGAATTGTTTTACATTGTCAGTACCTATATTGAAGCTATCTATATTGAGGGGGGATAGGAGGGGTCTTGATCCCGAAATCCCGGACTTAAAAAAACAAAATCCCGAGGTCCCGAATTTAAATAAAGCAAATCCCGACATCTCGAAATCCGAAAAAAAGGATTCCCGGATCCAGAAAGGGTCAATCCTAAAATCCCGAGCTTAAAAACACCCGATCCCGGAGTCCCGATAAAGGTCCTATCCCCCCTCTATATTGGATTTTCCAGATAAATTTGAAAAGAGCAATTATTTAATTTAAACAAGGATTTGTACATGTACATGTATAGTGACTGCTGTATCCAAATAAATCCTTGGTCTAACGAATGGCAACAATTTTTAGTTAGCAACTGGAAATGAAGATTGTGCAATTGCTCAGCCTACATTGAAGTATTACTAAATAATGAAAGTTGTTAGTAATGATCTAATCAATTGCAATTTTTACATCAGATGTGACCTTGAGCATATTGAGAGGTCTTCAATTTAACCCCTTAGCTATAGATTGATACTGCATGCATTGTGTATTCATTGTGTGTGTTCAATTATTTAAAGGGAAAGAATGTCAACATTGGAAGTGAAACAAAGATATCTCATTTGATGGACTGAATCCATCCACAAAAAATCCTTCTTAGACAGCTACATGTAAGACAGGTAAAAACTATGATTAACATATATTTTTCATCAATAATTTGAAATTTACAATGATTTAACAGACCTAGAAAAATCAAAATGCACACCGTATCACACCAATATAATCCCTCGAGCAGAGCTCTTGGGATTATATTGGTGTCTCGGGTTGATACTGATGCGATATTGAAAAAGCCATATGATATTCTCTATATATCTATATTTATGTTTATTTCACTTATAAATATGGCAATCAGAGGTTTTTTTTAGGTCAACTCGACTTTAAAGAAGAAGGCATCTAGACTAAAATACACATGAAACCAAGCTACACATTACTCAGCCCATGCACTGTATATTGTTAATTTTATACTTTTTTATGATTAGGATAAATTTTTTACATTGTTATAAATCAAATGAGAATTTGAGTCAAAACAGTGAAAATGAATTTGACAGCTTAAAGGGATAATTCGCGATTTTTCACTTTTCATCTTATTATGTTCATAATACCATAAAAAACATATTCACCAAGTTTTATTTCGATATGAAAAGTAATAAAGGAGAAAATTGGGAATTATTAATTTTATTTTATCAAACTTCCTGACTTATGTGACGTAGTTTAAGTCTTTAAGCATGCCGAGAGTGAAATTAATCTCATTTAAGTCTTGTTCGTTAACCATCTAATAACGCTATTTAAAGCGCATCGACGACTTTTGGTGTAGCTATTAACCAACGAAAAGTAAGTGATAGCCATGCAACTTTTTAATTTAGATTGTAGGATTCATGTGTGGATTTTTTATACGAATTCTATTAATTAAAGTAAATAATACAATAGAACATTTTTGTGATTTTTTTCTTCAAATACTTTAAACAAACATATGAAACTGACACGATCAATAGTGTATTAAAAAATACATGTTTGTATTCTGAACTTTTTGCTTCATTCCAGAAAACATTTTCACTTGCTTGTACTGTAGAAATTAAATGTGTATTAATTTGTGACACTTAGTGAATGTTGAATGCGTAGTTAAACTCGAGGTAATTAAAAGATATTAGCATTATGTAATTCTAATCTTTTGATCTTCATTCAGTGACACCTAGGCGTCACGGTTCAGCATTTCAGGTGTGAACAACGTTTCGTATGAATGATATACGGGAGTCAGTTATAGTTATAGACAAAGAAATGTAAGAAAAAGAATTAAAATGAATTTACGGGAGAAATAAGGTCACACAATAACTGGATAGCTGTTGTATGTTTTTATATATTTTGCATAAGCTCACTTTTAAATGAATTATGACTTCTGATTAGTTTTGTAACGATAAAATACTGAATTATTTTAATTGAATAAATTTATAAATAAAAATAGCCTTCTAAACACGAATGTATGAACTAAAAATTGTACCTTTTTAAATTAAAATCGCCAACCTTTAATATTTCAAACAGATTGCAATTATATAATTTAGTCCATCCAAAGCGATCTTTATTTACCTATTTAGGAATTAATGTTCTCATCAAAATATTTTAAATCTCACAATGCATGCATGAATACTTCAGCTATTTGAAAAAAAAGATGTTTTAAAAAATTGACAGGAAATTTAAGGATCCTCTTGGAATGGAATCGAAAAATTACGAATAAAAATTCTTTTCAAGTGTGAAAAACGTCAACCAAATTTATTCATAATCGGGAGCGTCCTTATATTAAAATAGTCTTCTTCTCACAACGAATAATACTTTAGCTATTTAACCAACGATGTTTAAAAAAAAGACAACGAATTTAATGTCATCTTAATTTCCCTATTTTTGAATGTAATTATAAGTCTGTTCAACTGGCAAGAATACCCCTAAAGCGGACAAGCAGTTTATTCTTTAAATTGCTGTCATTGAATATCAAGAAAGAAAATAAATCCCGAAATCAATTTGAAACTTTAATACTCAAAAGTTTTCCTAGAAAATATTCACATCCCTTGGGGTTTATTAGTGTACGTCCAGTTGCATATGTTTTACATGAATGTCGGAACAATTGTGATGATGTCGAATTTCTTCCTTTATTGGAGAACGATCTAATTGATATATAAATATTTTTTTTTTTTGGGGTATTATTTATATTTTTATAAATAATATTCTTTACACCAGTAATGTTATTTATAAACAAGTATATTATATCACTTTCGGACACGCAAGACAGAGATGTATATTATACACCTGATAGTTCAAAATGGAGAGTTATAAGTTATCGGCCGTGTACACTGATCAATACCTACAGAAGTGAAACGATGCATGAACTTGCAAGACCGACAGGAAGTCGCTTGAATACCTGGACGTGTCACCTCACACCCCTCACAATACCTTTGGGAGTAATACCTTTAGTCATGCTGGTGATCAGATGAGGGAAGATCCGAATTTATTTGAATAAAATTTATTACTTTAAAGAATTATAAACGAATTAAATTTACGAAAACAGTTTTCACGGAACACTTATTTATGATTTAAACTTTGACTTTTTAACTAATTCCAATATTAACAGTTTAAAAATAAAAGACTATGGTTATTTAAAAAAAATAAGAACATTTTCCGTATCAAGTTAGTTTGTCAGATAAAACAACTGTACGATTGACGAGATATCGACACGCAATTACGACTACATCGGTTACTGTAGTTTTGGTCCTTTGTCAGTCAGAGCTCAGACATAAATAAGTCTGAATCTGCTTTTGACTCATAGAGGTCTAAATTTGTAAGTTTTAGGGTTTGTCTCCCTTTAATGCAAGACAAAATACGACTTTAATAAGTCAAATATTGTTAAGCAAGAAATGATTGACCAGAATCAAAAAGTTGCAAATATCGACTCCTACAAGTCAATAAGTTACCAAAATTGGTTAACTTCAAGACCCACGCATATTTATAAAAAGGTCATGCATCTAAATCAAATAATGACAACATTGAAAGCCAATGCTTTGTCTTCTAAAGAAAAATATGAATGAGAGGCTAAAAAATGGGGGAATCATGTTAATTAACCTTACAATGCAACCACCTGGATCCACACTTAATGAGGTAAAACATCTGTGTTTAGTAAGGATGTTCAATTAGATAATTAAATATAGATAGCTCAAGTCCTTGTGAACACTTAGACAGGTTTTTGCTGTCATAGGTGGTGTACTTTGGCCACCAAGTCAAGTTAAGTTTTTTCGTCAACATAAATAGACCTAAACAAGTCTGTCATTTTGTGACTTAGATAAGTCTAAAATTGAAAACACATTTTTATAATAAATACATGTTTTGACTTCTTTAAGTCAAAAACAGAAATCGACTTGTTTATGTCTGAGCTCTGACTGTTTGTGGTTTATAGACATATCGTGATTTTTAATCGGGGAAGACGACAAAATGGCGGAACGCAGAGAATGATACTCTAAATTTAAAATCGATGGTGATCTCTTATCTAGCGGAATAAAACTTTAATATCTATAAATTTGATCATTTCTATATAGAATGGACATAATATTTTTTTGCAAAGTTTCCCTTTAAGTGCCCTTTTAAACTTTAATAAAAAAAATATACATGATATATATATCTAATTCTAAACATGGTTTTTTTTTCTGAAGCAAGAACCTGTGACCATCCACCAGAACTTGCTGTCATCTGATGTTTAGTACTTCAGTACTTCAATTTTTAAATGTTTTTAATGAAATACCAAATTGAAATGATTAATATTTTTTCAATGTTTTTTCTTTCTTTCACATTATTTGACATTTATACAGACATGACATGGTTGTTTTATGAAAAACATGTTATTTCATTCCTTAAATAATTATAAACTGCTTCTTATTGTATGATTTTGATATTGGTAATATATGTGTGCGAGTGGTACCCACTTCTATTGTAGAGGGGGGAGAGGATCTTTATCAGGACTCCGGGATCAGGTGTTTTTAAGCTCTGGATTTCAGGATTGATCCTCTCAGAATCTGGGAATTCTATTTGAAATTTCGGAATGTCGGGATTTAAATTTCTTTAAATTTGGGACCTCTGGATTTCAAGTTTTTAAGCCCAGGATTTCAGGATCAGGACCCCTCCAACCCCCCTCATTGTAATATGAGGTAGGATGATGTACTTATATAATTTGTGTAATATGAGGTAGGATGATGTACTTATATAATTTGTGTAAATGAGATACATGTATCTTCACGATCATTCTGCTTAAATATCAACAAAACAAATCTTTTGGGATTGTCAATATTTAATAAAACCTAATAATTAAACAATGAGTCATTTAGTTATTTTTGAAACATGCTCACATAATGAGTGTTGAGGTAAAAATAATAATAACTTTATCATTATGAAAAATTTATTAACACTAAAAATTATTAAGTTTTTTATATTTAAAAATTGTAATTTATTCTTTGTTCTTTTTAAAGTTCTCTCAAGAGACTCAAACACAAGAGATTAAATTGTTATAAATGCTATTTTCAAGTTTATAACTGAGTCACTTTTATAAAATCTGTAAAAATTACCTCTTTACTTCTGAGAGTTAATTAATCATTAAAACACGTTTAACAGTTTAATTCATTCATATATTAATTTAGTACTTACTTCTTTCAAATGTACAGGTTGTTTTCAGTTACAATTAAGCAATTTACACATATATTTTGAATTAGGGTTTAATTTTCGAAACCGGAAGTATTACCTGAATAGGTAAAAAAGTTTGGTACAATAGGTATGCAGATCCCGGTCTCATTTCAATTCATCAGTAAATCTAGAATGTCTTAGATGTGAGGTTTAATGATCTATGATGAGTCTTAAATGGTGTCAGTACTTAGGTATATCATTGATGACCATTGATTATTAATTTTTAAATGAAAAGAAGGAAATTTATATATAAAAAAAATAATTACCAATCTTATTTCAAGATATCAAATGAACTAGTGGCTCAGTATCAGCTCTCACACACAGCTGACAAAACTAAAAAAAAAAACTGGTTCTCGGCTGATTACTACAAGTTGTTGAACTTTATAGAGTTTGAGCTAGTGTAGCATCATGCAAGCGGATTCAATTTAATCTGCCGAAACTTGAACTTTATATTTAAGAATATATAATACATACACGTAGAATTTGTAAAACCTGGGAACAGTATATCTAGTTGTTAATATATATGTTCCTGGTAAAACATATATAAAGCAGAAACTCAAGGGAACAAATATAAGTTGCCTGTCTCCTCTTGTGTGCGGAAAAAAGAAATTGGTCACAAGTTGATTTTATGGAATCACTTCAAGCATGACTGGAGCGGCCCCCTCTTTGTCAGTCAGTGCCCCATTTTCAAAATTCTGGACCCGCCAGTGAGATGTTAAGAACGAGAGTCATATGCGTGGTCATTAAGTTTTAACCTTCGGAAAACATGTCTGTGAAAAAAGTAAATACACAGATTTCCACTACGCTTTATAAATATACTGAAAAATTAATAGGCATGCACATTTTTCTTAATGTACCGTGAAAGGACCAGTTTCAGCTATTAGATAGAAACAAATTACGGTTTTTGTTAGTGTTCCACTCCATTTTTTAATCGGCAAAGTTTATAAAAAATGAAAATGTAAATGAGAAAACTGATGGTTTTTTTAGTCAGACAAAATTTGGAAAGATGGAATTATTCTTTTATCTTCCGTAAAAAGTTGTGCTCTATGTTTTTTCCCAAATCTGACATTTACTGGAAATGAAATGAAATGCACCACTACATTTTTTTAAATAAAGAAATATAATCACGATAATATTTGTCCTAGGGTTACCTTACAATGGAATAGCCAGCCAACCAATGTTTAAACCATTGTGGTGACGTCAGCCTATTCATTTACCGTGGATTCTTTTTCTAGAATCAACGCTTCCTAAATCCGTCCCTGAAATGGACTCACCAGATTATATTCTATTGTTTCCTTTGTGTTCCTAATATCATTAAGTTTGAATTGACTAATTTCCTGATTTCTGTTCACTAATGCAATTATTTTTAAAAACTTACCTTTAATTTTTGTAATTTCTATATGCCTTCACTGGGAATCGAACTCGTCCATACGTTTTGTAACTTGTTACTGACATTAACATATCGACGAAACCTCTGGGCTACCAATCGGTTACGATTTAAAAGTCTATTATATATATATAAATGAATATATGATATACATCGGTACAACGGACACACATGGATTGTACCTTAATATATACATAATAGGTAATCGTATAGTATGAGTTGATAGCCACGAGGTTTCGTAGTTAAGATAAATGAGTTAAAACTAAGGACTTGTCTGTTTAGGTTCGAATCCCTGAATTCTTTTTGTTGTTCCAAATTAGTCTAGATTTCCAGTTTTTGTTCTTGTTTTGAATGTTATTGTGGATATTTTGTGTAAAAAAGCGATTTTGGTTGTTTATTATCGGATAATGGTTGGCTGGCTATTCCATATGTTTCAAAGAAAACAAAAATGTATTGCATAACAATGGTCCATTTTTGTTTTATAAATTAATATTATATGATTTCATCTGTTTAACTACATATTTTACAAATTTTAATTCGCAAATTCCTATGCTAGAAAATTGTGATATGTCTTAAATTAGGCTTATTGCTAGAAATTCCGGAAACATACTTATTATATGCACTATATATAATGTTTTGTCGGGTTGTCGTCCCTTTGACACATTCTCCATTTCCATTAAGATCAATTCAAATAGAAATAAGTTCGAATATGTCTTATTTTGTAAAAACAGATAACATTCGGATGCCTGATGATATGAAGATCTTTAAAGGCGGTTACGGTTATATTCATGAAAAACAAACCATTCGCCCTGCGGGCTCATGGTTTCTTTTTCAAGAATCAACGCTTATCCATTGTATCTATATCACTTAATATTCACATTACTATGATATTGTTATATCATGTTTATAAATGGAAATTAGATGGTTCTTAGCTGAGTTAAGCCACAAGCTAATTCATAACAGTGTAGGATAAAGTCTGCTATAAATCGTCTAACACAGGCTGACATGATTGCCAATGCGACAGCTACAAACTTAATCACAATAATGTTTGCTTGCATTTCTCCATGCACAAAGCAATGCCAACGTCACTTTGCTAAAGTTTTTGGATCCTTTTCGTGTAGGCTTTAATAGTTGTCTGCTTCCATTCTATTTTTAGGCCACTGGCTCAGTAAAACAAAGAAGGGGTGAAAGATACCAGAGGTACATTCAAACTCATAAACAGAAATAAACTGACAATGTCACGACTAAAAAGAAAAAGACAAACAAATAATAGTACACAATACACAACATAGACAACTAAAGACTAGGCAGATCCTGCACCACGTCTGGCACCAGTCGTGTTTCTCATGTTAGTTCAAACAAGGTGACAAGTCTAATTTGATAGGTCACATTCGTGATAAGGGGGCGACGGGATTGTAATTACGACATCGGGCACATCCGTTATCGTCTCTAACGCTCTAACGGTGATATCATAACGGTCAACCAACTCGTGCATAGTGGCGTCCGTAAAATTTACGAAGGGATGATTTTAACTTCACCATTTGGAACTCTTGGTTTAATAGCTTCCTAATGATCAGGAACTCTCTATCAAGGAAATTATGATAGGAAATACAAGCCAGGAAATATCGTATCAATTGGGAAATACATGCTCCGTATGCAGGTGCTGCTGGAATGTTGCTACTTAGAAATGGAAAGTTCACTATTGGGAAGCTGAAATCATCTCTTTTCGCGTAAATTTGTCAATTTCTAGATGCAAGTCAAGATATGAGACAGGCTTAACTGCATCTGTTGTATCTTTCATCTTAAGTTCAATTTGATAGATGCGTTCAATATGGTCACCAATTTTGAATTATTTAGTTAGAGAACATCATCTATAAAGCGGAAAGTAAAGTTAAAGGGTACTGCTAACTTCTTTTCCTTCTTCATAAGAAGTTCCTGTATGAAGTAAGCCTAATAAGAATAAAGGAAAAAGTCAGCCAGAATAGGGGCATAGTTGGTTCCAATTTGAAGGTTGATTGTTTGTTGAAAAACAAGTCCTCCAAACGTAACACACATGTTGTCAATCAAGAAAGCAAGCATCTTGATAATGTCAATTTCAGAATTTTTTCGTTTGAATCAGTGATTTTTTTTACAGCCCTCCCTTAGACAAGATACTTGTATTTAAGACTATATGCTACCCAGAGGTTGAGCAATAAACAAATACACACTGGATAGCCTTCCAATGGATAAGCCAGTGGCGGATCCAGAGGTGGAGTAGATGGCGTAAGCCCCCCTCCCTTTTACTGGATTTAAAAAAAATATATATATATAAACTGTATTAATCAGATTAGAGTTCGTTAACTTTGCCATTTCCCGTATATTTAATTTTTATACGAAAATTCTTTACGCATTAAGATATTATTCGCTCGTAATTACGTGTTATATCTTATTGATTATGTCAAAGTCTCGTGATTCGCTACCATGCAGTTGACCAGTGCGTCGAAATAACATCGGTAATCACTCGGTCATTATGAAATTCAAATTACTGTTACACATTGCTAAGGCTGAGGATATAACATGCATGACGCCTTCGAAGCGACAAAGAGCGATGGAGCAAGAACGTATTGACTCCTAGTTTACAATTCTACTCAGAAGAATATAATATTCTTTTACACTCGCATGATAAACTAGAGCCTCTTAAGAGCCTGTGTCGCTCATCTTGGTCTATGTGCATACATGTATTAAACAAAGGACACAGATGGATTCATGACAAAATTGTGTTTTGATGATGGTGATGTGTTTGTAGATCTTACTTTACTGAACTCTCTTGCTCCTTACAATTATCTCAACTTGTAATGAACTTGACCCATTAGTTACAGAGGAAAATATTTTGTTAAAATTTACAAAAATATTTACAAAATTTACAAAATTATTAAAAATTGACTATAAAGTGCAATAGCTCCTTAAGGGGTCAACTGAACTTTTTGGTCATGTTGACTTATTTGTGGATCTTACTTTACTGAACATTATTGCTGTTTACAGTTTATCTCTATCTATAAAGATATTCAAGATAATAACCAAAAACAGCAAAATTTCCTTAAAAATTACCAATTCAGGGGCAGCCACCCAAGAACCGGTTGTTGGATTCATCTGAAAATTTCAGGGCAGATAGGTCTTGACTTGCAAAACAATTTAACCCCCATTTCTGAATTGCTTTTAATGCTTTGGTTTCAGAGTTATAAGCCAACATCTACATTTTACCCCTATGTTCTATTTTTAGCCATGGCGGCCATCTTGGTTGGTTGGCAGGGTCACCGCACACATTTTTAAACTAGATACCTCAATGATGATTATGGCCAAGTATGGTTAAATTTGGACCAGTAGTTTTAGAGAAGATTTTTGTAAAAAATTACAAAAAATTACGCAAAATTGGTAAAAAATGACTATAAAGGGCAATAACTCCTTAAGGGGTCAACTGATTATTTTAGTAATTTAACTTATTTGTAGATCTTACTTTGCTGAACATTATTGCTGTTTACAATTTATCTCTATCTGTAATAATATTGAAGATAATGGCAAAAAAAGGTATAATTTCCTTAAAATTGCCAATTCAGGGGCAGCAACCCAACAACTGGTTATCCGATTCGTCTAAAAATTTCAGGGCAGAAAGATCTTGACCTGATAAACAATATGAGCAGACCCCCATGTCAGATTTGCTCTAAATGCTTTGGTTTCAGAGTTATAAGCCAAAATCTACATTTTACCCTATGTTCTATTTTTAGCCATGGCGGCCATCTTGGTTAGTTGGCCGGGTCACGCCACTCATTTTTTAAACTAGATACCCCAATGATGATTGTGGCTAAGTTTGGTGAATGTGGCCCAGTAGTTTCAGAGGAGAAGATTTTTGTAAAAGTTAACAACGGACGACGACGACGGACGCCGGACGCAAAGTGATGAGAAAAGCTCACTTGGCCCTTCGGGCCAGGCGAGCTAAAAATGGACTTTAACAGTATTTAGATTGATAACTTACAAAGACAAATAGAGAAACATTATAAAACGTTATTAAGATGATACAAACAAAATCAGTATCTAGATCTATCTAGAATCCATGTGTTTAGACCATCATGTATTATGTGTGTGAAGTTGATACAGAATATTTATCAACACGGATTACCTTAGCTGTATTTGGCAAATCTTTTAGGAATTTTGGTCCTCAATGCTCTTCAACTTCGTACTTTATTTGGCAATTTTAACTTTTTTGGATTCGAGCGTCACTGATGAGTCTTTTTTTAGACGAAACGCGCGTCTGGCGTTTTACAAGATTTAGTCCTGGTATAGATCTATGATGAGTTTAATATTTACTACCACTGGGTCGATGCCACTGCTGGTGGAGATTTATTTTCCCAAGGGCATCACCAGCCCAGTAGTCAGCCCTTTTGTGCTGGCATGAATTATCATTGATATGGTTACATTTATAAATTAGGCAGTGGCTATTTGACCGGCACCGGCTAAATAGCAAATTTGCTATTTGACCGGCACCGGCAAAATAGCAAATTTGCTATTTAGCCGGCACTGAATAAATTATATCTCACTAGAATTAAAATGTAAGAATAATAATTAGATATCAAAATTTTATAATTAAAAACTTTTGTTAATACTGTTACTTATATAAAACATTTAAACTTTTAACTATCAAATTAAATATATTATTCTAAAAATCAAAATACAACTCTCCTTTAGAAAAAAAAAACTATCATGTACCTGTATATGACTTAGGGCAAATTTTATGTAATTTGAAAAATATTAGAAACCAAATGAACTGAATATGGGTGAGTACTTTTCAACCTAAATAGTTGGTCAGTATATAGTGTGATAATGGATGATACAACACCTAAAAAAAATGAGCTTAATGCACAATCAATTCCTACAAAGAGTTTGCATTGGTTATCGAAAATTATGAAAAGTCGAGCACCAAACAGAAACATCAATGAAGAATTAGTATATGGTCAATTGAAATTATGCTGTGTACATGGAGGAAAAGATCACAAGAGTGCATCCTCGGGTAAGTGTATGATTTTAAGGTTATAAGTTGGCCTTTAGTAAAATATATATAGGATAAAAGATTTAAAACAGAGTATAGATGATACTATGAGTTGATTAATTGTTGATTACTTAATGTCCAGTGGCAAATATTTCATGCATGTTCAGGACGATGATACTATGGATATTGTTAGAATATAAGCAGGAGGGCAAATTAAACCATATAAGTAAAATATATATACGATAAAAGATTTGAAACAGAGTATAGATGATACTATGAGTTGATTGATTGAACTTAATGTCCAGTGGCAAACAGTTCATGCATGTTCAGGACGATGATACTATGGATATTATTAGAATAAAAGCAGGAGGGCAAATTAAACCATATAAGTAAAATATATATAAGATAAAAGATTTGAAACAGAGTATAGATGATACTATGAGTTGATTGATTGAACTTAATGTCCAGTGGCAAACAGTTCATGCATGTTCAGGACGATGATACTATGGATATTGTTAGAATAAAAGCAGGAGGGCAAATTAAACCATATACTAGTAACTAAAATATTTATATATAGAATAAAAAAATTGAAACAGAGTATAGAAGATACTATGAGTTGATTGATTGTTGATTACTTAATGATTATCACAATGTATGAAAACTGTAACTTTTTTTTCTAAAAGCTATATAATGGAGAAAACAGGGAAAAAGATAGCTGTATTTGTCAAATATTTTAGGAGTTTTGGTCCTCAATGCTCTTCCACGTCGTACTTATTTGGCATTTTTAACTTTTTTGGATTCCAGCGTCACTGATGAGTCTTTTTTAAACGAAACGCGCGTCTGGCGTATTTACAAAATTTAGTCCTGGTATCTATGATGAGTTTATTTGTATATTCCGATGATTTATTTTAGAAAAGGGAAGAGACGTTAACATTAACCTTGGTTCCTCAACTATCTGCTCAAACAAGGTTGACATTTTATAAAGTCTGGGTATCAGCTGCAATCTCAGTCTTAGCTACATAATAAGTTGGGAAATGCCTATCCCACAGACCCATATGCAGGTGAAGTTGGTATATTGCTTCTATAAGTTGGCCAGGAAAAATTGATAATTTCAAAATTAAAATCGTCTTCTTTGGCTTTGGTTCTGGTACTGAGAGGAACGCTTTTGTCAAATTCGATGTTCAAGTCTAAAAATAAAGCGGAGGAAGCTATCCAATATGAATTTTTTTTTAGCATCCGGTAACCACTTTTTGCACAATTGTGTCTATATCAGCTTTAACCTTGACCTTTGACATAGAGTCAGCCAACGACTTGAATCTTCCCCTTGTTTATAATTTGTGACCATATATTATCGAGTCAAGTTGCAATTAAATGTTTAGTGTGTACCTGGAAACAAAAGTGGCTAAATGACTGACAGGTTGGCAGTCAAAAACTGTATACTGTGGATTCAATATTAATTGTGGGATAAACCACAAATATAAATCTTCAAAATTGTAAGATTTGTTTTAATGCTTGTATGCAGATTTTGACAAAACCATGAAAAAATATTTTCCTCAATAAGCAGCAGTTATTTTTTGAACACTATTACCCATAGTTTTGGCCGTTGGATAAGTTTGTGACCTTGAACTTCCAGACACACCAATGATGGGGAATAATGCAAAGCATAAAACTATCCTTCAAACTAAATTTATAGATTTTCAGGACATGACTTGGTATATTTTAAAACTATTTTTAAAACTATGTTGGTAACCTTTACCATGAATTTGTAGAAAGAAAGTCCAACCTTATTCATGACACAACCTAAGTGGTTGAGAAAAATGAAATTATCATTAATTTTCTTCAAAATTAACTTTTTTTAACTGGACAAGAATTGCAGAGGCTTAGACGAACAGTGTGCAAACAACTTAAAGTCCCCTTCTTCTTTGATGGTAGGGGATTAATAGTGGAATTCAAATGAAAAAAATGATTTAAAAATCCAAAAATGAAAAACCTGTAAAAAATCATTCAAATCGGTTTTAAATGGGTGCAAAAGTTAACTAATTTCAAGGAAAACTGTGGACATATGCACGAGATTGAAACTAGGTACCCTTCATGTGTTTTGGACTGACAGAGTTGTTACTAGACCTGTTTTTGCCTCAGGAAAAAAACAAAATTATCCTCCTATCAATACTTAAATTTGGTTTTCCCGTTTGAATGGTTTTACACTAATAATTTTTGGGGCCGTTATAGCTTTCTGTTCGGTGTGAGCCTAGGTTCTGTGTTGAAGACTGTACCTTGACCTAAAATGGTTTACTTTTATAAATTGTGACTTGGATGGAGAGTTGTCTCGTTGGCACTCATACCACATCTTCCTATATCCAATTAAGATTTGTTTTGCCTTTACATAAATTCATTTATTGCTGACCGACAGACGAACAGAAAAGGTCAAAGTTAAAGGGCTTCCACTATTTTGAAGCAATTGCCCAATTTATAGTATTTTCTCAAGGATATAGTCTTTCCTCTTGCAATTTTCTAGTACTGAAACATAAACCATAAATTTAACAAATTTTTCTAAAACATTATTTATTACTAATTTTAATATAAAACATTAAATCAACAAATTTACAGTCTTGTGTCCTGTGTTGTATCAGAAACATTCTGTCCTGAGGTATCAACTGTTTTTGAATCTTGATGGTTAACTTTTGAAATTGAGTTGTTAGAGTTGTTTGGCAAAGGCTTTGAGGCCCCCAGAGGGTCAGAAACGGTCACCTTCAGGTTCTGCTTTGCATTCTTTTTATCATGTGGAGCCGAAACTGTCTGGGCTACTGGTGTTTTGACTTTTAATCTTGTTCCATCTTCCACTTCGTCGTCATCATCATCAGAATATTTCCTTGCATGTAACTGTGCATTAAGTTTATCCAATGAAACGACAGATGATAAATGTGAGATACTGCTATCACTTCCTTCTACAGAGGAGCCTCTTTCTGGTTCTTCTTGTATTGATTTTTCAGGTTTAAAATTAACCTTTTCACGACCTTCTAACATTCCTGGTGTGGAGAGGGCCCCACAGATTGGATTCTTGAACATTTCCCTAAAATAAATTAGAAAATATCACAAAATTTACAAAAGATTCCAATTTCTGAATGTTTTTCATTGTTCATCTATTGGCAAAAGTTATAAAGAACTTTTAGAAGATTTAGAGACACTCAAATACAATAGCCAATAATTGTGACTGCAATATTTATGAAGAATAAAAAAAACTTTCCATTAGTTCATTTGTTAAGTATTTGACTTTCAACTTAAAAAAAGTTTCTGTAAAATTATCAACCTTTTCTTGCCTTTCCATTACTTCATTTTAAACAATCAGCGTTATACAAGCAACGTACAGTCTATCAAGAATTCAAGAACATTATAACTCAGAATTGAACTGTATATATAGCTTTAAAAAAAAACCCAGTATATAGTGGCAATATGCATCAGAGGCTCAACACATGATTAAATTGAAGATTATGGCTAACACAGATGTTCCTATCCAAAAAGAAGAAATTCAAGTTTGAACACATGTGTTGTGTTTCACATACACCAGTTTGAAATTTTAAATATTGAAGCATAAACAAGTTAAAGAACCTTATTAATTGAGAACTAAAACATTGATAATATCAAACACTCAAAACTTAAGCAAGCGACATCATAGTGGTATATGTGGGTCTCATTGGGGTATTAGCATTATGCATGATTGGCCGATTTATTGTTATCATGAATACTGAAAGTTAAAATATGCATTGAAAACGGTAAAAGAAAATTGGTAGGACACATGAAATTACAAGTGTTATTATTACCCTGATAAGCAGAATCATGGATTAGACCACAACCCACACACCCCAAATTAATATGATAAAGTCGTTTTCCTATTAGAGTTTATAATGATAATCAAAGTCACTTCATTTGAAAGGATATAAGGCATGGAATTACTGTATTTGTAGAAGATATCATTCTGTAAAGGTATGCTTTTTTCCTATTAATCAAAATTTCACTAAATTTCGATATCTTTCATATTGAGCAAATAAACAGTTATTCCAGCATTGTATGATACCCCCATGTTTGGACTTTTAATCAGGATCCAGACAAATGGCCATGTAGAAAAGGTTGAAACATGACATACTAAGGCAATATAAATTAAAGAACCTTTCTGAAAATGTGCACATAACTGATAAAATTTCTATTGGATAGAAACATCCATATATTAAATTATGTCCTCATTAATTAAAAAGCTTGCGTTTATGTAGTTTATTAAATATTCTTCAAAGGGGCAAAACTCATAGAAAAAAATTGATTTATAATTTTCTGTACTTTTTTCAGCCTGATTTTAGTGACAAAGCTATACTTGAATATGGTGATCTTAAAATGAATAAGGATCTTTAAGTCATTTCATCTGACCATAATTAAGAAGTCATATACAAATTGTTTGATGTATCACATGTAGTCCAAGGTGACAGATGAACTCAAAACAGCAATTTGTTGAATTTTGAATCTTGCTTGTGCATAACTCACTTGACTTTTACTTTTGCTTGTCTCACTTGACCTTTGCTTGTGCATGACTCAATAGACAACTTTCGAGTTCGATGCATTTCCGTCAAAAACTCTGGTTTTAGTGAACGTCATTTGTGCGTTTAGGGGCGTTGTCACTTCCATTCCAATGTTGAGCGAGTCGTTGGAAAACTATAATTCTATATTGTACGAATTATACGACAAATTGAATTCTCAAAATTGACAATCAGCATTGATGTCATTAGGGAATTGTCATTAAGTACCTACAGAACAACCATTATTTCTAGTTTATCCTGCACAATGACGATCACCAGGACGCTTGATGAACGTAAATAGTGCAGGGATACAGGCGACCCCCTCTATCTGGTAAATGACGTCATAAAGGCGCGTATAATTGACGACTTTTTTCCGATGACGGATGAACTCGAAAGTGATCTATTGGCTTTTGCTTGTGTATAACTCGCTTGACTTTTGATTTTGCATGACTCACTCGACTTTTACTTTTGCTTGTCTCACTCGACTTTTGCTTGTGAATGACTCCTTTAGTCTGTAATGCTCTCCTGGCTTTTTGTGTGCATAAAATTGATACAATGCAACAAGACTATTGTGTTGGATGGAAATGGTCTTTCAAAATCAGGTCATACTGATAATTTTTGCTGAACATAGTTTTGTCTAGCCATTTTTATTTTCAAGATAATAAGCAAAAATTGTGATTTAGGGGCAACAACTCATCGACTTATTTTGTAGATTTGAGTTTTGAAATGATAATTTCTTTAGTCGTTCAAAGAATCAGTTGATCTATCATAGTTTTAAAAAAACACTTCCATATCAGAAATCATCACATTTGAAGAATGTTAAAAATTCCAAGGCAATTTAAAAAAGGAACCCTGAAAATTCAGGGCTTAAAAGTTAAATGATTACTTACTAAAGTAGGATTAAACCAGGTGCTCCGCAGGGCGCAGCTTTATACGACCGCAGAGGTCGAACCCTGAACAGTTGGGGCAAGTATGGACAAAACATTCAAGCGTGATACAGCTCTGAATTTGGATTGTGATCAAATTTTTGAAATTACATGGTTTTTTTTTACACAAAACAAATGTCAAGATTTTACAAATCAATTAAAAATTTCTTCTTCAAACTTTTTAAATCTAAAATTAAATAGTTGACACAGCATTGGTTTCTGACACAGAATGAATGTGGTCTAATGAACTTAAAAGTTTTTTTTTGCCTTTGAGCAATTCACTATGCTGTTGAATATTAATCCTCTCAAAAAAATGTTTGAAGAAATTTTCTTTTTATTTATGAAATCTGAAATGAGAAAAATTTAAACCCTCCCCCCTTTTTTTTCACATCCCCGTTTCCCTTTTTCCAAAACTGATATCAATTCAAATTTCTAATGGAGTTTGCAACAATAACTACTCTTTTAAATACATCATAAAATATTAAAATGTAAAAAAAATGCTTGTTATCACTGAATGGTAAAGATTATTTTAATTTATCAGTTGGTAGTAAAAAGTGAATATACATTGTATATTGTATATAACAAAGATTTAAGTTGATTCTGGACAAAGAAAGATAACTCCAATTAAAAAAAAATCTTGCTATTGCACAATATTTTGCAATTAGATATTTCTTGCTTACTATTCTGGACAAAGAAAGATAACTCTAATTAAAAAAAAATTTGCTATTTCACAATATTGTGCAATTAGATATTTCTTGCCATTGCGCAATACTGTGCAATTGAAAAGACTTGCTATTGCACAATACTTAATATAATAATTTTAGATCCTGATTTGGACCAACTTGAAAACTGGGCCCATAATAAAAAATCTAAGTACATTTTTGGATTCAGCATATCAAAGAACCCCAAGATTTCAATTTTTGTTAAAATCAGACTAAGTTTAATTTTGGACCCTTTGGACTTTAGTGTAGACCAATTTGAAAACAGGACCAAAAATGAAGAATCTACATACACAGTTAGATTTGGTATATCAAAGAACCCCATTTATTCAATTTTTGATGAAATCAAACAAAGTTTAATTTTGGACCCCGATTTGGACCAACTTGAAAACTGGGCCAATAATCAAGAATCTAAGTACATTTTTAGATTCAGCATATCAAAGAACCTAACTGATTCATTTTTTGTCAAAATCAAACTAAGTTTAATTTTGGACCCTTTGGACCTTAATGTAGACCAATTTGAAAACGGGACCAAAAGTTAAGAATCTACATACACAGTCATGACAGTTAGATTCGGCATATCAAAGAACCCCAATTATTCAATTTTGATGAAATCAAACAAAGTTTAATTTTGGACACTTTGGGCCCCTTATTCTGTTGGGACCAAAACTCCCAAAATCAATACCAACCTTCCTTTTATGGTCATAAACCTTGTGTTTAAATTTCATAGATTTCTATTTACTTTAACTAGTTATTGTGCGAAAACCAAGAATAATGCTTATTTGGGCCCTTTTTTGGCCCCTAATTCCTAAACTGTTGAAACCAAAACTCCCAAAATCAATCCCAACTGTTCTTTTGTGGTCATAAACCTTGTGTCAAAATTTCATAGATTTCTATTAACTTAAACTAAAGTTATAGTGCGAAAACCAAGAAAATGCTTATTTTGGCCCTTTTTGGCCCCTAATTCCTAAAATGTTGGGACCAAAACTCCCAAAATCAATACCAACCTTCCTTTTGTGGTCATAAACCTTGTGTTAAAATTTCATAGATTTCCATTCACTTTTACTAAAGTTAGAGTGCGAAAACTAAAAGTATTCGGACGACGACGACGCCAACGTGATAGCAATATACGACGAAAATTTTTTCAAATTTTGCGGTCGTATAAAAAGTAGCTAGCTCAGAAATTTTAAGACTTTTTAAGAAAGGTAGAAGGGATTCTGCATAGTGGAAATGCATGGATAATCATGAAAATATACACCAAACACACAATGTACATGATCTCTCCAATGATAACTAGTTACCACCTCACAGTCTTTGACAACAATTACACACATCTATTGCAAGGTTGCAACAGGAAATCAGCTTATAAAATTGTAAAAGTATGCAATGTCCAAATTATAACCAGAAATTATATCCAATATCTTTAAGTTAACCAAAAAATAAAGAAACAAAACATTTGTGAAAAGAGTACTGAGGATGAAATGTCTGGCTTGCTTTGCCATTCATGAATAAATTCATGTTAATTCAACCCTTTAGATTTAAAACAATTAAAAACCCATGTAAATGAGGTTAAGGCCATATATGAACCCTGCTGTACTGAAATCATTCCATACACTACATATACATAATCTAATGCATATAAAATCTAAAATCTGACTTCTCACTTAATCATGAAAACTTTGCACTGACCAATGAACAATATAAATAAGGTGAGGGTCAAAAGAACCTGCAAGACAGATATGTATACCTTGCAATCATTATATAGACCAAATATAGTTGACCTGATGCTTATAGTGTAACCCAGACTTTATAATAACCAAAACTTCACCTAGGATTACTGATCCTTGACATGAGGTCAAGGTCAGGTCAAGGTCAGGTGAACATAAGAACCATGCTGGAATTTTGCTAGAAGAAAAATTGTGACAAACAAAGAGAAATCTATGGGGCTTCTGCATCTTTAATGATGGTTTATCTTGTAAGAAAGAAGGAAATAAACAAATATAATTTCATGCAAGATAATAATAAAAAGAATCTACAAATATAACATAGTATAATGTTTCAAAATAACTAATAAAATCTATAAAATATCATAACATAAGTCAAAAAGAAATATTTCATACAAAACAAAATAAAATAATAAATGTCTAATAAGGTATTCAAAAATCTGTCATCCTTCACTGTGCATACTTCATACTTCATGCATAATTATGGTAAAAAATTATATATTATATTAATAATTTAAAAAAAATGTGTGAATTTTCCACATGCGAAAAAAATCTGTATTTCTTACACAATTAAGTTGAACTAAATATCAGATAACAATTTAACATGGGAAGAGTTGCCTGGTTCAAGAAATGATATTATTTCAATTTAAATTATAAATTCATCAAGAAAAAAAAACTTTCAAGTAGTACACTGTACAAGAGACTCAGATAGTACAAGGCATTTGCAGTGCACAAAAAAAATAAGAGTGTAGAAATAACCATGCATATAAGATACAACAAGCTTTATAAAAAGATGAAAATATAAATACAAATAATAAATTTTATAATATTGTGTATAGTGTATATAAGATCATATAAAGTAAATTTCATATATAAAAGTGATTATAACTGATATAAATTCAGAGAAGTGCAAGCCTTTTTAAACCTTAAATGCAGAGTGAAGATAATGCCTTCACACAAGTTTGAGTTGATCTGTAACGACCTTTATTGTTTGACCTTCAGCCGGATCAAGATAACAGGTTAATGATGGACAGTGCAGTGGTTATCACTTGTTTAATAATGGAACAACACTCTGGAAGATAACTTTTCAATAAAATCTATTTTTGAGGAAACCCAAAACATAGTAAATCAGGACTACTCAGAATACAATACATTCAGTTAAAAGTTCTTTAAAGTAAAATTAAAGACCAATAAGATTTGAAAGAAACTAAAAAGTGTAAACTTTGAGAGCGAGACAGCTGGTGAATATAAGCTTTCACAAGATAAATAGTTGATGAAAACATACATGACATAGGAAAAATAAACACACATGCAAAAAAATGAAACAAAAGTCATTATCAAAAATCAATCAAAAATAAAATATAATGAATGTTTATATATAAATGAAATAAACAGTAAATATTACATGCAGTTTACAAATAAAACATGCAATACTTCATATAGGTACCCTGGTTTCAGAGTTTTTACATGTATGCTTATCTTGGAAAGACGGCTGTTATTTTTTATCTACCCTTTCATTTTTTATTAGACTTTATGTGACGACAAGTTATTTTAAATTGGCTGTTGCAGAACCGTAATACAAAAATATTTTCATTAATTTTCTCAAGATTTGTTTTGATAGGAATAGTATAAATCATTTTAGACATGAACAAATAGAGTATACAATTAAATACATATATAATGTCAGGTACCCAAATATCTTAAAGACAATTAAATTCCACTATATAACTAAATGCTAGCACCACAAATTTTTGTTTCAGTATTTGAAGGTTTTAGAGATTGATTGATTGTAGCTTGCACCATGTCTAGTGGCAAATATTTCACAATATATAAAGACAAAATGTACTAAGAAAGCACTTCCTTAATGACAAGTTTTTTTTTATATTTCATAAAAAATAAGAAAGAATTTGTTCTCACAAGTATTCCAGATTGAAGGTTGTAGAAAGTGGGCTTTCAAATTTATCTGTATGACTTGGGTACCTCAACATTATATCTCCTTCCAAAGGTACCAAGGTCTGATGTTATTTTTTCTCACTTATTATAAATGTCCTAAAAATATACAATTGCATACAAGTTGCAATATAAAACAGTCAATTTGATAAAGATGCATGAAAATGAAAATATGTGAGCCTTCAAATGAAGATGTGTCTTATATTCCTTCTCCCAAAAATACAAGCATGAGTCCATGTTCTATTAGGGAAAGCCTAAATTTCACTCACATCAATAATCAAAATAGCATGTGCACAGCTATATATTTTGTAGAAGAATCTGTGCAAGTTTGGTTAAATTTTGTGAATCTGTTTTTAAAAGTTGCTGATTAATAATGTGCATGTTATACAAATGACACAAGCGATTATTATGTGTGGTTAAAGTGGATCAGTCAGACGATTGTAAAGTGTAATATAGACAAAAATTAAATCTAAAAATCAAAGTTCAAAATTGTTATGTAAAAGAAATATTTCATTTTAAACCGTTATTATTGATTTTTTTTTCAATATTTCCTCCTATCCCTTAAGTCACAATGTATATAAAAAAAACCCCAAAAAAACCCAAATGGTTTCTTTTTTTTTATATAAATTTAATTACATGATTACCTACTAGTATATTCTTTTAGTCCTTTATTATATGATATATCCTTAACGAAACTTTATTAATAGTCTATTAGCCAATTCCTTATTTGGATTTTGATATTAAACACATTTCGTAAAAGTTGTTATTATTGTTTGCATTTTTTAGACTGGTTCTAAACTGGTTATTGCCTATGCAAAGTATAGCTTGAAATATAAATATTGATGTATTCTTTTCCGATCTTTAATAAAAAGTTAAACATTTATAAAAGTTTTGGAAAAAACTTTCAGCTTACATACATAAAGCCTAGAAACATTTGCTCTTTCGTTTGCTCTTCAATAGTAATGAAAACTTATGTCCCTTCTAAGGGAAACATCTTGTTCAATTGTATATTTAATTACAGGATCAATCATGTATAGAATTGACAATCAGACTTTTGTATTCAAACTTCAGAAACTTACAGAATTAAGCTGTGCATATGTGATATAATTTAATATAAAAGAAGATAATAATTCTGGAATTGCCTCCTCAGTTAGGGAAATTCTAACCATTTTGGACAAAACCAGAATTATTTCATGAAAAAACAAGGATAGAAATTCATCTAGATATGAAATGAAAATCAATTTTTTTTTAACAGATTTCAAAAAGTTATAAAAAAATTCAAAAATGGCAATCAGTGGCATATATGTAACCTTTAAACTACTTTAACCAATTTGAAGTAAAATACAGTAAATTTCTATCCTAATTCAAGTAAAAAGAGTGAAATAAACATTATAACGTGCATAAATAATATATCAAAATTGTACAGTCACTACATGACAGTATCTTCCGTAATCTCTTCCTCGATAACTTGCCTGTTAAGGTTTCCATTTAACATTTCTGGTTTTGGTGTTGATCTATTTTCTACTTTTGCACCTTTTGATAACAAAATTCCAAGGCTTCTTGCTGCCTGTACTTTCTAAAATTTAAAATATAAAGATTAATACTTGTTTTTATCAGTAACCATAAGCAATTTCTCAAGTTTCAGACAGGTTAAACTGCATGGTATAATTTTGAGTTGTTTTTAACACAGTCCGATTAAAACCAGCCCCCACTATCCACTTGCGTTTGTAAACGCAAGTTGATAGTGGGGACCGGTTTTAATCAGACCATTTTTTATATTACATTTTTTATCATTTATATTTTCTTCAATATAATCTTTATGTCATATGATCAGACAGGAAATACTAATAAAAATTTTGCTCAGCAAAGATGTCACAAAAAACATATATTCAAATGCAAGAAAAATTGAAGTTCAGAAGCAAATATGCAAGACAAAATTCTAAAATATGAATCATGATTTTGAAGATATAAAGGAAGTCATTTGAAACATTATACTAGTGTTGTCAACGGTTAACCGGTCGAACGACCGAATACCAAAAACGCTAACCGGTTAACCGGACTTTTTTTCAATTTTGATAGATTTGATATAAATTTGTATTGAAATCATTAAATAGTTAGGTTTTATAATTTAAAATTGTCGTGGTAATTAACTTGACAAATCAATTGTCCAGTAAATTGATTGCTATTGTTAATCCTATCAACATAAAATTAATTAGAACTTGTTTCTCAGCTCGGGGCAGGATCTTAAAGAAACATAATTAGTATACATGTTTTTTTAACAGTAACTCTAAATCAGTAATGCGATTAAATTTTACGATTTACTTTATTATATTTCGTTTCTGATCTAATATTGTGTAAACCTACATTTAATGTGCAACCTCCGTCGTACAAGGCTTAGTCTTACTTTAACTCAAAAATTGTGAAATGCAAACCAATGTAAATGTACTCAATGTATCCGCGATAGTACGAGTAACATGCAAACAAAGTAAAGAAACAGGCCGTACGGTGACCTATAGTTGTTAATTTCTGTGTCATTTTGATCTTTTGTGGAGGATTGTCTCATTGGCAATCATACCACATCTTCTTTTTTATAATTAATCATTCAAACTGAAACACTCCACATCATTTTCGGAGACAAGAAGTGAAAAGGAAAGAATAATCAGTTTCAGAAATATTCAATTCTAAGAGATCAAGAAGTCTTTTTTTTATTTTTCAATCTGAAGTTGGTACAAACGCTTTTGTTGATACGGTGTAGTTGGTTATTAAAAGTCAAACTTCGCCAGAAATCCCCACAGACAAGCCTTATAATGCCAGAGGACAAACTTTAATTCTATAAGCGTAAATTTATGACTTAGATGAAAGGTTGTCAAATTGACTATCATACCACATCTTATATCTAAGTGTAGGGTACTACAAGCACCAACTCAAACTACCGGTTAACCGGTTAGTCGGTCGAACGATTATCCGAGTAACCGGTTAGGCAAAAGTATACGATTTGACAACACTACATTATACCGTATGTTTTTAAATTCAAGGGCCTTATACCTTTCGTTGATGAATGATCTTCAGGAGATTAGCCAAAATCATTGACTTACATTTTACCAAAGCTGCTGGGCTATATGTCATAGAACTTGACTCAGTACTCCGAGTACAAGATTTTTGCTTGAAAGTATTTTAATTGGCTGATTTCTGTGTCTCAGTACGATAATCATACTTGAAAGTTTTATGACCGCAAGGCCTGGTCTTTCAAGAAATTGTGTGGTTTATAATGGTTTGGATGAATTTTAAATTATGGAACTATAACTTAACCAAATATGCATAAAAACATGTCATGCAATGTAAACTAAAAAGTATTTCAAACAAACAAACAATAAACAAACACAGAATAAAATTTTAATTATCTTATAAAGAGGCTGCCTTTCAACTGGCTTATTATGGTTCCAGTTTTTATATGCATTTTCCTATCAAATTCGTAAATATCTATCCAGATTTACCTACTATTTTATTAAAAAAAAACCTCCTAAAACCAAATTTTCTTGCTTTAACCCATCAAAAAAATGATCAGACACATTACAACATTTGTAGTTGGGCATGTTATTTAGAAGCAGTTATAACATGTATGCACACATTATACTGCCAAGCATATCCTGACTCATAATTAAAACAAGAATGTGTCCACAGTACACGGATGCCCCACTTGCACTATCATTTTCTATGTTTAGTGGACCGAGAAATTGGAATAAATTCTCTAATTTGGCATTAAAATTAGAATGATCTTATCAAAGGGAACATGTATACTAAGTTTCAAGTTGATTGGACTTCTACTTTATCAAAAACTACCTTGACCAAAAACTTTAACCTGAAATTTGCAATATCATTTTCTATGTTCAGTAAACCGTAAAATTGGGGTCAAAACTCTAATTTGGCATTTAAATTAGAAAGATCATATCATAGGGCACATGTATACTAAGTTTCAAGTTGATTGGACTTCAACTTCATCAAAAACTAACTTGACCAAAAACTTTAACCTGAAGTGGGACAGACGGACGGACGAACGAACGGACGAACAGACGGACGGATGAACGGACGCACAGACCAGAAAACATAATGCCCCTCTACTATCGTAGGTGGGGCATAATTATCAGAAAACAGGTAAGACATGTCTGACAGATCTCAACAAGTGAAACTGCGAGCTACTGCTCACTGATGATACCCCCGCTGCAAGTGGATAATATTAATTGTGTAAAAATATGCAAGTGTTCGGTAAACAGGAAGTTGTCGAGTGATGACTCTGAAAACACATCACACAGTATAGCTGGCTTATATAAACCCTGAAACCAAATTTCAGAAATCCTTGTATTGTAGTTCCTGAGAAAAATGTGACAAAAATTTTCAACTTGGCTATCATGTGTAAAATCATACAAGTGTTCAGTAAACAGGAAGTTGTCTAGTGGTGAATCTGAAAATGCCTCACACGGTATAGCTGACTTATATAAACCCTGAAACTAAATTTCAGAAATCCCTGTATTGTAGTTCCTGAGAAAAATGCGAAGAAAAATATTCATGGGACGGATGGACGGACTGACGGAAGGATGGATAGACAGAGGTAAAACAGTATACCCCCCCACCCACCCTTTTTTAAAGCGGGGGTATAAAAACATTCACACATTACAACTCATTACTGTCAAGCTACTAACCAAATATTTGAATCGTTCTATTATGTAGTACATTGTACAAGAGAAATGTGTGACATATTAGGAAGTCTTGGGGAAAAACAGTTTTTAATTGAGAAACCCTTATTTGTAAACTAATTATAGGAGAAATATACAACATAACACTGATTCTATATGTTTCTTTTACAATATTGTCAAGAAGTCGTAAAAAGAAAGACGATGGTTGTAGTTAAGTAAAGACTTAGCCTTCACTACAGGTGTAATACTGTAAAAAGAAAGACGTTGGTTGTAGTTAAGTAAAGACTTAGCCTTCACTACAGGTGTAATACTGCAAAAACACTGATGTTGCTAGTGGTTGTATAACAACAATTACTACACATGCAGTTTTGTGTAAAAAAAGATCCTACATTTCATTGCAAAAAAATTGTTATACATAAACAGATGATATTTCCGACAAAGACAGACATTATTCTTTTTATATATTTATTGGATTTCTAAACAAATTAATAACACTTGAAATGAACAGACTACTTTTGCCCCACAACTGAAAAGTTAAGAATTTCGTTCATGCAATGAAATGTTAGTTAAGTTTTTACAGGGGTTCCAGATGGGGTAGGAATTCATGCATAAAGGGAGAGACTTTAGCTAAACTGGTAATAATGTTTTGAAAATGATTGATTTTACAAATAGAACATTTTTGGTGGTATTACACCTTAAACCATTTCACAAACTTTAACAAACAAAACAATTAAACAATAAAACATAAATTCAATTCAAATCAGAAATAGCTTACATTAGTAAAACCTAAATTTGTTTTCTTTTGTCGTTTTTTCTGTAAGAATTAATGACAAAATCTTATTAACCAGTATCTAAAGTGATGTGCAGATATTAGCATAGTTTACTTTAAATTAGAGTCATTAGTCTTGTTTTCATATTTATGTTGTATACAAATATCTATCATTTTAAGAAATAATCAGGAATGAAAGTATATCATTCCTCATTTACTGATATCCTAATAAGGTTAAAGGTTGGGGAATTGTTTTTCTGACACACATACCTGTAAATATAATGAAATCTTCTATTCTGGCTCACACTTTTTATAATTAAAATAAAAAGAAGCAAAAACAAATTAAAACTGGATACTAAGATATGTTCTGTAATCATATAAATTCACAGAAACATTTTTAAGGGCAACTAACATGTACATGATGTAGTTTAGTTTCTTTTACTATCTTTATAGTTAACGCTGACAAGAGATATTTCAGTCTTTTCTTGGGTAAAAACATACACATATTGTTTGTATTTAATGGTTACATATACGAAAAGAAATGAATTGAAAATAGTGGAAATCATTAAGTCTTTCTTGTTGGGTCTGGTAGCCTTAAATTCTACGTATTCTTGTCAGAGAATTTACTTTTGAGAATCCCAATGAGGTCATTTGGAAATTGTTGTTTGTGCTGTATTTACACCCCTCTACCAAGAAATTTGTTTTGCATCACACATATAAAAATTGCGGATTTTATCCAACACAATCATAGGTTTGAACATTGTTTTCAATTTTGACTTGTTTATATTTTTTTCCTTTGGGCTTGTATTATATTTGCCTTCAGGTTTTTATGAACTGTTCATCCTTTTTCGACTCTTCAAAATTCAAGTCTATCCAAAATTGAGGTTAACTATATGGCCTTCCAAATACTGTTTCGATTCCTAACATCACTGCAGAGACATTAATTGTTGAAATTCGGATATGTTGTACTAATTTTTGCACCTTTTGTTTGCGGTATACTATCTTTTCCGCAAGTTTATTGTTTTGTTTGGTATTAAATTATTAATTAAGATCCATTCTGTTACATCTGGCGATCCATTTATTTGGCAATCACCAATAGCAGTCAGCAGGGTTTAAGAACATTGGTTGTTCGACCTGCTAGTAAAATGTGTTTTGTTAAAATCTACTTTTTCACTTTTTTGGTCTTTTGGAAAATGTTGTTTTTGCCGTTTTTAGACCCCCCTCTACCAAGAAATTTGTTTTGCATGCATGTATAAAAATTGCAGTTTTTATTTAATGCAATCATAGGTTTGAACATCGTTTTCAATTTAGACTTGTATATATATATATATATTTAGATCATATGAATACTATCAATTTCAATATTTCAACTGGTAGTTGACATATTTCTCAAGGAAGGTCAAAGTAGATAATTCAGTCTGAAGGTCATAAATCTTATTTTGGAAATTGGGAATGAAAAATTTGAGTATACAGGCACAAATCAACAATCTGAAAATAAATTAAGTGATAATCTATGTATTAACAAGAGGCTGTCACAACGACAGCAAACCGGATTTATTAATATTTATTTGTGTCCTGGCAATATCACAAGAACCATTACTGATGAATGGTGAAAGTGAAAATCGTCAATATCAAATTTGGCCTCCATTTTGTCATCAGTATCAACATATTAAAATTTGAAATCTTAGATTGAATGGTTCATGAGTAAATGCAACAACGTGAATGGAAACACCATTTTACAATCTTTCAAGAACCATAACGCCTGAACGGTAAAAGTCAAAATCGTCATTATTGAACTTGACCTCTATTTTGTCATCAGTAACAACATATAAAAATTTCAAAAGCTTTGGTTGAATGGTTCATGATAAAATGCACGGACACGACTGGAAACACCATTTTTCAATCTTTCAAGAACCATAACTCCTGAACGGTAAAGGTCAAAATCGTCATTATTGAACTTGACTTCTATTTTGTCATCAGTTACAACATATTAAAATTTGGGAAGCTTTGGTAGAACAGTTCATGCATAAATGCACGGACACAACTGGAAACTCCATTTTTCAATCTTTCAATAACCATAACTCCTGAACGGTAAAAGTCAAAATCGTCATTATTTAACTTGACCTCCATTTTGTCATCAGTAACAACATATTAAAATTTGGGAAGCTTTGGTAGAACAGTTCATGCGTAAATGCACGGACACGACTGAAAACTCCATTTTTCAATCTTTCAAGAACCATAACTCCTGAACGGTAAAAGTCAAAATCGCCATTATTGAACTTGACCTTCATTTAGTTGTCAGTAACAACATATTAAAATTTTAAAAGCTTTGGCCGAACGGTTCATGAGTTAATGCACGGACAACATTTGATTGCCGCCCGCCCGACCGCCCGACTGCCCGACTGCCCGACCGCCCGGCCGCCCGGCCGCCCGCCCAGCATCCCCAAATCAATAACCGACATTTTTGTCACAAAAATCCGGTTAAAAATGCTTTAGTTATTACGTTTGATAACAGGTATAAGTTCTTTCTTTTGTTATGCTTAATTGTCTTTAACCCTTTCCTCCATAATGATGCCTTTTGACTGCAAAATGTCTGCATCAGACTTAAAAAAAATTGTATCCAATATGAAAAGGAGATTCATGAGAATATCTGACTTGAATTTCATTGATGAAATATTGGTTTTCACAATGCATTAACACTTTAAAACTGATGAATTTTTTTAACTGAAAAAAATCCTATGCGAATCAAGTATATTAAAAAAAAATCCATGGAGGAAAGGGTTAAACAATATTAACCACATGTTATAATTTAATTTCAAGCAAAAAGCATGAATGAAGATGAATTCTGACACCAAGGAACTATATATCCCCCCCCCCCCCCCCCCCCCCCCCCCCCCCCCCAGCTAGTACTTTTTGTACATACCTTCCATTTTGATTCAACTGATTGCCGATGTTTTGATGCATGATTGAGACAGAGTTGGCTGATGGAATTACTGAATGCTCCGTGACCATGTCTAAGGTCATGTCCTGATTTGTGGGCAGCGTGTGCAGGTTGACCAGCCTCTGATGGTACTACCAATAGCACTGGTTTTGGACCTTTCTCTGGCTGTAAAATAAAGCATTTCATTTAAGAAAAGTATGTAAATGAGTATTTACACAAAACTGATTATCTTTGATTGTTGACTATTTTCCATCTCTTGAGTATGGGGTTTGCTCACTGTTGAAGGCTGTAGGATAACCAACAGTTGCTTAAATCTGCTTCATTAGGACTCTGTTGGAAAGTTGTCTCATTGGCAATCATACCACTTACTTTATATTTGACAGCAAATAATAATACTTGAGTGTGTGAAAAGACAAATTCTTCTTGTCCCTGTCCAAAGGCAGGACCATGTCGTTGTGTTTGATGTTGGTTGCTGTCTTTCATATTTGTGTTTTGTCTATTGTTATCATCAATTAGGCCATTAGATTTTCATTTGAAATGTTTTACATTGCGTCATTTCAGGACCTTTTCTAGCATACAATACAGGATGAGTTTTACTCATTGTTGAAGGATGTGCAGTGACCAATAATTGCTTAAAGCCATTTCATTTGGACTCTGTTTGATAGTTGTCTCAGTGGTTATCATACATTCAAATTATTGTTTCTATATCGACAATAGCTAATTAGTATTCATGGCTTACTAACAAATAGCAAACATAAATTGTATGCACAAAGTGCAAACTAAAATAGCCCAGTTGTAAACCAATGTACAAATTCCTGGGTATTTTGTATTTTTTTTTATACTGACCATCAACTGCAGCTTAAGTACTGTCCATGGTATATAACAAGGACCAATAAACTGTTCTCTGGTAAAAGCATTCTGTGCAAAGCCTGAAATAGTATAAACTTGGATGATAAAAACAAGTTATTTTCAAATGCATAAAAGTATAGTTTGTTAATATTCTATCATCCAATAATTACAAGAGTGCACACACTGAAATGTCTTACCTGTCTTACTTATGATTGAATTCATGTTGAAAGTAGTTAATGTGAAGGTTTTTACTACAAGTATCACATAAACTTAACATTACCAATGATCCATGAAAATGAAGGCACAGTCCTACGAACCATTGCCAGACAGACATGTACACTTAACAATCATTCTATACACGAAGTATAGTTGTCCAATTACTTATAGTACCCGAGTAACAGATCAAACCAAAAAATCTTAACATTGACCAATGAACCATAAAATTGAGGTCAAGGTTATATGAATCTTGCCAGACAGACAACACCTAACGATCATTCCATACATCAAATAAAGTTGAGCTATTGTTTATAGTAACTGATAAACTGACATAGTCACAAAAACTTATCCATGACCAATCAACCATGAAAATCAGGTCAAGGTAATATGACTGCCAGACAGACATGTACACCTTTCAATTATTCCATACATCAAATACATTTGACCTATTGAGTATCTGAGAAATAGACCAAACCACAAAAACTAAATGTTGTTCATGGAATCATGAAAATGAGGTCAAAGACATATGAAACCTCCTAGTCAGACATGTACAAAATCATTCATACACCAAATAAAGTTGACCTACGGCTTAAAGTATCTGAGATATGGACTGTACCACGTAACTTTAATCTTGATCACTGATCCAGGAAATGAAGTCGAGGTCAGGTGAACCCTAACTGACAAACATGTAGACCTTGCAAGGAATCCATATACCAAATACAGTTATCCTATAACTCATAATAAGAGAGTATGTCACTTAAAAATAAAAGAGTGATTTTTTTCAAGTAGTCAATGAACCATGGAAATGAGGTCAAGGACAATGAATATATGACAAACAGAAACAATGTTACATAAGGTATCAGGTCAGTCTTTGTCAGCCTTTCATTCTAATTTCTGTCTATTTACAAGCTAATGTAACCACAAAACTTTAGCTAATCTGTTTCATTCATTAAAAACTAGGAGAGATGTCAGAGTTTGTAATATTTATAATGGGCAAATGTTCATCAATGAAGAACATTGGTGACCTACATCTGTTTTTTTCCCCATTAACATGTTAACACGTGTTGATGGATTGCCTGCTTATTGAGGTTTACATCATATCCCCTTTTATCTTCATTAAAATTTATTTTTCAATTTATATACAAGAACAGAGTTCCAATGTCCCCAACGTTGAACATATTTTTATCTATTCAAAAGCAAAAAATAAAGAATACACTCTTTTTTTCTTTAAAAACAATTTATAAATATGTCAGAGAAATGAAGGCTTCAGATCAAATGCAATGAGATTTCCATTTTAATTATTTTTTCCAAGGGGCATAACTAGTTAAATTTTTTGATCCACACTAATTTTTTGAAAGTGTCTAAGATATTGCTGATAAAAACCCATGATACAAGTTTCATAATATTCTAGCAAGAATTGTACACATGAGATCAATAACAATTCAAATTTCCATATAATCAATATTTCCAAGGGACATAACACTTTTTAAAAACATAATCTGCACGAAATCGTCCAAGACATTGTTAAAATAAACCTATGATGTAAGTTTCATAAAAATCTGGCAAGGATAGTACACATGAGAGCGCTAACAATGCAAATTTTCATATAACTGTTTCCAAAGGGCATAACTCTTTTAAAAATAATTGATCAGCACTGATTTTCGAACTCGTCCAAGACATTGTTGATTTAAACCTATGATATAAGTTTTAAACTAGATGTGTTGTTCCCAAATGGCCCTGTCTCAAAAATTTGAAAAATCTGCAATTTCAACAACACATTTGGATACAAACATGCATGGATAGTATCCAGCTCTCGAGACCAATACTTGTTTGATGAAAATTTCCTTGATCAATGAGTAGTTAAATTCAAACTTATCAGCAAACAGGAAGTGGATGTACTGCGTATCTAACAAGATGTGTTGAAACGACATGAAAATCAGCATAGCAGAACGAAACATAAACTTGATCTGTAACTCATCATGGTAAACAGGCGCGTAGCTGCCTATACGCTAACACGCAGTTGCGTGCACATCGATTCGGCATGCAAAAAAAAAAATATGGCAAAATAGAAATATAAATTAAATGTTTAAAGGAAACACATATGTTGTCACTTTTTTTAATTTATGAAATGTCATTAAATAACGGTATTTGGTTGCAAAATAAAAGTTTTATTGGAGAACATGACAAAATCGGACAGTAGCTTATATCTTTTACCATATTTGAATTTGTTATACTCAGTCTAAGACATGTAGTTTCGGAGCACATTTTACTGAGTACGGTTTATTTGTTTGGAATGAGATGTACCAATCGGCATTAGATTTATCAGAACCCGAGGCGATGTGTTCGACAGACAACAAGACCCAATCACCCTGCAAACACGCCAATACAGTAATGGAAAGTCTCATTATTTTTTGAGTTCATAGACCATATGATAATGAAACTGCATGGAGAGTGGAGTTGCGTCTGGTATTATTAGAAAAATTATTGCTTCTTTGCGCCGTATCTGCTTCCTTGTGTTGTTGGAAATATAACAAACGAAGAAATCTCAACTTTGTCTGAGACACGAAATTGACATGGCATGTTATTTTGACGAATTCACTGGCGAACATGTACGTTGATTTATAACACCTCGCGAGTGCTACCGTGGAGATATATCAAGGTACTACGTCTGTTGAAAACAAATGTACGATCAACAATGAACAAAGACAGGTTATCATCGCTAGCATTACTGCATATTCATCGGGAATTCAGTGTTAATATTGACAAAGTAATAGAGAAGTTCGTTTCTGCCTAGACCCGAAGAGCAGATTTTGGACAATTTTGAATAATTTCGGTATCACAAAAATGTGTTGTTTATGTATTCAATTTACCATGATTTAGAAGATTAATTACTAGTTTTCCATTCATAAATTGTTTATAAAAAGCCTTTCTACATGTAGGTCCTCTTTTAACCGTCCTATGACCGAAAACCGAAAAAAAAAAAAATCTGCATAAAAGGGTCCCAAAATTTTTTCGCCTCGCTCCGCTCCGCGATAGTTGCTTGCACATCGTTTCGTTACGCCCCTGGTAAACTCACATATCAAAAAGCAGTGCAAAATCTGAAGGTGTATAGAAAAAAAGTCTGTATAACTGTGATTTTCAACAATTTTCAAAGTCCAAAACCCGTAATTTCGGCAAAAATCAGCAGAGCAGAACAAAACTTAAAACTCGATCTGTAACTCACTATGGTTAACTCACATACCAAAAAACAGCCCAATATCTGAAGGCGTTTATAAAAAAAATCCGGATAAATGTGATTTTCAACAATTTATCAAAGTCCAAAGTTCGTAACTTCCGCAAATATTAGCAGAGCGGAGCGAAACTTAAACTTGATCTGTAACTCATCATGGTTAACTCACATACCAAAAATCAGCCCAATATCTGAAGGCGTTTAGAAAAAAAATTGGGAATGACTGAATGACAGACAAGGGTAAAACTATATGGTCAGCACCTCATAAGGAACATTCATGCCATGTTTGGTTTCATTTCATTCAGTGGTTCTCTAAAAAGAAGTCATTTGTATGCCTTTCCCATAGGGTCCTATGTTAAACTAAGTCCCCTGCTGACGGCCATCTTGGATGATGGATTGGCTACAAAATAACAACACTTGGTCAGCACCTCATAAGGAACATGCATGCCATGTTTGGTTTCATTCCATTCAGTGGTTCTATAGAAGAAGTTCAAAATGTAAAAAGTAAACGACGACGACGACGGATGCCAAGTGATGAGAAAAATTGGGAATGACTGAATGACGGACAAGGGTAAACCTATATGGCCTAGACAACTTTGTTGCGGGGCTATAAAAAATCTGGCAAGAACTTTACACAAGAGAGCCCTAACAAGACCTGACAGACAGACAGACGCCTGGTATTTCTATGTCCCCTACAACGCCTTCACTGGGGACAAAAAGGTCCTGCAAAAGCCTATTCATAAAAAAATGATTGTTCATTTTTACAGTATGAAAATATGAAGAAAATTTTCTGTACCAAGCATAAGTGTTCTGAGCCATGGCCAAATTCAAAAGTTTGCTGAATTTACAAAATACAATATGAGACTTACCATTTACTAAGACAACATCGCACATAGAAGAGTCAACAGTAAACATGTTGTCATCTAGGTTACTGAGAAGATAAGAGTTTTCTATTCGAATCTTTATCTTTTCTTTGGTCCATCCCTGTAACAGTATATATATATAAAATACCATTTTAACATTTCTATTTGTCCAATAACCCTTTCCTCCATAATGACGCCTTTTGACGCCACCCCTTTACTCCATAATGACGCCTTTTGACGCCTGCGTAGTACCTCAGTTGAAACGATTTGACTACAAAGTGTCTACAGTAGACCTAATAAAATTTGTATCCAATATGAAAAGGAATATCATAGGAATATCTGCCTTAAATTTAATAGATGAAATAGTTGTTATTCGCAATGCATTAATACTTTAAAGCATATTTTCAGCATTTTATTGAAAAGACCTATGCGAATCAAGTGGGCAAAAAAAAAATTCAATGGAGGAAAGGGTTAATGGACATTTTAACTGGTAAAGATAAAGATACAGAAATACAAAAGTCTTTATAACATAGCAAAATATTTTCCTTAGTTATAGCATACAAATCTATTGCCCTGTTTAAAAACACAGACAAGTAAATGAAGTTAGAGTTTTGTTTTTCTTATTTAAAGTATAAATGTGCACTATAAAATTAATTTTATTGAGATAATAAATACCATGTATTTATATTCAGAGAATGCATATGGAATATATTACAATTAACATCACAGATTAACAAGGATACAGTTTTTTATCCTCTTAATTGAATCAATGCCTTCATCATATGCAATGGGTAGTATTGTAGCTTAGGATGTAATTGAATTGCAATGATAATTAAAATAGTGCCAGACCAGAGTTCTACCATCAACAAATAGTATAAAATATTCTAACTTCTATATTGAGATTTTTAAAGGTATTTGTTTTTACATATGGCTTCCTTATTAATATTATATTAACAATACACAACTTGTACAAAATCTTAAATAAAAAATATAAAGATAAAACTAAGTTGATAACAATTAGACAAATAGCATAACATGAAACAATCAAACTTTTTTCAACAATTACAAAAACAACTGAACAGTAGAGTTTTCCTTTCTAAAGAACACATGTTTCACGTCTTTTTTAACTGTTGTTATATTTGTTTATACCTTTATTTCTAAATGTCAACCATCAAAAATGAAATGCAGGTCATCATTTCTCTTAATTCATTCTTATTTTACCAAATTTATTTTTTAACAATAAAACATATGTTCTTAAGATGCTCTACTGTTGGAACAATCAAAGCTATGTTTGTTACAAAAAACAATGTAAATGAATCTTTTTACTCACAAGAAGCTGTTTAAATATATATACTTTTAAAATGAAATTACAAGCACAACTGCCAAGACCCAATGCTTATATGAAGTTAAATTTGATTTCTTCTAGATAAGCACTCAAGTTGACTATCAAAATGATATTCTCTTGTTAAAAGATAATGCTTTGTAATTGAAATTTATAAACTTATCGCTGTTAGGTTCAGTTCATCTTTTCCATGCAAAACATCCTAAAATTTAAGTGAATAAGCCCTCAATTCACCCCTAACTAGACATAACAAAAAGTTAGAATATGTCTAAGATATTGAACGTTTTAAAATGACTCTCATTAAATTAGGGGTATTTTCACCAAATGATATACCTACTTGTATTCCACTTCTTAAACAAGTTTAACTTACCTGGTATGATGGTTGTTTCATAAGAACATTTGTAGCAACTCTATTAGCACAAACATGCCATAACCTGTACTCCAAGGGTGGATCAATGTCTTGGAAGTGATGGATGGCATGTTCCATATCATCTAGACTGATAAACAACAACTACAATGAGAGAAAAAATAAACAGCTTATCATATAGAGCTAGACTTTTTTCTGTTACTGGCAACCCATTATGCAGATTCTACTGGTTTAATTTCTGTTTTACTCATGTAGGGCAAGGCATGCATATGGAAGAATTTACAAGATAAGCTACCTGTGCAAAATGAAAACAATATTAATTAAATTGATTAAAATCATCTAGTTTATTGTTAGAAGTTGATACTTGTCACCACTATGGACTTTATGTTTAATAAATGAAAAAAATACATTGAATAAATCAACATTATAATACAATTTACCTGGACAGCAGTTTCACAAATGACTGTGGCTGATCTTGGGTTTTTGGTCAGCAGACCCATTTCTCCTATAATGTTACCAGAGGTGAGAAAATCAATCAAGTGGGACTTTATTGTCAACTGTGATCCTGATGGTTTGTCTTCCAGTATGATGGGTTTACCTGGCTGAGTAGTAGACTCCAACTGGAAAAAAATTACAAATCAAGATTTATTTACATATGTTTATTGAAGTAACATTTGTATACATTGTACTGTTTTTGGATAAAAAAAAAAGCAGCCTATAATTCAGTGGTTGTCGTTTGTTGCTGCGTTACATATTTGTTTTTCATTGACTATTTTTTACATAAATTAGCGCTTAAGCTTTCTCGTTTAAATTGTTTTACATTTTTCATTTCGGGGCCTTTCATAGCTGACTATGCGGTATTGGCTTTGCTCATTAGTGAAGGCCGTACAGTGACCTATGATTGTTAATTTCTGTGTCATTTGGTCTCTTGTGAAGAGTTGTCTCACTGGCAATCATTCAACATCTTCTTTGTATATACCATGAATAATAATGAATCAACCCCATACCACTTACCCTAACCATCCCAGAAACAATGATATAAATTCCACCAGGTGGGTCACCTTCATGTATAATCATATAGACACTAGCCAGTACTTACCCTAACCATCCCAGAAACAATGATATAAATTCCACCAGGTGGGTCACCTTCATGTATAATCACATACACAATAGCCAGTACTTACCCTAACCATCCCAGAAACAATGATATAAATTCCACCAGGTGGGTCACCTTCATGTATAATCACAAAGACACTAGCCAGTACTTTACCTAACCATCCCAGAAACAATGATATAAATTCCACCAGGTGAGTCACCTTCATGTATATTCACATAGACACTAGCCAGTACTTACCCTAACCATCCCAGAAACAATGATATAAATTCCACCAGGTGGGTCACCTTCATTTATAATTACATAGACACTAGCCAGTACTTACACTAACCATCCCAGAAACAATGATATAAATTCCACCAGGTGAGTCACCTTCATGTATAATCACATAGAAACTAGCCAGTACTTACCCTAACCATCCCAGAAACAATGATATAAATTCCACCAGGTGGGTCACCTTCATTTATAATTACATAGACACTAGCCAGTACTTACCCTAACCATCCCAGAAACAATGATATAAATTCTACCAGGTGAGTCACCTTCATGTATAATCACATAGACACTAGCCAGTACTTACCCTAACCATCCCAGAAACAATGATATAAATTCCACCAGGTGGGTCACCTTCATTTATAATTACATAGACACTAGCCAGTTCTTACCCTAACCATCCCAGAAACAATGATATAAATTCCACCAGGTGGGTCACCTTCATGTATAATCACATAGACACTAGCCAGTACTTACACTAACCATCCCAGAAACAATGATATAAATTCCACCAGGTGAGTCACCTTCATGTATAATCACATAGACACTAGCCAGTACTTACCCTAACCATCCCAGAAACAATGATATAAATTCCACCAGGTGGGTCACCTTCATTTTTAATTACATAGACACTAGCCAGTACTTACCCTAACCATCCCAGAAACAATGATATAAATTCCACCAGGTGGGTCACCTTCATTTATAATTACATAGACACTAGCCTAGTACTTACCCTAACCATCCCAGAAACAATGATATAAATTCCACCAGGTGGGTCACCTTCATTTATAATTACATAGACACTAGCCAGTACTTACCCTACCCATCCCAGAAACAATGATATAAATTCCACCAGGTGGGTCACCTTCATTTATAATTACATAGACACTAGCCAGTACTTACCCTAACCACCAGAAACAATGATATAAATTCCACCAGGTGGGTCACCTTCATGTATAATACATAGACACTAGCCAGTACTTACCCTAACCATCCCAGAAACAATGATATAAATTCCACCAGGTGGGTCACCTTCATTTAAATTACATAGACACTAGCCAGTACTTACCCTAACATCCAAAACAATGATATAAATTCCACAGGTGGGTCACCTTCATTTATAATTACATAGACACTAGCCAGTACTTACCTACCATCCAGAAACAATGATATAAATTCACCAGGTGGGTCACCTTCATTATAATCACATAGACACTAGCCAGTAATTACCCTAACCATCCAGAAACAATGATATAAATTCCACCAGGTGGGTCACCTTCATTTTATTACATAGACATAGCCAGTACTTACCTAACCATCCCAGAAACAATGATATAATTCCACCAGGTGGGTCACCTTCATGTATAATCCATAGACACTAGCCAGTACTTACCCTAACCATCCAGAAACAATGATATAAATTCCACCAGGTGGGTACCTTCATGTATAATCACATAGACACTAGCCAGTACTTACCCTAACCATCCAGAAACAATGATATAATTTCACCAGGTGGGTCACCTTCATGTATAATCACATAGACACTAGCCAGTACTTACCCTAACCATCCAGAAACAATGATATAAATTCACCAGGTGGTCACCTTCATGTATAATCACATAGACACTAGCCAGTACTTACCCTACCATCCAGAAACAATGATATAAATTCCACCAGGTGGGTCACCTTCATTTATAATTACATAGACACTAGCCAGTACTTACCCTAACCATCCCAGAAACAATGATATAATTTCACCAGGTGGGTCACCTTCATTTAAATCACATAGACACTAGCCAGTACTTACCCTAACCATACCAGAAACAATGATATAAATTCCACCAGGTGGGTCACCTTCATTATAATTCATTAGACACTAGCCAGTACTTACCCTAACCATCCAGAAACAATGATATAAATTCCACCAGGTGGGTCACCTTCATGTTATAATCACATAGACACTAGCCAGTACTTACCCTAACCATCCCAGAAACAATGATATAAATTCCACCAGGTGGGTCACCTTCATGTATAATCACATAGACACTAGCCAGTACTTACCCTAACCATCCAGAAACAATGATATAAATTCCACCAGGTGGGTCACCTTCATGTATAATCACATAGACACTAGCCAGTACTTACCCTAACCATCCAAAACAATGATATAAATTCCACCAGGTGGGTCACCTCATGTATAATCACATAGACACTAGCCAGTACTTACCCTACCATCCAGAAACAATGATATAAATTCCACCAGGTGGGTCACCTTCATGTATAATCACATAGACACTAGCCAGTACTTACCCTAACCATACCAGAAACAATGATATAAATTCCACCAGGTGGGTCACCTTCATGTATAATCACATAGACACTAGCCAGTACTTACCCTAACCATCCCAGAAACAATGATATAAATTCCACCAGGTGGGTTACCTTCATGTATTAATCACATAGACACTAGCCAGTACTTACCCTAACCAATCCAGAAACAATGATATAAATTTCACCAGGTGGGTCACCTCATGTATAATCACATAGACACTAGACAGTACTTACCTAACCACCCAGAAACAATGATATAAATTCCACCAGGTGGGTCACCTTCATGTTATAATACATAGACACTAGCCAGTACTTACCCTAACCATCCCCGAAACAATGATATAAAGTCCACCAGGTGGGTCACCATTCATGTATAATCACATAGACACTAGCCAGTACTTACCCTAACCATCCCAGAAACAATGATATAAATTCCAACCAGGTGGGTCACCTTCGTGTATAATCACATAGACACTAGCCAGTACTTACCCTAACCATACCAGAAACAATGATATAAATTCCACCAGGTGGGTCACCTTCATGTATAATCACATAGACACTAGCCAGTACTTACCCTAACCATACCAGAAACAATGATATAAATTCCACCAGGTGGGTCACCTTCTGTATAATCACATAGACACTAGCCAGTACTACCCTAACCATCCATAAACAATGATATAAATTCCACCAGGTGGGTCACCTTCATGTATAATCACATAGACACTAGCCAGTACTTACCCTAACCATACCATAAACAATGATATAAATTCCACCAGGTGGGTCACCTTCATGTATAATCACATAGACACTAGCCAGTACTTACCCTAACCAATACCATAAACAATGATATAAATTCCACCAGGTGGGTCACCTTCATGTATAATCACATAGACACTAGCAGTACTTACCCTAACCATACCATAAACAATGATATAAATTCCACCAGGTGGGTCACCTTCATGTATAATCACATAGACACTAGCAGTACTTACCCTAACCAAACCATAAACAATGATATAAATTCCACCAGGTGGGTCACCTTCATGTATAATCACATAGACACTAGACAGTACTTACCCTAACCATCCCAGAAACAATGATATAAATTCCACCAGGTGGGTCACCTTCATTTATAATTACATAGACACTAGCCAGTACTTACCCTAACCATCCCAGAAACAATGATATAAATTCCACCAGGTAGGTCACCATCATGTATTATCACATAGACACTAGTCAGTACTTTACCTAACCATCCCAGAAACAATGATATAAATTTCACCAGGTGGGTCACCATCATGTATAATCACATAGACACTAGCCAGTACTTACCCTAACCATACCAGAAACAATGATATAAATTTCACCAGGTGGGTCACCTTCATGTATAATCACAGACACTAGCCAGTACTTACCCTAACCATACCAGAAACAATGATATAAATTCCACCAGGTGGGTCACCTTCATGTATAATCACATAGACACTAGCCAGTACTTACCCTAACCATACCATAAACAATGATATAAATTTCACCAGGTGGGTTACCTTCATGTATAATCACATAGACACTAGTCAGTACTTACCCTAACCATACCAGAAACAATGATATAAATTCCACCAGGTGGGTCACCATCATGTATAATCACATAGACACTAGCCAGTACTTACCCTAACCATACCAGAAACAATGATATAAATTTCACCAGGTGGGTCACCTTCATGTATAATCACATAGACACTAGACAGTACTTACCCTAACCATCCCAGAAACAATGATATAAATTCCACCAGGGGGTCACCATCATGTATAATCACATAGACACTAGTCAGTACTTACCCTAACCATCCCAGAAACAATGATATAAATTCCACCAGGTGGGTCACCTTCATGTATAATCACATAGACACTAGACAGTACTTACCCTAACCATACCAGAAACAATGATATAAATTCCACCAGGTGGGTCACCTTCATGTATAATCACATCTTCATAGTTGTAGGTGATTAATTTGGCCTTTTCCTGTAAACAAATATATCAACATTAAGTATTAAAATATGTATACTAAAATCAAACATTATAAATTTCATGGTTCTTAGCCTTTTAGTTATGATGATATCTTCTTTTTTTTAATTATTATACTTCTTGTAACACTGTTTAAATAAAAGAAAAGATGATTTTTTAAATGTTATTGGTTTAGATATTTTCCCCTTGATCTCATTTCATTTTGTAAAACCATTATACTTGAAAAATGACACCCTTTTAATAATGAATTCCTATAAACTCATAAAAATATGGATTATATAGAAAAATGTTTATTTTTTCCTTTGAGAGGAAACATTAATTGATAGAATTGGTTAAAACTCAATGACAGAATTGCTTTTTATAAATACTTTCGAAATACCCAATAAAATAGGGGAAACAGGACTAATAAATATACTTTAGAAATCCCCAAAACACAATTGCCCTATCAAATTCAATATAATCATCTGCCCTTGATTTTAAAAGGATTTTTTCTGAAACTTTTTTAACACGTTTAGCAACACTTCTTTTTTTGATAGTTTAATCTATAAATTTCAAGTTTAAAAATATTTCTGTTGTATATTGAATAAAACTTGATAATATTTTTAAACCAAAAGGTATTTTTGCAACATGCCAGAACAGACGCTCAGAAAAAGACGCCTGATCTACGTTAAATCATTCTATAATGACATTTGACCTGAAAATGATTTTGGAAGACCGTCTGCATTTTTACACAATATTTGTTCCACATGAGAATATGTTATCATTTAGGTTTTTGGAGATAACACTTTCTTTATTTACTAAGAATAATCGGCAGGTTTATTCCTAGATCTTTATGTATTCTATAAGAGTAGGTTCATGTCTTAACCAGAAGACATTGTTTAACATTTTATCTGAAGGTTTAGTCCTACCTTTATGTATTCTATAAGAGTAGGTTCATGTCTTAACCAGAAGACATTGTTTAACATTTTATCTGGAGGTATATTCCTACCTTTATGTATTCTATAAGAGTAGGTTCATGTCTTAACCAGAAGACATTGTTTAACATTTTATCTGGAGGTTTATTCCTACCTTTATGTATTCTATAAGAGTAGGTTCATGTCTTAACCAGAAGACATTGTTTAACATTTTATCTGGAGGTATATTCCTACCTTTATGTATTCTATAAGAGTAGGTTCATGTCTTAACCAGAAGACATTGTTTAACATTTTATCTGGAGGTTTATTCCTACCTTTATGTATTCTATAAGAGTAGGTTCATGTCTTAACCAGAAGACATTGTTTAACATTTTATCTGCAGGTTTATTCCTACCTTTATGTATTCTATAAGAGAAGGTTCATGTCTTAACCAGAAGACATTGTTTAACATTTTATCTGAAGGTTTATTCCTAGATCTTTATGTATTCTATAAGAGTAGGTTCATGTCTTAACCAGAAGACATTGTTTAACATTTTATCTGGAGGTTTAGTCCTACCTTTATGTATTCTATAAGAGTAGGTTCATGTCTTAACCAGAAGACATTGTTAAACATTTTATCTGGAGGTATATTCCTACCTTTATGTATTCTATAAGAGTAGGTTCATGTCTTAACCAGAAGACATTGTTTAACATTTTATCTGAAGGTATATTCCTACCTTTATGTATTCTATAAGAGTAGGTTCATGTCTTAACCAGAAGACATTGTTTAACATTTTATCTGGAGGTTTAGTCCTACCTTTATGTATTCTATAAGAGTAGGTTCATGTCTTAACCAGAAGACATTGTTTAACATTTTATCTGGAGGTTTAGTCCTACCTTTATGTATTCTATAAGAGTAAGTTCATGTCTTAACGAGAAGACATTGTTTAACATTTTATCTGGAGGTATATTCCTACCTTTATGTATTCTATAAGAGTAGGTTCATGTCTTAACCAGAAGACATTGTTTAACATTTTATCTGGAGGTTTAGTCCTACCTTTATGTATTCTTTAAGAGAAGGTTCATGTCTTAACCAGAAGACATTGTTTAACATTTTATCTGAAGGTTTATTCCTACCTTTATGTATTCTATAAGAGTAGGTTCATGTCTTAACCAGAAGACATTGTTTAACATTTTATCTGAAGGTTTATTCCTACCTTTATGTATTCTATAAGAGTAGGTTCATGTCTTAACCAGAAGACATTGTTTAACATTTTATCTGAAGGTATATTCCTACCTTTATGTATTCTATAAGAGTAGGTTCATGTCTTAACCAGAAGACATTGTTTAACATTTTATCTGGAGGTTTAGTCCTACCTTTATGTATTCTATAAGAGTATGTCTTAACCAGAAGACATTGTTTAACATTTTATCTGGAGGTTTAGTCCTACCTTTATGTATTCTATAAGAGTAGGTTCATGTCTTAACCAGAAGACATTGTTTAACATTTTATCTGGAGGTATATTCCTACCTTTATGTATTCTATAAGAGTAGGTTCATGTCTTAACCAGAAGACATTGTTTAACATTTTATCTGGAGGTTTAGTCCTACCTTTATGTATTCTATAAGAGTAGGTTCATGTCTTAACCAGAAGACATTGTTTAACATTTTATCTGGTGGTTTATTCCTACCTTTATGTATTCTATAAGAGTAGGTTCATGTCTTAACCAGAAGACATTGTTTAACATTTTATCTGGTGGTGGTATAGGTAAACTAGGTGGTGCATTTATTAGTCTCTTCATCATCTCCTCAACCATCTACAAACATAAAAATATAAAACATTAAATCTCAAAAACTATACCTAAATTCTATCCACAAATAGCAAATATTTACTGATGCAAAAACTAATTCATCTCCAACGTGGAGTCAACAATTTTTGTACATATGCATAAAACTGATCAAGTTCAACTTAAGTTTTTGACCATGACTTTCAATAAACAGTTTTCTTCCATGTACAAGACACACCTTCTAGCAGTATAGGATAGTCGTGTCAAATTTCTTACCAAATTCTTCTGTGTTTTAAGTTTTGACCATGACTTTTAATGTAGAGCTTTTTCTTCCTTCTACCTGACAGATCCCCTAGAACTGGTGAATAATCAAGCCAAGTTTCCTTGCCTAAATCCAAGGGTATTTATATCAGAGAGTGGAAACAACTTGTGATGGGCATACAAGCTGATTGCTTCTTTGGCATTGCGTCAATTAATCGGTGTGGCCCCAATTATAGCTTTTAACATTTTTCTAAATCTGGCACCATACTGCAAAACTGCTTGTACTACAACTAACAATTTAATTTAACACTAAATCCTTCAGCCTCATATACCTGCAAAGATTCCTCTTACCTTTTCTAACTTCTGGCCATCAGCTTCTTCCAGAATACCATCCATTAATAGTTCATGTATGCCATCACGTAAACTGTTTAGAACACTTCTAATAGCTTGTCTTGTTTTTATGGATAAAGCAATATCTGGATGTTGTTTCTGTAACATACCTACAATATATAATTTAAATTTATTTGATTTTCTGCTTCTTTTTTTTAATGTTACGTGGGAATTAGTTTTTACAGTGAGAATACCATCAAAATCATTAAACTGTAATTTCAATTCCTCTAGATCTGCTTAAGACATTGGTGGTACATAATGTTACACATGACCATATGTTGACATCTAGATGGTTTATTTTGTGTTGTTGGGTTGCCTTCTTATTGACATATACCCCACATCTCTTTTTATTCATATGTTTAAAAAGAAAAATGTTCATGACATATTTAACAACTGCAGTTAGAATAAATTTCAGTTAGGGAAATACTTTCTAATTTAAGATTTTATATGCAAAAGTTAATATGCATACCAGAAGACATGGAGAAAACATCAATGAAAAAAAAGAGAATGACAAAAGAAAAACAATCAACCAAAGGTTTATCTAGAGGACAAAATACAGTCAGTCCTCAACATTAGACAGTTGTTAATACCTACCTAGACATCTGATAACATCAAGTCTGCCATTGTCACTGGCTTGTTTTAATGATTTAGCGATTTCCCTCTGATCAACCATGTGATCTATCAACTTTCTGACTTCTTCCTCCCCAGCTACATAACCACGCCCAACATCATACCCATAACTCAGCTGTTGACTTATTAATAACTTCATCAGACCAAGAAACAATGGCACCAATGGCTGAAATAATCCATATAAATTTAAAAACACATAAGGCACAAATAATATAATTTAAAATTTCAGTGGTGTTTTTAAAAATAAATCGAAAGTTAAATTCTTTGCAGAAGAATAAATTTCAAAGGAATTTTGCAATAGAAGATGATTTGTGTTCCTAGGTGTTTATTTTTTTTGTCCTGCTAAATGAAATTTTGTGATGTTTTTGTCTTTATGAAGTGTTTTTCTTATTTTTTTGTGCATAGTGAAATCAGTATGCCAACAATCAAGTAATTCAGTCAGGTAATCAGAAAGTGTTTGACAACTCAAATCGTAATGATAAAAAAATGGTCAGTACAAATACTCCAATCTTTAAAATAGTTGTTGTTTAATCGAAGTATTTTAGAGATAATGAGTTTTTCAAAAACTCAAAAATACCTCCAGCCCATTTTTAGGTTCATTTAAAATAAACAAACAACTGCCTATACAAACCTCTAGCAGCCTGAATAATCTGATGACTCTCAGTAAGATGAAAACCACCAGTACAATGTGTACAATGTGATGATTATTTCCATAAACAGATGGTAATGAAAAACTCAGGCACACATCCACAATCCCAATAAATATGATTGCCAAACACAAATTGTTCCAACAAACTGTGAAGTAATACTTCTTTACAAGGACTATCTAGAAAAGGAAAAAAATATTTGTATTACATGTATTTATATTGATTGATAAGTATTATTCATACAAATATTATCTAATTTAGTAAACAAGAATGTGTCCAAAGTACACGGATGCCCCACTCGCACTATCATTTTCCATGTTCAATGGACCATGAAATTGGATTAAAAATATAATTAGGCATTAAAATTAGAAAGATAATATCATAGGGAACATGTGTACTAAGTTTCAAGTTGATTGGACTTCAACTTCATCAAAAACTACCTTGACCAAAAACTTTAACCTGAAACATGCACTTTCATTTTCTATGTTCAGTGGACTGTGAAATTGGGGTCAAAAGTTTAATTTGGCTTTAAAATTAGAAAGATCATATCATAAGGAACATGTGTACTAAGTTTCAAGTTGATTGGACTTCAACTTCATCAAAAACTACCTTGACCAAAAACTTTAACCTGAAGCGGGACAGACGGACGAACAGACAGACGGACGAACGGACGCACAGACCAGAAAACATAATGCCCCTCTACTATCGTAGGTGGGGCATAAAAACTGAAATATGAATTTTCATTTGTTATGTTTTGTAATGAGCAGATTGTTTATGCAGTATGTTAATTTTAGGTTTTTGAGATAAATTTATTGGTTTGGTTTTAATCATAAGTTAACAGGTAATAAAACACTTTTATTTAACAACCAAATATTGATGTCCCTATGCTTCCTTGTGCTTTACTGTCTATCTAAGATTTCCCCATTATTCATTATAAAGACTAATGTTGCTTATTTCATCATGACTTCTCACTTTTGCCAATAATGATTAATCATAGATTATTATTTATGAGAGCCGTGGTGTAATGGTTACTGCATCGGACTACTAGCACAAAGGTTCCTGGTTTGATTCCCGTTCTGGGATGAAAATTCGGCTCTCCCTTGACACCCTTTGAGAGTATGGTCTTGAGGAAACGATGATAGTCCGATGGAAGTGGACAATAAATGGCTGACCCGTGTTAAGAGTGAGCCCTATCTCATGCATGTAAAAGACAAGGCAGCACTCGCACCCGCATAAGTGGAAAGGGATTAATATAAGTTGCAAAACTTGTTTCCCAATCCACTATAAATAAATATGTTTAAACTAGATTATCAATGGTTTTTCAAACAAAAGGGGGTTTCTTGGCTTCAATCTCATCTAAGGGGAAATGGCCCTGAAATGAAATGTGGCTGAGAAACATCCAGTCTAAAAATTTAAAAAAAAACTTGGAAATGTAACAAAAATAGATAAATAATCTAACATAATTAGAAACAATTTTTTGAAGGACTTACAAGAATTTTGCAAATTAAAAAAAAAATATAGATCAATAAATCAATTTCATTTTCACAAAATAGCCACATTTTGTTGCCTTTGATTTGTAGTACCCAAGTTAAAAAAAATAAACTGTTATCACAGAGATATGTCTCGCTTTTTTGTAATTTCAATAATGCAAATGTTGAAATTAAAATAGCAACACTTTAACATGTAAGTTTTGCAAATATTCAAAGTCAATGAACCATGACTGAAGGTACATGGCTAAACTATCTCCATATACTGAATATGTTATCTTACCTTAGCTACTGCTTCCACTATATAAAACGACACAAATACAACATTTAATGACCTGAAGATCTCCTTATGATCATGAATGGCGTCTAAATACTCGCTAATCACAGACAATGTCACGTTAGCCATGTCCAAAGCAATTACACAGTACAGAAATATACTGAATGCTGGGTGTTTGAAGATTTTGTACAGAACTGTAAGACATGTTGACTTTGGTGGTTCAGGTATCAGTTCTACTATAAATCTTTTAAAGAACTTTTTCTGAAAAAGAAAAAGATATACATATACTTACTTCAGTAGGATTATTTAAGGAATTTAATGAAATTGATATGCACAATAATCTTCATTTGACTTTCTTTTAAATCTATCAAGTTCCAAATATTTAGGCTTATGAAAGAAACTGGTTTCAGAGTACAAATGTATTTTTTTGCACTTTTTCCGTACAATGGCTTTATGCATTCTTTGTTCCTCAAAAGTTTTTTTCAAGCAAGACTTCTTTTAAATTAAAATTAGACAAGGTAATATTATTCACCAATTTTATGTAGATTTTGGGTATTTCCCAGCTTTTCTTCACATCTTCAACATCAACAAACCTGGAAAAAAATTTAAAATAGCATATATTAAACATAAAATAATGAAAAAAATGAACCTCATCATTTTCTAAGAACGAAACGCTAACTAGTACTGTCTTTTCTTAATCATTAACTTCAACATTGACATGATTAAATTCCTATTGTTTCTTTGATTGTTCTTTACAAATAAAATTGAAACAAGTGAAACTGTGATCTACTGCTCACTAATGATACCCCCAGCAAGTGGATAAATTTAATATTGTAAAAATATGTAAATTTCGGTAAACAGTGATGAATCTGAAAATTATCACACTGTATAGCTGACTTATATAAGCCCTGAAACTAAATTTCAGAAATCCTTGTATTGTAGTTCCTGAGAAAAATGTGACGAAAAATATTCATGGGACAGATTAACAGACAGATAGATGGATGGACTGACAGATGGATGTATGGACAAACATAGGTAAAACAGTATACCCCACTTTTTTTAAAGCTGGGGTATAATTAAAAGCGGGAACTATAATTAAAACGGGGTATTTACCTGCCCTTTTTGTCAGCAGCTATGTCAGTACATTCCTGTAATTTTCTAACACCTTCTCTGGATATCATTCCTTGTTCAAACTGTCTCCAATAACTCATCTATTGAATAAAAAGCATTTTGAATTTCAAAATTTATAGGTTTATATTTAAAGCCAGGAAAATATTTTGTTCTACAAATACATGAATATTGTGACACGTGGAATGCCATTTATATTCTAGCCAAAAAAAGATTCCATCTAGAAAGATATTCAAAATCTTTGCAGTCTTGCTAATGAAAACAGTTTGAAGATGCTGGATCAGTAATTCATTTTATTGCAGGAAAAATGAAACCTTTCCATAGAATGAGTATTTCTTTATCAGGCTATTTATATGTTTGCAAGTTCACCTGTCCTATTGTAAAATCCTATAGGTATTGTCCTCTGTAGAGATTGTATTCAATGCATATAAGACCCCTGAAATTTCTCCTTGCACAGACTATCATTCATTGATTAATTAGGTTGGTCAAAACATTTAACTCTTAGTAATTGATTGATTGACTTTCTTTTCAGCCCCTTTCAGCACTATTGTGCTATTTCTTGGATGTCAAATTTTATTAGTGCCATAAGCCTGAGAGTGAGTGCTCTGAGAGAGAACCTTAAATCCGGGGAAGTAAAACTCCTAAATTCATGAGAATTTTTGGTTGAAACAAGTAAATGATGTTAAAGATTTTATTAAAAGTCATGACTTGAAACACAAATTTTCCAGCAATGACTTTACAAAGAACAATCATTTCAGGAATGAATTTCACTTTTCGTTCTCAAAAGTTTTGAATGTTAACTTTGACAAACTCTGCAGGAGAAACAAGATGAACTGTAAACTATTGTTCATAAGTTATAATCCTGTTCACTGTTGTTGACTCTATTCTACAAATAAACATTGGCAAAAAATCATACCATTTCTTATCTTCTTATTTTTAAATAAAAGCCTTATACAAACTGGAAAAAGAATAAAGAAGTATTGAAAACATCTTATAGGGTATAGCATAGCACAGCCTTAATTCAATTCATATGCTGCATCTATTATTTGCTGAAAATGTAATAAAAATGTCATATATGTGTATGATATTTTATAGATAAATAAGTTTTAAATTAAAAAAATTGAAGGCACTCAAACAAGTCTCACATTTTAGCTTGGCAAAACCCGAGAGCTTTTTAGTGCAATAGATAATGAAGCTATTATTAAAAGCTTTATAATTGAAAAAACTGTTCCAAAATGTTTTAAAAACAAGGATAAACCAGTATATCCCTCCCTCCTTTGGAGCAGGATAAACCAGTATACACCACCTTCTTTTGGGGCATAGGTATAATAAAGTATAAAACAATAATACATGTCCATAAGCACCATGCCCTCCTTGCCCTTTTACAATGAACAGGAATCTAAATAATCCTAATATGACATTTATTTTTAAATGTTCTCATCACAAATTAATATTCAACTACCTTGAACCAAAAATGTTAACCTGATACAGGAGAGAAGGACAGACACATGCACAAACTGGAAACATAATGCCCCTTCTATGGTAGGAGAATAGTGTGGATTCATTTAACTTGTGGATTGAGGGGGGGGGGGAATTCTGTGGATACTGTGGATTCATTTAACTTGTGGATTGAGGGGGGGGGGATTCTGTGGATACTGTGGATTCATTAATTTTTGTGGGTACCAATTTAAGTTGATTACAGATAACTTGCATTTTCATGGATATTTGATTTGGTTGTTTTGCCAAAGTCTGGATAGAAAATTTATAATTCGTTGAACATTTGAATTTGTGGTTCACCAGTACCAAAGAAAACCATGAAAACTGGTTTTCAAGGAATAATAATGAATCCACAGTATTTGATTTCATTATTGGCCAAAGTCTACATTCACATTTATCAAAAATTTGTACTTCATTTGAAATTTAAATGGAGTGGTTAATATATACCCACAAAATCAACATCAATTGGTAGTCCACGAATATTAATGAATCCACAGTTATTGGTTAAATTAAATCTATTAACGTTCAAAAACTTTATTCCAAAGAAAGGGAATAACTTACTTTTTCTGCCGTCAGCAATCTAAGTATAGCTTCATTAGTAATATCTTCCAATTCCTTTGAGGAAAAATTGTATTTTTGTGGATATTTGATTTCAAGGTTTGGCCAAAGTCTACATGCAAGATTATGAAAAATGTGTAATTTATTATACATTTAAATTGGTGGTTCACAAATACCCCAAAAATGAACATAAATAGGTATCCCACGAATAATAATGAATCCACAGTATTAAGTTCAATATAATCTGTTATAAAATCAATCAATTTCATGTCAAAGAATGACAATAACTTACTTTTTCCGCCTTCAGCATTCTAAGTACGGCTTCATCAGTCATATCTTTCATTTCCTTCCTAGTATACATGCAGGGTAACTTACAATCACAGTCAGGACATATGGCGTTAGGTCGAATGTCTAAAGAATCATCTATTTGTGCCTGGAAATATATATTTAGTGTAATGGCTATTCCAGTAAAAAAGAATATGGGGGTTTGGGGAGTTGAAAGGCACCCTTTTTTAGTGCGATCCTCCATATCATTGCATTTTATTATGCATTAGTTTTAAAGAAGATGATGGAATTTTATTTTTCCTTTGGATATCGATGGGAACTGTGTACCACCAATACCAAATGTATGCCACCCCATCAACATTGAAGAGTTTTTTTTGGAGATGGCTTTCAAAATATTTGTCTTGTACTTTCCTAGACCACTAAATATCACCTTGTAAGATTGAGATTTTCTTTTTCAAGCAGCAGCTTTCTTATTCATCAAATGGTAACAAACTGATTAACTCCCACATATAACTTTTTCCCCAAAAATGTTTGGTTCCAATTTGCCTAACTGTTTCAGAGGAAATGCTGAATTTTTAATTGTCTTACAGATAAATGGACAGACTTGGGGACAGCAGAATCAAATAGAAGCCTGATATCATAAGAAAAGCACAAACAAACAGTACCTCTGTACTTCTTAGCAAAATAAAGAGATTGCATTTAATACTAATATATATTTTTTACAAAATATATATTATCTGTAAACCATATTTGATCATTTTAATAAAATTCAAACTGCAACAATCAATGTGTTAATCTATATTTCTTGTTACATAATAACCATTTACAATCCATTATAGAATTATATGAAAACATTGATAAATTAAAGTATTAAAATTTCAACCTGCCTTACTTTGAGGAACAATCTTATTACAAGCAATTACACCCCCTTTCCTAAAACCTGGATCTGCAAGTGCAGATCGGTCAAGTATATTTCACTGAATGTTTATAAAATGCAACTCAAACAGTCAAACTGCAGTTATAATGTTATCTTTATATTTCTTGTTACATAATAACTACAAAGAATCCATTTAATGAAAGACATTGATAAAGTGTTAAAATTTTAACCTGCCCCGCTTTGAAGGACAATCTTATTACACGCAATTACTTCCCTTTCCCTAAAACCGTGAATCTGCCAGTGCAGATCGGTCAAATATATGTCATTGACTTCATGTTAATAAAATGCAACTGAAACTGCAATAATGATGTATTTTTCTATATTTCTTGTTACATAATAATCCTAAAGAATACATTGAATGAATGATATTGATAAATTGTTAAAATTTCGCGCTTTGGGGGACAATACTATTAGTGCAATTACTTCCCTTTCCTAAAACCTGGATCTACTAGTGCAGATAGGTCAAATATATTTCATTAAACTCATGTTAATAAAATGCAACTGAGACTGCAGTTATAGTTATCTTCAATATTTCTTGTTACATAATAACCAAATGAAGACATTAAGGAGACAATACAAAGATTTGTTTACAATCACTAATTTGAAATGCTTGTAACTTTCTTATGAATGCATAGAAATAATAAAACGTATATATAGATAGATAAAGATTAATCTTTTAAATGAATGCAATATTTTTATTATGCAATCATTATGTAATCAATTATTATGTAATTAGTGGCAAAATCTGGGTAAGTTCACTCAAATGGATTTAGCTCCATCATCTCTTTAACTATACAGAAAATTATAACAAAATCTTAATCAACACATTTTGGGCTTCAAAAGGGTGTCTCAGATTGTCTCTATGGTATTCCATTCTCTCATAAATCTCTAATTAGTGTAAACATCCTAACCACATAAAAGAAGATAATGTTTAATTAGGTGTAAAATTTGTTCTATACATTCTATCTGAAATCTGAGACACCCTTTTGTAGATAATGGCCATAGGAACAACATATAATAAAATCAACCCTCTAGGGATACCTATGCAGAAGCTAATTTCATTTGAAAGTGGAAATTTGGTTAAAAATATTTTAGACACAGTTAACATTATAATTGGTTACATAATTTTTGCATAATACCAAAATTGCATTTATTTGAAAGGGTAATCTGTTAGCTATCCAAAACTACCACTTTTATAAATTTTCAAGCTTTATTAAGAAAGTTACAGCATTTTAAAACTTGGGAGTTGGAGCTATAAAATCTTTGTATTGTGCTACCTTAAATGAAAGCATGGATAAAAGTGTTAAAATTGTAAACTTGCTTTGCTTTGAGAGACAATACTATCACACGCAATTACATCCCCTTTCCTAAAAACCTTGGTTAAATATATTTCATCGAACTTACAATCCTGTTTAATCAAATTTTTTGTAATTGAACTTAAACTAGACACTTTTAGATTTAGCTATGCATTTACTCACTTATTTGTTTTATTTGATTTTCACAGAAGGAAACCAAGCATAAAGCATAGATCTACCTTATTAAAGTACCACCCCTGATTGTGATTTTTAAAGGGTCATTTAGATAAGATCAAGAAATTTTCATAAGATACCTCTTCATCTGTTGTTTTATAAGGATCACTATCTCACTAGGACTTCTCAACTGTATCCCAGTCAGCATCAGCTAAAAATCTAAATGGAGAAAGATAAGATAGATATTTGCTATGAGAAATAACAACTGAGTTTATTTTCAATGTGATTTTCTTTTCCACCAAAAATTACCTATTGGGTGTCATTCTTATTTCTAAAAATATCTCACATGTTTGTTTGCTTAGTTCCTTTTTGGTAGTTTTAACAGCACTCCATATCAATATTTCTAAATTCATTATTTATATGTTTTCACATTGTATACATTTTATCTTATAACTGAATCAGTTAGCAACTCTAGAACATTTCAGTCTGTTTTATATTAAAAGTTTTATCTCTCATTAATAGGTCATATATCTTAATTTTTTTGCCATGTATACCTTTCTGTTTTTACATTATACTAACATCTTACAGAAGTGAGTATGCCTAAACTTAAAACTGTTCTGTTTTAATAAACTGAGTTATCTTTCACATATCTTTTAGATATCTTAGTGAGTTTTCATAGTTTACCTGTCTGTTTTCAACATATTCAGGGTTTTATCTCTAACATCTTGTAAAATCTCAGAGAATTTGCCATGGCCATTCTTTTGGCAGGTGATGTGTCACTCATTCCTGAAAATTGTGATATAGAAAATTTAATTAACTGAACAAGATTATAAATAATAAATTTGTTTATTAAAGTGTCACATATTGATTGCCATAAAACATTTACATTTTGTGGAAAAAATTGTAAATAATCTACTTCCTGATAATACTGTCACCTTTGATATAAGTCAATAAAATTGCTTTATATAATAAAAGTTTTGAGCATGAAAACTATAGAAAGAATTGTAAGTTAATTATATGTTCATACACCAAACAGAAAATAATTGTATTCCATTGGAGGAAAACAAGTAAAATATGACACTGTTAATCAATGACAATGATTTGTTACTAGCTTTCAGACATTCTTCCTTGAATGCTTTAAATTATGAAATTTCAAATTTATGTAATTCAAAATTTAAACACCAATTGTCAAATAACATTATCAGCTGTAAAACTTACCTAACAGCTTGAGTAGTCCAACAACTGTTGTAGAATTTATCAGTAAAGTTAGAAACACAATGCCTGATACATGTACTAATACCTAAAAATATAAAAGGATTTATGGTAATTTGTTTTTTAGGGGGTATTTCTCTCTCTTTCAGTCATATTTTTTTTCTGTAAAAGAATACATTTTTAATTGAAATAATTCATTTATAACCATTGAAATATTATGAGCTTAACCTACTTACTGTCTTTGCAGTAAACCAGAGGGTAGTGATTAGATTCATCACACAAGCTCCTCTATAATTAACAAGTAAATTGCGAAGGTTTTTTTCCGATTTATAGACAGATTGTATCCATTGAAATTTTCAGATGTATCATTTAATTCAATGTGCAAATGGTTGACAAGCTGAACAATTTTTGTATTATACACAGCAATGGTTACGTTGCTGTTCACTACTTTTTGAGTATTGCTTATATCAAACACAATGGTTACGTTGCTGTTCACTTCTTTTTCAGTATTGCTTATATCAAACAAAATTTTAAGTAGGGGTGAATTATCATGCCAAGTTACATAACTCCTGCTCCAAGAGACATATTTTTTATCTAAGGTTTGAGTATTAAAGTTGATCAACGTTATTGACCTTGACCTTCACTGTAGGGTTTCTTATTTGTACATGCAACACCTCCAAAAAGTGGTACATTGTATATAATCATAAGTCTCATTACTAAAACTCTTCAGGTTTGAAAGTTAGAGAGTAGCATTTATTCTACATACAAATATGAGTGACTAAGTTGAACTAAGTTATTGACCTTGACACTAACTGTAGGTTTTTCCTCCTTGTATACTCAGCACAATTTCTGTTAGAGGTGAATAATAATGTCAACTTTTGTTACCAAAGTCATTGGGGTTTGAAAGTTAAAGAGAAGAAAGGAACATATATAGGACTGATACAAGGTTGAACAAACTGGTTACTTGAGGCTTTCTATCAGTCGATCAATGGGGGCCATAAATAACCAAAAATTAACCCTTAACTGCTCGAAATAAACCACAGCTGTTACTTTAGTTATGAATATAAAACTGATTTTGAAATAATTTACCCTGACTCCTACTCTCTCCTGGTCAATAGTATCATGATGTGCCACTTGTAATGCCAGCGCCAGACTTACAGCACCACGTAATCCTCCCCAAGTCATCACTATACCTTCCTTCCACGACATACCATATCCTGTATGGCGTAATATAGGACTAAATATAGCTATTACTAGACCTCTGAAATATAAAAAGACAAAAGTCATCACTATACCTTCCTTCCACGACATACCATATCCAGTATGGCGTAATATAGGACTAAATATAGCTATCACTAGACCTCTGAAATGTAAAAAGACAAAAGTCATCACTATACCTTCCTTCCACAACATACCATACCCAGTATGGCGTCATATAGGACTAAATATAGCTATCACTAGACCTCTGAAATATAAAAAGACAAAAGTCATCACTAAACCTTCCTTCCACGACATATCATATCCAGTATGGCGTAATATAGGACTAAATATAGCTATCACTAGACCTCTGAAATATAAAAAGACAAAAAGTCATCACTATACCTTCCTTCCACAACATACCATATCCAGTATGGCGTAATATAGGACTAAATATAGCTATCACTAGACCTCTGAAATGTAAAAAGACAAAAGTCATCACTAAACCTTCCTTCCACGACATATCATATCCAGTATGGCGTAATATAGGACTAAATATAGCTATCACTAGACCTCTGAAATGTAAAGACAAAAGTCATTACTATACCTTCCTTCCACAACATACCATATCCAGTATGGCGTAATATAGGACTAAATATAGCTATCACTAGACCTCTGAAAAGTAGAGACAAAAGTCATCACTATACCTTCCTTCCATGACATACCATATCCTGTATGGCGTAATATAGGACTAAATATAGCTATCACCAGACCTCTGAAATGTAAAAAGACAAAAGTCATCACTTAACCTTCCTTCCACGACATATCATATCCAGTATGGTGTAATATAGGACTAAATATAGCTATCACCAGACCTCTGAAATGTAAAAAGACAAAAGTCATCACTATACCTTCCTTCCACAACATACCATATCCAGTATGGCGTAATATAGGACTAAATATAGCTATTACTAGACCTCTGAAATATAAAAAGACAAAAGTCATCACTATACCTTCCTTCCAAAACATACCTATCCAGTATGGCGTAATATAGGACTAAATATAGCTATCACCAGACCTCTGAAATGTAAAAAGACAAAAGTCATCACTATACCTTCCTTCCACGACATACCATATCCTGTATGGCGTAATATAGGACTAAATATAGCTATCACCAGACCTCTGAAATGTAAAAAGACAAAAGTCATCACTATACCTTCCTTCCACGACATATCATATCCTGTATGGCGTAATATAGGACTAAATATAGCTATCACCAGACCTCTGAAATGTAAAAAGACAAAAGTCATCACTATACCTTCCTTCCAAAACATACCTATCCAGTATGGCGTAATATAGGACTAAATATAGCTATCACTAGACCTCTGAAATGTAAAAAGACAAAAGTCATTACTATACCTTCCTTCCACGACATACATATCCAGTATGGCGTAATAAAGGACTAAATATAGTTATCACTAGACCTCTGAAATGTAAAAAGACAAAAGTCATCACTATACCTTCCTTCCACGACATACCATATCCAGTATGGCGTAATATAGGACTAAATATAGCTATTACTAGACCTCTGAAATGTAAAAAGACAAAAGTCATCACTATACCTTCCTTCCAAAACATACCTATCCAGTATGGCGTAATATAGGACTAAATATAGTTATCACTAGACCTCTGAAATGTAAAAAGACAAAAGTCATCACTATACCTTCCTTCCACGACATACCATATCCAGTATGGCGTAATATAGGACTAAATATAGCTATTACTAGACCTCTGAAATGTAAAAAGACAAAAGTCATCACTAAACCTTCCTTCCAAAACATACCTATCCAGTATGGCGTAATATAGGACTAAATATAGCTATTACCAGACCTCTGAAACGTAAAAAGACAAAAGTCATCACTATACCTTCCTTCCACAACATACCATATCCAGTATGGCGTAATATAGGACTAAATATAGCTATTACCAGACCTCTGAAACGTAAAAAGACAAAAGTCATCACTATACCTTCCTTCCACAACATACCATATCCAGTATGGCGTAATATAGGACTAAATATAGCTATCACTAGACCTCTGAAACGTAAAGACAAAAGTCATTACTATACCTTCCTTCCACGACATACCATATCCTGTATGGCGTAATATAGGACTTAATATAGCTATCACCAGACCTCTGAAATGTAAAAAGACAAAAGTCATCACTAAACCTTCCTTCCACGACATATCATATCCAGTATGGCGTAATATAGGACTAAATATAGCTATTACTAGACCTCTGAAATGTAAAAAGACAAAAGTCATCACTAAACCTTCCTTCCACGACATACCATATCCAGTATGGCGTAATATAGGACTAAATATAGCTATCACTAGACCTCTGAATATAAAAAGACAAAAGTCACCACTATACCTTCCTTCCACGACATACCTATCCAGTATGGTGTAATATAGGACTAAATATAGCTATCACTAGACCTCTGAAATATAAAAAGACAAAAGTCATCACTATACCTTCCTTCCACAACATACCATATCCAGTATGGCGTAATATAGGACTAAATATAGCTATCACTAGACCTCTGAAATGTAAAAAGACAAAAGTCATCACTAAACCTTCCTTCCACGACATACCATATCCAGTATGGCGTAATATAGGACTAAATATAGCTATCACTAGACCTCTGAAATGTAAAAAGACAAAAGTCATCACTAAACCTTCCTTCCACGACATACCATATCCAGTATGGAGTAATATAGACTAAATATAGCTAATACTAGACCTCTGCAAAATAAAAAGAATAGGTTATTACGCCTCAGAATTGTATAATTTCAATTTGGTTCTTGTAAATCCTTGGCTTTCAAATATTCATAAGGCTTTAGTGTTCCTGATGAAGGTAAACCCAGAAAAGAGCTTTAAATGAATTTTTAATGTGTTGTTTTTATTTTTTGACTGCAATTATTATCAACATTTTGTTGACAGCTTAATAATAGGCATTCAGGCTCCAATATTGCTAGTTTTGAAATGGATATGACAATCAATTTTCTTGGATTTAGGAAGTCTATACACATATTGACAGCAATGCTTGTAGTTCTACAATGCAATAACTAACATCATACACAGATATATGCCTGGTTGTATTTAATTTTGATAATTTGATTGTATAATGTAAAAGTTGAAATGATGGAAATGAGATCCATCAACGTTAAAGTAACTTCATACAATATATCATAGACAATGAGTACCATAAGTTGTTTCCCTTACACTGACCTAATCACAAACTTTACAAATTGTTGAACCACTATTAAAGCCACAAGATATTCAAGTCTCATTTCTGCCACACTGTCACAGACAGGACATGAGTCTTTACTTTCTACCTATTCTCATATTTTAAATTAACATTACCGGATAACAAAAATTCCAAAATACAGCGAGAACATGTAAAACCAATCTAATCCATGAATTTCAAATATGGCCTTCTCTGATATCACCATGCCAACAATGATGAAGATCAAGGTGTTAGCTATGTAGGCTAAAGTTTCCCAAAATCTGAAATATACAAATTAATAATGTTTTAAACTTATTTTAATTAGATATGGACCTATCAAAAGAATGACTGAAAGTGCAATTTTGTCAAAATCATGCTAATTTCAGCTAAGGTCTTCTGGCTTCACAAAATCTCCTCTCCCTTCAATAAAAACGGTTCTAGGTAGTGCCCAGGAAATTATGAGAAAACCAGAATAAAATAAATGCTTAGGCAAGTTTCACAGACTTTTGTCCATCCATTTCCTTGGAAGGGAATGATCACTTTGAAAATGCTTTTTTCTGCTTTGAAGTGAAGTTTATTCTGCAGCTTAGAAATTGCATGTCTCTTTTTTTAAAGAGCCATTCTCTGTAAGGACCAAAATTAGTGTTCACACCTATGTCACAGATTTTTACCATTCTTTGTACACATACTACATAACTAATATAATTAACAACTAACACTTTAGAAATTAATTTTGGGCTTTGTTACTATGGAAATGGCGGCCATTTTGATTTTGGGCTTTTTTTTCAATGAAAATTCTAAAAAATTTCCTAAATATCAATGCTTATTTTCCCTTAATCCTGACAGTAAATGATGCAGACAATTATCAGATCTGAAAGCTGTTACCTTTGCCTTTCTAAAAATATATCACACATTTGGCTAACAATTGTGTACATATGCTTATTTTCTATTGGAAAAGGGGGTGATTTTGACATCTAAATGAAAACCAAATTTCACCAAAATTCATTGAAGCTTTGAAAAAATTTCCGAGATAGTTTATAGAAAATATTGCCAAAATCATAAAGATAAACCCCCCGTTTAAAATTTAAAAAAAATTCAGGGATGTGTTTTTTGATTTAAGAAAAAAAATGTGGATTGAAAACTGAAAAAAATCAACTATGTGTCTATGAATTATCTCCCCTTATGGTTCTTCTTCATTGAAAACATAAAGAAACAACAGGAAGTACAAGGGTTAATGCCCAAAATAAAGTGCAGACGAAATGCAGACACTGATAAAACCATCATAATGTTGGTAAAAATAAGATATATCAAGGTAGATACTATGTAGTGCAGTTTCTCTCCAAAGTTTATGGGTTGTGATGAACTCATCAAGCTCTTGCCAAACATTGAAACAGTGAAACACAGGCAGTGCATACCAAATATTTGCTATTTTGTCTGAGATTGGTCTAAAACCACCAGTAGCTCTTCATCTTCACATCAATATTGTATTTTTACCAGCTGTTTCAATTAAATGAAAAAACAACAACAATTCAAATTGTGCACGTCGCATGTTATGCCAACAAAAAGTTTTCATCTAGATATTGACCACATCAAGGATTCTGGACTCAAGTCGGTACCTTACAGCTAGCCTTAAACTAGCAAGTAGCGGACCAAAGGAAAAGGATTGTATTCATCTTATTAACTAGACAGAATGTGAGTAATGGAAATAAAAAGAACTTGACATGACCTCCCCCTTTTTCCCCTTTTATAGTTTTGATTATTTTATGTAAATTTTAAATTTTCATTATTATCATTCATCATTGATTATTTATTAAAACATTCTCAATTACTAAGACAATGCAAACATGTCTTTTAATGAAAAAAGGAGCACTTTCTATGTATTAAATGAGTTTCAAAACAGATATCTAATTTACCTCCTTTCATGAGTGTAAGAATTGGGGTCATATAATATTTATGTATTATTTACTTTGTACACATTTTCTATATTTTTAAAACAAATAATTATTCTGTACAATTCTAAGGAAAATGATTTTATAATTAAAATTTAGATTTCTGTAATAATTTGATTTCTTTTTAATGTTTGTCCTCCATTCTGTGATTTATAATCTATATTGTATTACCTTATTATTTTGTTTTCCACAGTTATTCTTCTTAATTTTGCATCCCATTATTCTCTATTTTAATGTTGGTGCTTACTTGTCTCCAATCATAATGTTCATAATTATTTTGTAATTCAATAATTGGGGAATTATATTAATTATTCTTTGTTTGGTAAACCCTATTAAACCCCTGAATGGTGAGTGCATGGTTTTAATCTATCATTTTTACAATTTATGAATTATTTGATATTTATTTCAAAACAGTACTTTAGCTGTAAAATTGTCAAAACTTTAAAACTCCTATTTACATAACACCATGGTTGTGAATATAAATATTTGATTTGCATTCAATATACCCCTTCCCACCCCCTGACCCAAGATTAGATGTGTATTCAATATCCCTCCCCCCCCCCCCCCCCCCTGAGATTTGATAGGGTTTTTAAAACATCCTAAATAAGGAGTATCTTTTAACAATGTTTTGAAGCTGAAAATAACAAGCTTCCCAAAAAAAGTTATATTGAAAAAAAAATATTCTAGAAAAAATTGTATAATGATAGAAAATAGATGAGTATACTCTGTTGAACATCTGTGAATGGTTTAGTATAATTGGTATGCAATATTAATAAATCTTGAACAGCAATACATGTATAGATTAACACAGAACTTGTTTCAATGTTTTACTGTAGTTTTATAAATAATTGCTATAATTTTTTTCAGCATATTGTACTTTGTTTCTGAAGAAAATAAGAATAGATGTCAATGATGCAGTACTTGAAGGGGAAATGAGGTAATAACAATATATTGTTTAAAAGTAATCCTTGTATCTTCACAAAAGGTTCAGCATGTGTTTAGTAATACTATTATGATATACATGTATGTCATACAAAGTCTTCACATACAAGAATAGAGACTAATTGCTACATTCCCTGAGTCAGGAAGGCTAGAAAAAAATATATTGGAGAGTCTTATCCTTTTCACAAATTGCACCTAATTTATTTAACAAATGATACTATAACTGTATCATAGTAATGTTTATTTGTCTATGAAAAAAATAGCATTTAAACAAAAATTACAAAACTTATTTGCTGTTTATATTGCTGATTCTTATTTTTATTCTCTATATAAATAAGCTGAATCAATTTAATTGTTGTGTAAATAATTATTATTCTTACATAATCAAAAATAGAAATTTACTTCCCCTATAGAAAATATTTTTTTAAACTGCTAATGCCTTATATATTTAGTAAGATACAGTGATTGAATATGAAGGGAATTAATTGCTGTTTAAATTTATATCTTGCTATTTAATTTTTATTACAAGCAAATATTTCAGCTTATTATAGATGCTGTTAGTATTTAGATCCTGTTAGTATTAATTAAAATTTATTTTAAAGGTTAAATCAACAAGAACAGAAGGGAATCTGCCAACATATCCAGAAAAGATGGAAACAACAGAAGATGTATGTTATCAGACCACATCAACCCACTTTAGTAATTTTTTTATTCTTCCAAAATATTTTGGCAAATAATTTATCCCTGTATTTCCCCAAAACAATCAATTTAAGAAAATTCTATTTATACTATGAACTATAATTAACTTTGTATTTTATGCAATTGCTGAGCAATGCTATCTTACATCAAGACAGATTCAGATTCAATATTTTATTATAGTCTCACTACTTGAAATTCATAAATATACAGTACATACAGAGTATATACACAATATAAGACAGCGAATATACAAATATAAAACACAAGTACCAAGACATCTAACATAAGGGATATTTTCCAATTAACAAAGTTCCATAACTCATCAGTTGAAAGGTAAAATTTGTCACAATCAGAAGTGCTGACATCTATTATTCCTAAGGTTGTGTAATCATTGTAATAAATATTCCATTCTCAATTTTATTCATTTAAAGAAATTTTATCAATGCAGACTGTTAATGAAAAGGTGTACAGAAAGCAAATGTTATATCAAAAATAATCATAAAGTGATTGCATAGAATTGAACCCCTAGAAACTATTACTGGCAAAAATAAAAATATATTTTTGCTGAATTATTGCCAATGAATAATATCGCTACTAGAGATCAAAGAACATAGAAGTAAACAGTATAGGTCAGCTATGATCACTCAAAAATGTCAGAGTCAATATTTTATGTGCCCATAACTGAGTTATATTGTAGTAAGTTACAAATGTTCCTCATTTTTTTTTTTTATCTTTTCAAAGCCAGATTTATTTGACATATTCCTTAGAATTAACCAGGGGAAATAGCAATTCAACATGATGTCATCAGAAACCTTATATTTTTCAGAGTGATGTAACACAGGCAAGAATTTAAGTGAATGAAACAGCATCACTTCTAAAAGTAGCATGGAATTTTTATCACAGGTATTATTTAGACAGACAGATTAAAAAGTGTTTTGCCTTGTAAATCAACAACAACAGTTTCTCAATCAATATTTTAAAATTGTGTGTAAACGTTTTACTAAACCCCTTCAAACTAGCTATATATAGAATCGCCCTTTTTTTTGGCAAAAGGGGGGGGGGGGGGGGGGGGAGGGGGGTATTTATCTGATAAACAATCTGTTGTCCAGTTCCAGTCAAAAACATTTGGGAATCTAAACTTAATACCAAAATGTTAATGCTTACAAGTGATTATAACATCAATTGGCCAAAATTAGAGCCAAATTTTTCTTTTAATTAGAAATATCTATGCAATAGGGAGAAACATGACTCAGAAACATTACTTTTCTATAACTTTTTATAAATTGCTTATTTTTTGACCCATTTCAATGCGATTTTATTCTTGTATTTCGGGGCTTCTTTCATGTGCTGAATCTAAACATGTATTAAGTTTAGGGATTTTGGGTCCCTTTTTTTAAATGGGTCCATTGAGGGTCCAAAATTTAACTTTGTTTGATTTTATCAAAAATTGAATTATTGGGGTTCTTTGATATGTCAAATCTAACTGTCTATTTAGATTTTTAATAGTGGGTCCCGTTTTCAAATTGATCTACACTAATAAGGTACCAAGGGTCTAAAATTAAACTTAGTTTGATTTTATCAAAAATTTAATTCTTGAGATTAATTGATAAGCCCAATTTAACTGTATATTTAATTTTTAATTTTGGGTCCCGTTTTAAAATAGGTCTACATTAAGGTCCAAAGGGTCCAAAATTAGACTTCGTTTGATTTTTACAAAAAAATAATGTAAGGGGTTCATGCTGAATTTAACCATGTATTGTGATTTTTGGGCCCTGTTATCAAATTTGTCCATATTGAGGTTTAAAGGTTCCAAAACTGTTTAATTTCATCAAACCATTGAATTGCTGGGGTTCTTTGATATGCTCAATCAAACTGTGTATTTAGATTTTTGATTTTGGGTCCCATTTTCAAATTGGTCTACATTAAGTTCCAAAGGGTCCAAAATTAAACTTAGTTTGATTTTAACAAATATTGAATTCTTGGGGTTCTTATATATGCTGAATCTAAACATGTGTTTAGATTTTTGATTATGGGCCCAGTTTTCAAGTTGGTCCACATCAAGTTTCAAAATTTAACTTTGTTTGATTTCAACAAAAATTGAAATCTTGGGGTTCTTTGACATGTTGAATCTATTTAGAGTTTGGATATTGAACCATTTTAGCTTAATTGTCAAATGTTTAATCACAATCCAAATTCAGAGCTGTATTAAGCCTGGTTCTGGCTATGCAAATTGGTTAAAAAGAAATTATATGCCCAAGACCTATTATGGTATACAAATGTCCTCCGTCTATTTGTCCAGCGTAAACATATCGCACCATAACATTAGAAGGACTTTTCCAAATTTCATGAAACATAATGTAGTTGTTACTTATAATGGTCAAAATGATCTGTATACGTTTTGGTAAAAATAAGATTAAACCTTTTTGAGTTACAGGACTTTGTAACTAAAAAAGGGGTGTTTTTTTTTTTCACATGTCCCGCCGTATCTCAAAAATGATTTATGATGATTGCTTAAAACTGTACAAACTTCTTAGTTATGTTAATCTACAGATCTGTTTACTTTTTGGTGATGATTCAAAATGTTTATATTTTAGAGTTATTGAGTTTTCTGGTATAAAAGGGTTATTTTGCACCTGTCGCGCTGTATCTCAGAAAGTGTTGATGATTATTGCATAAAACTTACACTTAAGACAAAGGGCGTATCATACACTCATGGCGCAGCAGTTTATTGAGTTCATGTCTGACATGTTGATGACGGATAGACAAACGGACAACAGTATGCCATAATAGTCCTGTAAATGATGTATAAAAAGTGCATAAATAATGCACTCAAAAGTTAACCATGAAAGACACAAAACTATCTTTTGAATTTTGTGTAAGCATCAATCATTAGGAAAAAATTATTTAAACTAGTAAAAATTGCTTATATCTAATATTTGATTAAGTTTTTAAAATAAAATACTTTCTTTTATTTAGAAATAATCCAGCAGTTTCCAGATTATGAATTTCACCATGTTAATGAGTTTTACAAGCAGTTAGAATGAGGTGTTTTTCAGAAGAAGAAATGAGTTCCAAGAATATATATTCTAAAAGTTCCAAATCTGTTTATTGTAATAGATTACTTGAAATAATGAAGAACATTATTACAACTGTTTTTCCACAAAATACAGAAGATGTCCTTCATTCACTGACAATGTAATTGAGTTCTAATAACCAGGAACAGAAACCTCAAGCATTACCAAAAGGTTCATTTTGTTCTTTTGTTGATTCATTGAAAAAGGCTGAATCTTAGCACCACAAAAAAATACTGTCATTCTAGACACAGACCATGTTGTATAATCAAGTTTATCAGATGCTTCCAGACATATCTGAGAATAAATATTATGTGACATCTAGCTGCAAAATAAAACTGATTTCAAGTTTTTTGTTAATCTCTTTTGTTAATGCCAATTATTTTGTCATAGTCGCATCTCAAGTTGCATGTTTTACCTGTAACCTCTAGAAATGTATCCAACTGTTATACAAGTGAGTGGTTTAACTAGCTATAAACCAGGTATAATCCACCATTTTCTACATTAAAAAAAGGTCTGTACCAACTCAGGAATATGAGAGCTGTTATTCATTCTTTTGACATGTTTTAGCTTTTGATTTTGCCATTTGATAAGGGATTTTCCATTGTGAATTTTACCTTACTTTCATTGTGACCAAATCACTACTTTCACTTTAAACAATTGTTTTTTTCAAATGTTTTACTTTTTCAATATATATATGCAATATATATAGGACCAATTAAATATTAAACATTTCAAAGAAAACAGTAGCCAGAATACTTAGAAAGAAATACCCCATATAATAATTGGGAACTATATTCAAAGGCCATGGAAAAAGGGAATTAATTGTGGTCTGAAGCCAACTGCAATGTTCTTTGTAATGTGTTTCCATAGCAACTGTTATTGATATTCATTTTGAATAATATAAGTTGTGTATCAAAACAATTCCTTATCAGTATGGTTTTACAAAGTTAAATAAGAAAAATTTTGAAATTGACGAATATAACCACTTACTTTCTTTTAATCTGCACAATGCAATTTCAAGTTTTGCCAAATTTCAGAAAATTTTGAACATTTTTTTTTTTTAAACAACAAAAAAACACACAGCCAATTTTTTTCTTGGTGAAAGAGTGATATATGAAGATCATTTTGGGGGCATAACAAATATATCTGACGTTGGGATAAAAAATAAAATCATTTTGAAATTCACTAAAAAATGCCTTTTTCAGCAGTTTGAAAAAATGCAAAATCAGCACTTTTCAGATACAAGTTTTTATGTTTTGAATTGGTTCAAGACAATGTCTGTTTACTTTAATGTGTTATTTCAGACCTTTACTTGTTCAGTATACCTATGATTTAGGCTAAAAATGTATATTTGTTAAAAATAATGAAAGTTGAAAAATGATGCATTTTGAGATTTTGCTACTCTGTTTCTGGGCTTATATATATGGGACCTGTAACCATAGCAACAGAAACCCCAAAAACAAAAATGAAAGTTATTTTTGTTATCAGGGCATCATATGGGCTTAATATTGAAAAGATATCGAAAATCTGTGACATTGGTGTAAAACAGTCCCTTGAATATCTTTGGTTTTTACAGAGAATGACTCTTAATGTTTTGAATGGGTTCAAGACGATGTCTGTTTACTTTAATGTGTTATTCCAGACCTTTATTTGTTCAGTATACCTATGATATAGGCTAAAAAAGTGTATTTGTTAAAAATAATGAAAGTTGAAAAATGATGCATTTTGAGATTTTGCTACTCTGTTACTGGGCTTATATATATGGGACCTGTAACCATGGCAACAGAAACCCCAAAAACAAAAATGAAAGTTATTTTTGTTATCAGGGCATCATATGGGCTTAATATTGAAAAGATATTGAAAATCTGTGACATTGGTGTGAACAGTCCCATGAATTTCTTTGGTTTTTACAGAGAATGACTCTTAAAGACATCATAAATGGTTATCTCCCAATGAATGTAATAATATAATTTGGGATGCTTGGATCTTTATTTGATAAAATTGACCATAAAATCATGTTTGATATTCAAATTTCTTTTCCAACTGATTAATCAATCTTTTCCAGTTTAAAAAGTGAATTCATTTCATCATAAACTATTGAAAAATGATATTAAAGGAATGCTGGAATCTCAATTTCCCACTCTTTGAGGGTAGAATCCACCAAAAAGTAAATTTGATATTAAATGTGTAGTTTTTTTTCCAACTGATTTATCAACCTATTTCTGGTTTGAAAACTTATTTTTTTTTATCATTTACAACTGTTAAACAGATATTCAATTTATGAAAATTTGCATCCCGATTTCCCTCTTCTTTTTGGATATAATTGACCAAAAGGTAAACCTTATGAAAACAAATATTTTGAAAACTTAATGTGTAGAATAATTTTTCATGGTAAGCAGTCTTGAATTAACATAGATAGAAGTTCAAAATTTATTTCATGAAATTGAATTCAGAATCACTTAGTTCAATATATGCAATCTTTCCAAAAATTTAAAAGAATCAATTTGAAAGCAAATCTAAAATATTCACCTATATTTAATTTAGTTTTTTTTCATTCTAATTAAATTTTTAAAATTACTGACATGTGAAACGAACTCCTTGCCAGCTTTTATTCATGAAGAACCGTAATTACATAGAATACCAAATCTGTCCAAAATAATCAATTTCTAAAAAGAACAAAACTCTTTGATGGAAAGGTTATACTGATTTAGGGTTCAAGGACAGCATGTTTACATGGCATGTGTGATTATTTTCTTTACATGACACGAAAAGTGATATTTTTATTTTAAGTTTCAAGCATTTTGCATGTTTTGCAATATATGCAGGGTGATACATCTGGTATTTTCACCTGTGTAGGAATTTCTCCACCTCTGGACTGATCATTGTTTTCTCTGCAGACATTCTGACGCCAAGTACCACAACTGCCAACACTCCAGACACTTTCAAAAACTCTTCTCCTAAAATAAAATAAATACAAGAAATATCAAGGCTGATTAAAATGTCAGATTTTAGTGTCACTCGGTTTTTCTTCATTTATCTCAATTATTAAATATCAAGGATAATTTCGCTCTCAGCATAAACACTAATTCATCAAATGAACTGAGGAAAACCACACCATTCAATTAAAACATTTGATAATTCTAATCACTCTCATACATGAGTTACTAAAAATACCAGTACCATCATGACCATTGAGCTGTTTAGAGAACTTGGCACTAAATACATATTTGCAATTAAAGAACCTTAGTGAGCACGCTCACATACCCCATGTCCCCACATTGTCATTGGAGAAATTAAATAAGTATAAGAAAAAAAATTGTATAAGAAAAAATATTGAATAATAATTTCCTGTCAATATACATAGTATGTCCTTATTATCTACAAAATTTCATGAAATTCTGTTGTGTGTTTTCAGAGGAGTTGAGATGACAAACTGTTGCAGAAGTACATTGAAGCAAATAAGTTCAAAGGGGCATAACTCCTAGAAAAAAAATTGAACCGTAATTTCCTGTCGATATGCACATCTACATAGTATGTCCTTATTATCTGAAAAGGTTTCGTGAAATTCTGTTGTGTGGTTTGAGAGGAGTTGCGATGACAAACTGTTGCAGTAGTACATTAAAGTAAATAAGTTCAAAGGGGCGTAACTCCTAGAAAAAAATTGAATCACAATTTCCCGTCGATATGCACAACTACATAGTATGTCCTTATTATCTGAAAAGGTTTTGTGAAATTCTGTTGTGTGGTTTGAGAGGAGTTGCGATAACAAACTGTTGCAGTAGTACATTAAAGTAAATAAGTTCAAAGGGGCGTAACTCCTAGAAAAAAAATTGAATCGCAATTTCCCGTCGATATGCACAACTACATAGTATGTCCTTATTATCTGAAAAGGTTTCGTGAAATTCTGTTGTGTGGTTTGAGAGGAGTTGCGATGACAAACTGTTGCAGTAGTACATTAAAGTAAATAAGTTCAAAGGGGCGTAACTCCTAGAAAAAAAATTGAATCGCAATTTCCCGTCGATACGCACAACTCCATAGTATGTCCTTATTATCTGAAAAGGTTTTGTGAAATTCTGTTGTGTGGTTTGAGAGGAGTTGCGATGACAAACTGTTGCAGTAGTACATTAAAGTAAATAAGTTCAAAGGGGCGTAACTCCTAGAAAAAAAATTGAATCGCAATTTCCCGTCGATATGCACAACTACATAGTATGTCCTTATTATCTGAAAAGGTTTCGTGAAATTCTGTTGTGTGGTTTGAGAGGAGTTGGGATGACAAGAAACAGGACTGACGGACGGACGGACGGACGGACTGACGGGTCAAAAACATTATACCCTCCGCAACTTCGTTGCATGGGGTATAATGACATACTTAGGATACTGCTAAATTTTCGAAGTGTTTTATGTGATGGCAGATGGCCTAGCTTATCTCCTAATACATTACGCCAAATAAATAGCAATTTTGCCATTTCCAGGATCATAATCCTTGCAGTCATGCATGATTAATATAACTGATGAGGATATTGATATAACTTAATTGAATGGCAGTGCTCATGAAACAATTGTCACCGGATCATCAAGCAGGTTGTTTCAAAACTGCAAACAAACAAACAAGTTCAGATCGATTGAATGTCATGTATGAGTTTTTCCTTTTTTTCAAGGTAAATACTCAATCTCTTTTTTTTCCTATTGTGAAAAAACAATACCCCACATCTTTTATTTAAATTCTAAATTTATCTTACCAATATAGTACGTCAAATATGTTGAAGCTAGTGTGATTGTGATTTCTATCAAAGCATCGTTGAAAACTCTGGACAGGAAAAATAAAGTACATTTTGCCATGACGTAGCCCCATAGAGGTCCTAAGAGAGCTACTTGTAAGAAGTACAGCACTATTTCTCCACCTATAATAAAGTAGAAGGTTAATACCCCTGTAGTCAATTTTATAAGTTGTAAACAGCTAAAAAAATGTTTTTTGTTTTTTTACAATTTCTAAAAAATGATACAGTTACATATAAGAAATACATATCAGATAAGCCACTTTGAATGTATCTGTCCAATGACAGTTATTGTTTTTCTGTATGAAAATCCAGAAAGAATTTGTGTTATGTTAAATCTTTGGTTATCCCTCTCATTTATTTTCAACTTTAATGCAGACTAAATACCAATGAATGCATATGGTGACCTTGACTATATCGATTTACACAAACGTTGACCTTAATTATATCACTACATATAGATAACTCTGTGTTGTTGGGTATCTGTCTTATTATTAACACTTGACATTATCCAATCAACTATCAAAATCAATTATTATTATTTAATTTACATTTTTAATCATTAAAAGGTATGCTATTTTATCAGATTTGAAAGAATCATGAATTTGCTATTAAATACTAGTCATTCAGTGAAATAATGTATTTTTAGATATCATTTTGTCCTGAATATGTATGAAATATTTGCTGCAGGACATAAACAGATAAACCAAACAATAGTACATTATATATCCTTTAAATGAGACAATTTTATCACTTCATAGACAAAATAACAACATTAATAAACATTTTTTTTACATGCAACACATTTTTCTTTCATGAGTCTCCAGTAATAGTATTTTATAAGTATGTAAAGAATAGAATTAAAAAGTTAATCATATTTTACAAACATGCAATGCACAAAACTACCCTAATAAATTATGCATTCACAGATCACCTTGTCGCTGCACTAATTATAGATTTGCTTATTCATGCAAAACATGCAAAAATAATATAACTATAAAATTTCATTTTAGGTCACGGAAAACTATTCGACAGATGCAAGTTAATCGTAGTAATTATACTGGGAGCTCTTCACTATATCTGTAGTAAATACAAAATCAATTTTCACAGCTTGGACTTTTGAATCTTTTTAAACTGTATTAATGCCTGCAAGTTGTATAAGGAAATAAACAGATTTATGCATCATAGAATGTTTGACTGCACAAAATCTTGTATTTATGTATTACAATATAAAAACAAAAATTAATCCCTGATCATTATACAAAAACTGTAAAAACAAATCATACCATGCATACGTAAAATATTCTGCATATGTATTGAATTTTTAAAAGGATTATTGGAGAAATAAATCATGTTTTCAAATCTGACCTTTTAAGAGAAACCTTTTTAAAATAATATTATGTTACCTCCTACAATGTTTAAAAATCAAATAAAAAACTTGCTGTACAGCATAAAGATAATTATTACGTCTAAGTAAATTGATGCATCATGCTTTACATTAGTGCATTTTTTAATCAAGGAAAAGTCATGCATTAGCTAATTGCAGATTCAAACTTACAAGCAAAAAGATTGCAATTCAATCCTGAAGTCTGAACTACAACCCTCAGCCATTTTCATACATTATTACAAGCAATTCTATACGAATAATATTATCGAGCAAACAAATAGCATTTCCGGTTATAAAAAAAATCTGTCTTAAAACCCAGCTATTTCAAATGCTAATGCTTGATATCTACCAAAAAAAAAAACATTCTACCCATCAAATAAGCAAGCAAATTTTCAGCTAAAATCTCAAAGAATAAAATCTTACCTATTTCTATTTAAGTAAAAGTTTTAAGAATATAAATAATAAACATCAGTGCTAAAATATAAATATGTGGAGATAACAGAAAGGAACAGATCTACTAGACAGAACAAAGACTGGACAACTGAAAATCTACAAATTAAGTCCTATATAAACCCACTTCATTTGTTTGCAACTGTCCAAGGTTAGGAACCTGTGGTTCAGTGGTTGTCGTTTGTTGATGTGGTTCATAAATGTTTCTCATTTTTTTTTATAAAGAAAAGATTTTCCTGTTTGAATGGTTTTACAATAGTATTTTTGGGACCCTTTATAGCTTGCTGTTTAGTGTGAGCCAAGGTTCAGTGTTGAAGACAGTACTTTGACTTACCAGCATAATGGTTTACTTTTACAAATTGTGACTTGGATGGAGAGTTGTCTTATTGGCACTCATATCAAATCTTCTAATATCTATATACTATGTAAACATTGAAAGCACAAAGATTATATAAAATCCTGGGTCTAGTTACTGAGGGTATGTAGATTAGTTGGGGACTTCATCATTTACCAAATATCTCCTTTTACAGTTAGTTATCATTGACAGATTTATCAAACATTTTATAAGCACATTTGCCCAGGGAACTGTTGTTAAAATTTAAAACCCTTATTTGGCATACATATCAAACAGCTTATATAATATCAAACATGTGTAGTAAGTTTTAAAGTTGATGTGTTCACAAAATACCTTGTACCAAATCTTTAACCTGAAATAGGACTAACAGATGGACACACAGACATGACAGACATAATGCCCCTTTACTATACATCTTATCGCTAATCCCAGCTGACCCGGCCGCTTGAACTTTTGACGTCAACAACAATCACTTTTCCATTGTGGCGTCAGATATTTTGTTTTATGACGTCAAAATTTTACGGGAACCTGTGTGATTTAAAGCAATGGCGGACAAATAGCGATAAGGTGTATAGTAGGTAGGGCATAAAAACACAAACTTTTAAAACATTAATATAAACATAACTATCATTTTCAACAGAAGTTTAAACAAAACTGTCAAACTGTTTTATACCTTTTGAATGTATATCTGTAAAAGATGACAAAGAAAAGATATGTATATATGGTAGATCAAAGATATTAGATTTGAAAATCTGTTAAATCTCTTTCAAAATACATATAACCTGCTTTCTGCTTTATATCTAATAGTCATATAAACTTTTTTATTTATATAATATAATATAATATAATAGAATAGAATAAAATAGAATAGAACTTTGTATAGTGTTCAAAGCAAGTTTGCATTAATCTAGAAATTTATCAAAGAAATAAATAAATAATTTCCTAATACATTTTAATATGAAGTCACAATTGTTAAATTTCTATCAAATTTGAATTTGAGCTGTCCAGTTTTTTCCCGAAACATATTTAATCTGAATTGGAAATATATATATAACTTGTATTAGCCCAAACTGTATAATATTGTGAATTAATTAAAGTATGGATGCACTTCAAAGGATATTTGATGTATTGACAGAGAAGGGTAAATTTGTTTGCCCTTTATATAACATAGTGATACAGAAATACATTTAAAACAGCTTGAACCTTCCATTAAAATGTCATCACGGTCAAGACAACTTGGTCAAGAAGTGAGTAACAACCCTTTTTTTTTTGTAACAAAATTAGTTCCTTATCTGTGATAACATTTCTTTGGTTAAAATCAAAAAGAAATTGTTATAACTTTTACTCTTTAATGTTTTTAAGATGATAAAACACCATTATGTTATTTTTTTTTCAATCAATTTTACCTTCAAGCATAAAATGATGCATTCTTTCAACAATGCACAATTTGCTATTAAAACCAAAATCAACAAAAATGTGTAAAATGAAAAAATCATTTTAATATAACCACACAAAAAATATCTTTGCAAAGATATTAAAAATGTATGAAAATTTTTTCTAACAATAACTAAATAATTTTGAGAACCATTTAAGTGAAGATAATGAGCAACATTGTAACTTGCTTTGCCAAGTATTGTAAGCCTTGAGGTATTGTTAAATTTGCAGAACTTTTCAGTACAAATCCTGGGAATTGATAATCCATTTGGCAATGGTTTTACCATGTTAACAAACCAAGTCATTGAGATATAGACCAAATAAGGCACAAAAAGATTATATATTATATAAAAGATCATATAAATGTAAAAGCAAGTAAAAAGCTAATTAAGGAGGGGAGTGTAACACAGAAACATGGCAAAAGCTGAACAGATAGTAAGTTTAAATTTGTGATAATAATATCTTATTATAACTACTGAAGGCAAGCAATATCAATTCAGCTATTTATTAAAATAAGACTTCTTTTCGTTGTAGTAATTGTAAAATTTCTTAAATTAAATAGTTTCATTTAGCCCTTATAATCAATAACTTCTGGTATCATGCTCTTGAGATTTTATCTTATTTTTGATACAGTAATTTTTTACACAGTAACAGGTCTCTCGCAGACAAAGGGCCAACAATAACACATTGAACCTCTTTCATTGATAGCCTATAAAATTACTATTGACTTGCAATCATTTAACAAAAAATAACTATTAAATTTCTTACTTTCAAATTTTGAATGAAATGTTCAAATGTTGATATCACAAAAAGTTGCATTAAAAAACATTTGTTAATCTGGTGAAATCATGATTTGATGTTTCTAAAGATCCATATACGTGTTGTTTTATAATATCTCTTATTTCATGAACTTTGATCTTTAATATGATATTAACTTTTAAGAATAACATATACATCATATTATTTACCTGAGATTCCAGAATCTTCTGTGGTCAGCTTGAGAAACACATTAAAGAACACAATTGCTGCACCATCATTGAGAAGTGACTCCCCCTCAATCACCATTGCAAGTTTCTTTGAGGCACCTGATCATATAAGTCATCAATTACGTTTTAAATTTTTGCATCATAGCTTTTACATTATAACTATCATCAATTCAATTTCTGACCACTCATTACATTGTATTACATTCTTGTTAATTTAGGTTTAATTCTATATATAATACTCTTTGAATATGCACATCATTTTGTCAGACTGATCATATGAAATTGATTGGTTGCTAGACAAGGAAGTCCACCTAACATGTCTTAATATAAAGGGCTGTTCTATAAAGACATACATGGGACACAGGGAAGGCACATAAAATCTCATCAATGTTTTTGCACAGTGAGAAATTGTACAAGACACAGACCAATAACGGTCTCTGAATTTGGATAATTTCTCTAAAATTGGCTTTTTCTGTGGAAAAAAGATTGTTTCAAAGACAAATTTAAGGAGTACAAAACACTACACTTATAGGGCATATATATATACCCTAATTCTTAAAGTGCCTTCCCGGGTACCATGTATGTTTTAATGGAATGGCCAAGATTAAAACCAAATAGAAATCTTAGTTAAAAACAAATTGACAGGATCATCCTGATGATGACCTTATATTTTGAATTCAAAGTCTAAAGGAACATCTAAAACCTAGAAGAATTTAACTTTACCAAGTCTATTTTATGAAGACAGAACAGATAGTTAAGCATGTGTCACTATCTGTTAGAATAGATTCATTTTAATGTTTACTATCTGTTACTGTTTCTATCTATCTGTCAAAATCTATCCGAGGTTTAGATTCCTATGGTACTTTGTGAACAGCAAATAAATCTAGGCTTTTAATTTAACTGAAAAGTGAGTTTACACAATTTAAAATACTATCTATAGTACTTTAATATGACCATGAATTTGTGTGGTGGTCTAGTAGATTCTATTAATTAGTTGACCCTGTTTTAGCATAGAGTGCCAATTTCAATAAAATTTTAAGTCTCTCTTCTTAAATCAAACCATAATAAAAATACATAATAATGATAATATTGTGTATTTAGAGTTATAATAATTTATATTAAGTGTAACAGATGTAATAATGTAAATTCATCTATGCTAATTTGTGTAAAAGATTATAAACTTTTCAACTTTTCTGTACTACTTAAACATATTCTAATATCATGTTTTCTTTACAAAAGTGACACAAAAGTGACACATCAAAATACTTATATCTCCATTTTATTTTGAATTTCATAAAACTTTAATTCTTAAAGTACGTGAGAAATAAATTTTCAGTTCAGGATGTTCGTCAGTAAAACTCTTAAAATATGCATTTTAACAAAAAATACATGATTTTAATCTGTTAATGTATATTTTGGTCAAAAAGAATAACAAATTTAATCATCTTTCTAAACGTACAGGCATGCTGGCACTTATATCAAAATAAACATCAACAGATTTTATCCATGTGTAAAAAAAAATTAAGCCACATGCACTTTTTTGAATAAATCCTTTCCACCTTAATTTACATGTAAAATATCATGTTCAATTCATTTTCCTGTGAAAATATGATAACTTTATATAACCTAATACATCTATGTTATGCAAACAACCGAACTATTAGAGAATGCTTAAAATAAGGATGATATATAGTGTCAGACTTAAGTCTAGTGGATAAGGATTAAAACTCCATAGTTTTTTAATGTTTGACCAAAAATGGATGTGAATTCATTGATGAGTAAAAAGTATGCATGAAATGAAAAATGTATGTAACTGTTACTGAATTATTAAAAAGATGGCATTTATACAATTCTACTACATCTTGTAATTATAAATATAGTTATATAATCAATGAATATTCAGATGTCAGATTAAAGGTACTCTTTTATCTTTTTTTTTCAACTTGCACAGCAAGCAAACCTGATCATGAATAATAAATACTGGGAATTTTTCAACATAGATTTCAAAAAGATGTGTTTGCGAAAACAAATGCCCTAATCTATTGAATGATGGAAGGAATGAGATATCATGATGATATCTGAACTCAATAAGTTATTCACCCAGCCAAATATTTTTTCATAGGGTTCTAATATACTCAAGATTAAAATGGCTGCAAATGATAGAACATTTTCCTGTTTTATTAGTTCCCGATCATGACTATGAAAAAATATCTGTCAGGTGGCTCCCCTTACACACAATTACAGAAGAGGGACTGATTTCAATAACACTACTGAAGATTGTATCAATATCATAATAGTAGTAATGGGTTGTAAAAATATCTTCAAGAAAATGTACAGGAATTTAAAATTTTGCTATATGTCACTATACCTAGATCACTAAGTAATGCCACAACTGCCACAGGATCAGTGGCACTTAGTATAGAACCAAACATCATTCCTTCATTCCAGTTCCATCCATATGTAAACAGATATCTGGCCAACAAGCAGGTAAACACTGATGCCAAAGCTGAAAAAAAAGACATCCATATGTAAACAGATATCTGACCAACAAGCAGGTAAAAACTGATGCCAAAACTGAAAAAAAAGACATCCATATGTAAACAGATATCTGGCCAACAAACAGGTAAAAACTGATGCCAAAGCTGAAAAAAGACTTCCATATGTAAACTGATATCTGGCCAACAAGCAGGTAAAACCTGATGCCAAAGCTGAAAAAAAGACTTCCATATGTAAACAGACATCTGGCCAACAAGCAGGTAAAACCTGATGCCAAAGCTGAAAAAAAGACTTCCATATGTAAACAGATATCTGGCCAACAAACAGGTAAAAACTGATGCCAAAGCTGAAAAAAAGACTTCCATATGTAAACTGATCTCTGGCCAACAAGCAGGTAAAACCTGATGCCAAAGCTGAAAAAAAGACTTCCATATGTAAACAGATATCTGGCCAACAAGCAGGTAAAACCTGATGCCAAAGCTGAAAAAAAGATATCCATGTGTAAACTGATATCTGGCCAATAAACAGGTAACAACTGAAGCCAAAGCTGAAAAAAAGACATCCATAGGTAAACAGATATCTGGCCAACAAGCAGGTAAAAGCTGATGCCAAAGCTGAAAAAAAGACTTCCATATGTAAAGAGATATCTGGCCAACAAGCAGGTAAAAACTGATGCCAAAGCTGAAAAAAAGACTTCCATATGTAAACAGATATCTGGCCAACAAGCAGGTAAAACCTGATGCCAAAGCTGACAAAAAAAAAATATCAATGTGTAAACAGATATCTATCTGGCCAACAAACAGGTAACAACTGATGCCAAAGCTGAAAAAAAAATCCATATGTAAACAGATATCTGGCCAACAAGCAGGTAAAACCTGATGCCAAAGATGAAAAAAAAATCCATATGTAAACAGATATCTGGCCAACAAGCAGGTAAAACCTGATGCCAAAGCTGAAAAAAAGATATCCATGTGTAAACAGATATCTGGCCAACAAACAGGTAAAAACTGATGCCAAAGCTGAAAAAAGACATCCAAATGTAGACAGATACATGTATATCTGGCCAATGAACAGGTAAAAATTGATGCCAAAGCTGAAAAAAAGACGTCCATATCATATGTAAACAGATATCTATTCCCCATTATAATGAAAATAGGACAAAGTTATAACCTTTAATAAAAAAAACATTAGGCTTAAATTAAAATATTGTTTGTTTGCAGTTTACCGACCGACCCTTGAAAATCCTCCCGACTGTGAAAATTTTATTGCTTTAAATTTGAAGAAATTTTTTTTAATACTTCTATTGACGCGATCTGGAACTTTGGGTCCTTTCCGGAAATGATTTAAAGTCTGGGTCAATTACGCATTTTTCTTAGCTTCCAGTCAAGCGTTCATGTGACCATTTAATGATAAAGCACATGGAAATTGTTTACAGGTATCCATGAAGTCACGGAGGAGTACTTTAAGACAAATAACGAACAAAAAAGTTTATTAGTAAACTGTTTATACAGATTCAGGCACATGTAATGATGTGTGATGATATCATTGACAATGATGTAGCGGATATTCATAACTGACACGATAACCATTCTGTCTGAGTCTGTCTCAAACAAATCGGGTACAGAATCTGTGGAGCCTGACTTTATGGAACCAATTTCAGTGGTAAAATAATTCGACAGCAGCTTGAAGTATGGCATATTTTCTACAAATCGTTGTGAAGACGACAAAGATGAAACCACTCCTCTGTGACTTAAATCGTCATGGATATCTGTAAACACGCCTGTACGGAGGAAGGGCTCATTTGATAGATCCGTGTTTTACTTGCTCGGATACTAATATTAAAAACACATATTTTTGTATCTATTCATATTCTTCAAAACTACATATGTACAGTTATACTACAAATCTACAACTGTCAGTTCTTGGCTACACGAGCTGTTCTTATCTATAAAGTCATGAATATTTATTAGCTATGTAGGCGTGTCAAAATCGTATCATACACGATAATGACCAGCCAGTACACACTGTAATTATTTCATTAACCAGTATTAAAAGATAAATATAACACATTTGAAATGTTAATGGATATAGATCATGCCAAATCAATAAGAAGCAACCCTAACTACACAAAGATGTAGAGAAAATGAATGGTTAGCTTGAAAAATAAATATACTCTCTCTATATTAAATCTATCTTCGATTGCAATGAGTATGCTCCTTTACTTCCCCACTCATTGCAATTATTCTCTTTCTTAAAATATTAAATATACCCAAACTGTGTGGCCTGTGTGAATTCAATTAAAACATGTCCTTAGGAGCTATGCTGCCAAATTTTTTTATGCATTAAAAACATTTCAGTACAGACCATTTACTTTTAATGGGGTGCTATGGATTTCACCCCAAACTTTAGATTTCTTTGGTTTTCATTAAAGCCTGGCAAAAATATAACCTTATCACATATAATTAAATATTGTTAGAAATATGAACACAGTCGAATGTCTTAATACTTTTTTTTCAAATTGCCTTTTTTTCAATTGAGGAAGATTCAATGGTTATTTTTTTTTTATTAAAAATACACTCTTTAATACACTGTCTTATAAATCTTTAATATCTACATTTGGTCTGATGAAAATACTCTACTCATGAAAACATTCTAGTCAAGAAGCATACATGTCTGAATATATTTCTTTAAAACAGTTCTAGTCATAATGACATTCCTTGTTTATAAGTGTTCCAGTATTTAATAATTATACCATATTTTATGTCATAAATTGAATAATGACACTATGTTAAAGTTTCAGTTTTGGTTAAAAAGTTTTTTATCTGAAAATGCCTGTTCATTTGATGTTGGTTTTCAGCTTGTCCAGTGTTTGTTTTAAAATGGTTTTTTTCTTCACAAGAAACTTGGTTTAGTGTAACTGTGTTTGTTGTTTTAAAATGTTGTTTTTTTTCACAAGAAACTTGGTTTAGTGTAACTGCTTGTTTAAACTGTATTTTGGCTGATAAAATAAAATATTTTTCCTACCTACCGACCCTTCAGTCTGAAGGTACAGTCGGAAAACTGCAAACAAACATATTTTTAAGGTTGGCCTTATTTCCATATTCTTTCTATTTCAAATTGAATGAAAATGATATTTTGGTACTTTTTTTTATTAGCCTAATATAATTCAGATACACCAATGGATGTTAACGTAAGGATTTTATGAAATAGATAAACAGTTTCAGTCAAAATGGAAGTTGTCCAAAAAAAACTTTGCTAATCTCCTTGTTAAATAATAAAATATTATTAAAAACAAAGAAGTATTTACAGTATTCACAGCTGGTGAAATATTTTAAGTCTGACAGACAAGTTCACCTTTTCAGACCCTTCAAGTTTTTGCCCAACCTACAGTACACTTTTTTATTATACAAATTAAAGCATTTGAAAAATTAACGCATTATTGAGGTCTTTATATTATTCATCTATTTTATAGTTACTCACCAAGACCAGGAATAGCCAGGACAACAACTTGTACAAATGTTTTAACAAAGGTATGAAAATCCATGGCAAAGGCTGATTCAAAAATAAGGACTGGCAAAAAGATGTGGAGTATAAGATGTGGATCTGAGTCGACCACTTTGGCATAAATATGGATCTCTTCATACTGTCCGGAAAGTAGTCCAAATAAAATCCCAAGTACAAGAAGAACAACTGTGTATGGCAAACGGATCTTAAATCCTTTAAGGAGTCTTCTCACTAAAGCTGAAAAAGAAAATGCATAATTTATTTCTTTTATCCTTAAACAGTATTTATATAGATAATCTAACACACACAAAGCATATGGCAACAATGAGTATGTAAATGCTTAGTAGTTGTATATTGTGTAAAGTTATTGGTTAACTCTTTGGCTTTTCATTGCATGAATCCAGGATTAGCACACTGATTAGTAATTAAAGCTATTGACAATTGTAGTTTGGGATGATGTTATTTAAATTGTTTTTATTTGTACATGATGCATATATACAGTATGCTCATGCATAGACTATTTGACTTATTTGGACAGAGTTTGACAATACATTTTTGTACTTTGATTTTTAACAAAAGTTTTTTAAACCTGGCATGGATAAAAGTTTGGTTTACTATTTCATTAATTCTATTCGGATTTCAGTGTATGTACAACTTTGACATTGTTAAAATTAAAGACTACCATGTTACAATTTCCATATCCAGGGTGTAAAACAGACTTGTTTGTCTTTTTATTTTGATTACTGAAATTTCATTCTATATATTGGGGATCATAGATTTTGAAAAATTGGCGGAGGGCCCCAAACTTAGGAATGTAACTCGTAATGAATGTAAATAGGAATGGAACAGGTAAAAGTCGCCATTAACCATAAATGAAGCTCCAGAAGGGGGACCCAGGCCTCAGTCTGGGCCCTCAATCTGTCAGTGCAGAATTGAGGCAGTATATATGTGAAGTGAAAATTGGAAGATACATTTAAATTGTATACAGAACTTTACTTGAGACATGATATAGAAGTACTGCTTGGCTCTTGTACCACATACATTGAAAGCCATCTTCTTATATATATAATTAATTATTGTGTTTACATGTTTATTTGTTTAATGCTTTCCATTTGCACATGTCTTTTGTAAAAGATTTAAACTAATTGATTGGTGTCTCACCTATGATCAAAGAAATTCTTTGAAAGAGTTATTAACAAGTTTATAATCATCTCCCAATAAATTAATGATATTACACAGGTTTCATTGACACAAGATGTTGCAGATTTTTATACCTTAATCAGTTACTGGATATAGACTTTTGTACAGTTACATATGTATGTAGTAACAATTTATTAAAGTTAATAACTACTATCAACTTGTACCATGTACTACAAAAGTACATGTACAGTAAAACCTGTATAAACCGGCCGGCTACGGGACTATGAAAAAGGGCCGGTTTGGACAGTGAGCCGGTTTATTCAGGTTTCCGTTTTGACCGGAAGTTAATGACTTGTGACGTCCGACATTTTGCATGTAAAAGTTCTCTCTGATTGTAAATTATATCTGATATATTAAAATAATTTGACTTCGTTTTTCATTGATTGCATTTGCATCATAATGCTCGCGTTGTTTGGATTGTAAGACGAGAGTTTCGATTTACTCCTATGATCAATAATTTGAAATGTTGGAATGGCCGATTAAAAAGCCAGAATATTATCAAACGTAATTTCATCACTTTCGAAACGTTGTCGTACAGTGTACAATATCCATTGCTTGTTGTCATCCGAGTGTTTTTCATTATCAAGGTCATTTGTTAAGGGGTTCACAACAGAGAACCCAGGATTTCGAAATCACGATGTGAATTTCTTACTCCGCGATTTTAATTTGTTTATCCAAGCTAAAACGTAAGTTCAATCCGAGATATATTCGGTGTGTCTTTTCGTTTCATTGACACGTTTATAACGTTTTAATAAATAATACAGCTCACTACTGTACGATTGTAGGTTCACAGTTTGACACCTGAATAATTGATTATCACGAAAAGCCATATTGTATAAACAAATAATTATTATGTTTTGATTGCATATCGATCATTGAAATTAATTAGAAAAACCGGTTTTGACAGGTAATACTTAATGTAATTAAGAGTATTGGGACTTCATAATTAGACCGGAATTCGGAATACACAGGGTCCGGTTTGCAAAGGGTATTTTAACAAAGACTTTGAATGGAAAAATATGGGACTTTCTTTTTCGGCCGGAATGGACAGGAAACCGGTTTATTCAGGGTCCGGTTTAATCAGGTTTGACTGTAATTACTTTCTTATGTATTCATTAGTCTAAGAAATTTTACTTTATATTAATTGACAGCAGTTACTCAAAGTACATGTAATGCACATGTATAATGACTGTAACAGCAGCCATTCAATTTCACAGTACATGTACATACATGTAAATAATTGGGATTATGTCATAATTGAATTATAAACATTATTATAAGTTTGTTTAATTATATATGCCTTCTTCTTGCATGTCCTGCTGTTGAAATAATTTACCTGAATAAATGTTCTTCTAAGGCCACTCCAAATTTAAAGTTTAGTTCTTCAGATTTCATAACTCATTTCATGGTGCCTTCACATGTTTTATTCTTAAATCTCAGATTGTTTTCAGTAATGTTTAAATTTTGTTGCTTTCAAACACACAAATGACTTACGGTATATTTATACAATGGAGTTTATTGTTTTGTAGTAAGGCAAGCAGTTCCACACTGGAACATACTTTTACAAGGCAAAGATCCAGAATATTTGAAAAGGGGGAATAAAGTAGTCTTTTATCATGTTTATTCATCAATTTTGGGAGATGGAAAAATATGAAAAACATTTGAAAATTGTACACTGGACATGTTTATTTTAATCTTATCAAAACTAAATAAATATTAAAAACTGTCACAAGAGGTCAAAAGCATAAACAAAATTAGCTTTGTGTAGTGATCATAGTTATCTTTTAGGATATTTATAGTTTATCTTTGATCATCTCAATGAGATTGATTTTCTCTCTTGAGCCGGTACGGTGAACATGGTGAAAGCGAGAAAAGCAATCGAGTTGAGATGACCAATGATAATCTGTTTATCGCTATTTTACCTAGGCTATGACAATGTTGTCAATTTCATATCAATTTCATTAGCAACGCCACCTGCCTCCTTAGTTTCTAGCGATAATTTTCGTTCTCAAGCAAGTAGCATGATATGAACAAATATCACTAAGAAAGATTCAAAGAAAAAATGCACAAAATAGTAATAAATATAAGATATTGGATGAAAGGTTTTTAATATAAAATTGCTATGTGTCACCTAAACTTGAGGTTTATCTTAACCAAAAATGTTTTTATTTGCTGACACACAAAATCAAATTATTCCTGGGTAATATATACTAAGGTCAATAAATTGAGTCCCAGATTTTAACAGGTTGGGACCACTCATCAAATGAGATTTTTTTTTTTAATATAGTTTAAAAAAAAATCTTTCATTTTAGATTTTACAAGTTTCAGTGAAAATATCAAAGGTCCATTAGCATGTTTAAATCAATATAAAATTGAGAATGGAAATGGGGAATGTGCCAAAGAGACAACAACCCGACCATAGAGCAGACAAAAGCAGAAGGTCACATGTAGCTCTCTTTTAAAATACTTCCGATTACATATTTGTTTATGCATGTCATCTAAAATCATAACTAATCAATAATATCAATGTTTTCAGTCTGGTTTTTTTTATTATTATCGCATGCATCAATTTTTTTATTCTTCTGGGGATTCAATTACATTAAATGACCTCAATGTTCATGTGTCATGTAATTCACCAAAGAGTAAAGAAATGTGTAATATTATTAACTTTGGTTAAAGGCTTTCAAGACAAATAATTATCTTTGTAAATTGTAAGTTCCGAAAAAAAAATCATCAATTTTCTAAGCCATAAATGCAGGTATTAGAAGAATTCAAAAGTTGTTTCCTTTTGACAGATTGACAAATGAATATATAGTGTTATAGTTGAGTCTCAGATTGAACTTGGCAATTTTTTTTCTCGAAAAATCAAATTTAGACAAAAATACATTTTCTTGCCAGGAAATATTTCTGTTAAGATTCATGCTCAAGGTTTTGGCTAAAATGGGTGTGTAAAATCTGAATTAGTTTAAAGGCATGGCATATGACAGATTATTATCCTGTTTTTATTAAACAAAGTTGGGAAAGATGTTGAAGAACTTCCCCACAGAGAATGATTGAGGTGAACTGTATTGATTGGCATGTACACAAGAAAGAAAACAGATGTATCTGATAACAATAGGGGATTTAAATTGTTCCACTAGGACGTGTCCATACCAAGTGAAACTATAGTGCTTACCGTGTTTTACCAACTTCTAAAGGAAGTAACAAAGATCCAAAGCAATTTTTTTTTAACTCTAAAACACAAAATGTATTTTAATTCTATTTGCCTAAAAACTGAGACAACTATAACGGACCATTCCATTTAATATAATATCTGTAAAAGGGAGATGGTTGTTTGTTGCTAATGGTATTGAAAGTCCTTTCATATAGGTATCAATTGGCTCATATTAAAAATATTTACGTTCAATTTTTTGAACAGGGCGACTTTTAAAAGGAAATCATCACCCCACATGCACTTGTCTCAGACCCCACCCTATATACCTTAATGTATATATATATAGGATTTTTTTTCTGAGACAAGTGCCTGTGCATCCCCTCCCCCTAAAAAAACACACACACACACGACCACCACCCCACTAGTCCAGAAGTTAAATGGAGTGGCCTAACTATAAAAATAGTAGTTAGTAGTCTTAGCTTAAAACCATTTCCATAATTTCACCGGTTTGGTTGCATCTATGACAAAATGTACGAGTCTAAGGCTGCATGTACCTAAAGAAAAAAGTGTAAACAAAACCGATTAAATTAACCAAAAGGTACACAGAAACCTGAAAGGTTATATAAAATATAATTTTACCAAAAAAAATATACATGTATATGAAAAAGAGTGACACCTCATTGATTATGCTAATTAACAGCTGATTAACAGGCAAAATTACTTCTAAAAAACCCTGTCCTAGTTTCCCGCGGTTTTTGTGTGTCTAAATTTGATACGTAACCGGATGCAGCAAGTATTATGCGGATCAAGATGTAGAGAACTCTAAATCTGTAAATAGGGAGAGTCAAATAACACAGCGGCACTTGTCTCAGAAAAAAATCCTATAAAGGCTTTTATTACCTGTGTTATATCAATGTCCATATTATCATCAGAGCCATATTATATGTCTCTGTTATCATATAGGAATAACTTTTTTCAGAGACAAGACTTAGTGCATGTGTCCTGAGAGATGTCAAACAGAAAACTAGTCTAATTATTCTAATTATTGTGTTTTAGTCTAGATGCTTAATTGCAAATCGGCAAAAAATAAAAATGGAAACAAATATAAAAACAAAAAAGAAGTTGAACACTACATTTTGTAACTGCTTAACTGTTAAGTTATACTGAAAAAGACCCCTTTTCCCGGAATCCCCCCCTTGTAAACGTGACCAGAGACATATATGTGTATATATGTCTCTGACGTGACGAACTGGATACGCCACTGAATATTGTATATTAATTGATTTGCAATCTATTTTTTTGTCATGAAAGAAGTGAACTTGGGTTTCATCTATATATACTTTTACAAACAAATTTCCGTAAAAAAAAAACTATAACATTAAATTTTAAAATTTCACACTCTTAAAATCACGGAATAACAAATAGTTACTAAATCTGTGTAATATGTGAAGTACCAAACGATCATCCGTTTTTATACGATTTAGTTTTTGTAGATATATTCGATTTTTGTTTTGTTGTTGAGTAGGGGGTGGCAAAGACATATTCATATATGTGTCTCTTTTGGGTAGTAAGGAGAGGGCTCAAGGGGCGATACAGCAGTCTATTGTTTCCAGCTGTCGTTTGAAAGACCCGAAACTCAATTTTACGAAAATTTATGTTGTATCAAGTTCTGTTGGCCTCACAGAGAGGATTCTCACAGGTCCTTGATCAATTTTACAAGCCTGGGCTGATGAGCCTGTGGTGTTGCGGGAAGACTGTTACTACATGTATTTGACTCGCATACGTGTGCACTATTTCTTTATCTATTATTCAAAAACATATTTATTTAGAGTGGATTGGGAAACAAGTTGCAACTTATATCAATCCCTTTCCACTTTATCTATTCAATGGCATTCAGCGTAAGTGATGGCATAGTCTTTCCGAAGGTAGTTTGTGCCAAAAAGTTTCCTCTCAAAGCAAAAGGGTAATGAAAGGAGGCAGTTTTTGTGGGAAGGGCAATTTTTCAAAATCGTAAAAAAATAGTGTTAGATGCCAGGATACCAGGATTTTCAAATATTTTGGCGTCTAGTATCACAAAAGAGACATATATTCACATATATATAAAATAGTGTTATAGTTGACTATGCAGTATGGGCTTTGCTCATTCTTGAAGCCGTACGATGACCTACAGTTTTTAATGTCTGTGTCATTTTGGTCTCTTGTGGACAGTTGTTTCATTGGCAATCATACCACATTTTTTTTATATTGACATGTACATCTGCATGGTGAATGATCGTTGTTACCGCTAATGATATACTTAAAGAAGTCAAGGTTGCAGAGCCATATTTGTTTCCTCCGTTCAAGTATTAAAAGGAAAATTTTTAACTAATACACAGGCATAGTTTTAAAAAAGAGGCTGTCACAACGACAGCAAACCGGAGTTATTAACATTTATTTGTGTCCTGGCAATATCACAAGAACCATAACTGATGAACGGTAAAAGTCAAAATCGTCAATATCAAATTTGACCTCCATTTTGTCATCAGTATCAACATATTAAAATTTGAAAGAGCTAAGGTTGAATGGTTCATGAGTAAATGCAACAACATGAATGGAAACGCCATTTTTTTTTTTATCTTTCAAGAACCATTACTCCTGAACGGTAAAAGTCAAAATCGTCATTCTTGAACTTGACCTCCATTTTGTCATCAGTAACAACATATTAAAATTTTAAAAGCTTTGGATGAACGGTTCATGAGTAAATGCACGGACACGACTGGAAACGCCATTTTTCAATCTTTCAAGAACCATAACTCCTGAACGGTAAAAGTCAAAATCGACATTATTGAACTTGACCTCCATTTTGTCATCAGTAACAACATATTAAAATTTGAAAGAGCTAAGGTTGAATGGTTCATGTGTAAATGCACGGACACGACTGGAAACGCCATTTTTAAATCTTTCAAGAACCATAACTCCTGAACGGTAAAAGTCAAAATCGTCATTCTTGAACTTGACCTCCATTTTGTCATCAGTAACAACATATTAAAATTTTAAAAGCTTTGCATGAACGGTTCATGAGTAAATGCACGGACAACATTTGGTTGCAGCCCGCCCGACCGCCCGACAGCCCGCTGTACATCCCCAAATCAATAACCGACATTTTTGTCACAAAAATCCGGTTAAAAACAACAAATAACGTCACTCTCAATGACGTTGATATCCTTCCAAAAATAATCATAACCCCTGAAAGGTTTCCGCATATTTCCAATTGGGTTCTCAAAGTGTATATCACTCGGCACATCATTAGAAAGACTAGGGTAAAACCACTGCAATAGTAGTCGAATGATCAAATGCAATAAATAATTCTTTTTTCCTCCATACATGCTATAATATCCGAGAGATGCATTTACGTCCATATAGATAGCAAATAAATGACACAATTAACAAAATGAAGTCTACAGGTCAGGACAATCGGTCTAAGCAGCTACATGTCAACAATTAAACAGTCGGTCCAAACAGCTAAGTACAGGTCAACAAACAGTCGGCCCAAACAGCTACATGTCAACAATTAAACAGTCGGTCCAAACAGCTACAGGTCAACAAACAGTCTGCCCAAACAGCTACAGGTCAACAAACAGTCGGGCCAAACAGCTACATGTCAACAAACAGTCGGTCCAAACAGCTACAGGTCAACAAACAGTCGGGCCAAACAGCTACAGGTCAACAAACAGTCGGTCCAAACAGCTACAGGTCCACAAAAAGTCTTGACCAATGGACATGGGTGTTTTACAATAAATACAAGGTAAAGCTCTAAATCCCCCGAGACGCAAACGGTTGTAAAAAGTTAAGTTTAAAAAAGACTTTGAAATCAACTACAAAAACAAAAGGCAACTGCTGACGAGCTTCTTGTCTTGTGACAGGCACGTAATTGAACACATGGCGTTGTCGATCTTAACCTTGTTCTCTTTAATGTCGATCTTAACCTTGCTCTCTTTAATGTCGATCTTAACCTTGCTCTCTTTAATGTCGATCTTAACCTTGCTCTCTTTAATGTCGATCTTAACCTTGCTCTCTTTAATGTCGATCTTAACCTTGCTCTCTTTAATGTCGATCTTAACCTTGCTCTCTTTAATGTCGATCTTAACCTTGCTCTCTTTAATGTCGATCTTAACCTTGCTCTCTTTAATGTCGATCTTAACCTTGCTCTCTTTAATGTCGATCTTAACCTTGCTCTCTTTAATGTCGATCTTAACCTTGCTCTCTTTAATGTCGATCTTAACCTTGCTCTCTTTAATGTCGATCTTAACCTTGCTCTCTTTAATGTCGATCTTAACCTTGCTCTCTTTAATGTCGATCTTAACCTTGCTCTCTTTAATGTCGATCTTAACCTTGCTCTCTTTAATGTCGATCTTAACCTTGCTCTCTTTAATGTCGATCTTAACCTTGCTCTCTTTAATGTCGATCTTAACCTTGCTCTCTTTAATGTCGATCTTAACCTTGCTCTCTTTAATGTCGATCTTAACCTTGCTCTCTTTAATGTCGATCTTAACCTTGCTCTCTTTAATGTCGATCTTAACCTTGCTCTCTTTAATGTCGATCTTAACCTTGCTCTCTTTAATGTCGATCTTAACCTTGCTCTCTTTAATGTCGATCTTAACCTTGCTCTCTTTAATGTCGATCTTAACCTTGCTCTCTTTAATGTCGATCTTAACCTTGCTCTCTTTAATGTCGATCTTAACCTTCCTCTCTTTAATGTCGATCTTAACCTTCCTCTCTTTAATGTCGATCTTAACCTTGCTCTCTTTAATGTCGATCTTAACCCTGCTCTCTTTAATGTCGATCTTAACCTTGCTCTCTTTAATGTCGATCTTAACCTTGCTCTCTTTAATGTCGATCTTAACCTTGCTCTCTTTAATGTCGATCTTAACCCTGCTCTCTTTAATGTCGATCTTAACCTTGCTCTCTTTAATGTCGATCTTAACCCTGCTCTCTTTAATGTCGATCTTAACCCTGCTCTCTTTAATGTCGATCTTAACCTTCCTCTCTTTAATGTCGATCTTAACCTTCCTCTCTTTAATGTCGATCTTAACCTTGCTCTCTTTAATGTCGATCTTAACCTTGCTCTCTTTAATGTCGATCTTAACCTTGCTCTCTTTAATGTCGATCTTAACCTTGCTCTCTTTAATGTCGATCTTAACCCTGCTCTCTTTAATGTCGATCTTAACCTTGCTCTCTTTAATGTCGATCTTAACCTTGCTCTCTTTAATGTCGATCTTAACCTTGCTCTCTTTAATGTCGATCTTAACCCTGCTCTCTTTAATGTCGATCTTAACCTTGCTCTCTTTAATGTCGATCTTAACCTTGCTCTCTTTAATGTCGATCTTAACCTTGCTCTCTTTAATGTCGATCTTAACCTTGCTCTCTTTAATGTCGATCTTAACCTTGCTCTCTTTAATGTCGATCTTAACCTTGCTCTCTTTAATGTCGATCTTAACCTTGCTCTCTTTAATGTCGATCTTAACCTTGCTCTCTTTAATGTCGATCTTAACCTTGCTCTCTTTAATGTCGATCTTAACCTTGCTCTCTTTAATGTCGATCTTAACCTTGCTCTCTTTAATGTCGATCTTAACCTTGCTCTCTTTAATGTCGATCTTAACCTTGCTCTCTTTAATGTCGATCTTAACCTTGCTCTCTTTAATGTCGATCTTAACCTTGCTCTCTTTAATGTCGATCTTAACCTTGCTCTCTTTAATGTCGATCTTAACCTTGCTCTCTTTAATGTCGATCTTAACCTTGCTCTCTTTAATGTCGATCTTAACCTTGCTCTCTTTAATGTCGATCTTAACCTTGCTCTCTTTAATGTCGATCTTAACCTTGCTCTCTTTAATGTCGATCTTAACCTTGCTCTCTTTAATGTCGATCTTAACCCTGCTCTCTTTAATGTCGATCTTAACCTTGCTCTCTTTAATGTCGATCTTAACCCTGCTCTCTTTAATGTCGATCTTAACCTTGCTCTCTTTAATGTCGATCTTAACCCTGCTCTCTTTAATGTCGATCTTAACCTTGCTCTCTTTAATGTCGATCTTAACCTTGCTCTCTTTAATGTCGATCTTAACCCTGCTCTCTTTAATGTCGATCTTAACCCTGCTCTCTTTAATGTCGATCTTAACCTTGCTCTCTTTAATGTCGATCTTAACCTTGCTCTCTTTAATGTCGATCTTAACCTTGCTCTCTTTAATGTCGATCTTAACCTTGCTCTCTTTAATGTCGATCTTAACCTTGCTCTCTTTAATGTCGATCTTAACCTTGCTCTCTTTAATGTCGATCTTAACCTTGCTCTCTTTAATGTCGATCAGAGGACGAATAAAAGGAACATAAAACATTTTTTCATTGAAACTTATTCAACAAATGATTAAACCTTAGACCGAAAATATTTCATAATTGGTACAGTGCCGGATAAACAAACACATTAGCCTACAAATTTTTATTTGACCCAAAAGATTAGGATTGTTATTTTGTGCAAATAAAAATCAAACAAATGTCACCAAATGTTTTATATTTAGAATTAAAACCCTACGAATTTATCATCATTATCCACAAACACTTTATTTACAAAGACCGTATAATATAAACGGAAAGGACATAACCTTTATGCACGACGAAGAATAATCCAAAAAGGTTATTCAACACCGCACGTCAGTTTGTTCTGCCTAGATATGATTGCTCTGACAGTCATACAATGGCAAAGTAATTTAATAGTATCCTACAAACTTATTTGTATAATTTCCAAACGGCAGATGTCCGCAGTCCGTTGTAAAAGTTACTAGTGCTTGCCTCGTCTTGATGTGGATTGATATACTACATTTCTTTTCTCTTGTTTCTATGGTAAACTTCAACATTTACGCTCGATACCCAGAGTGCGGAGAGCTTTAACGTGTGAGAGCTCAAAATGTAAAAAAAACCGTCTATGATCAACTAGCTTTTTCGAGATCGATGGAATTGCAACCTTGGCTGCATCTAGATAACAACGCACAAACCGTTGGAGTCAATTGTCATTGTTTGACCATATCTTTTAAAGAGACATTTTACAACTAGATGATAAGAACCCTTAAATATGTTTTGAGGGTTGTTTTTTTCTTGAAAAGAACATTTCTACACAAGTGACAAGGACCAAGGCAGAGTATACAGATCAGTGCTGCACATGTCTGGAAAATTGCTTCATATAAATGACACATTTTGTTTGTAGGTATACAGACTTTAAGAAAATCATTCGGCTACTTTGATTACTGTACATTGATAATTACAGCAAATATAGTACAGTGTTCTAGCTGCATGTCAGTTGCAATAAAGATTCAGGTAAATTTATTTTCACTGGTCATACATGATATATGACATGGGACCTTCTTTTACTGTCGAGGTCCCAACAAAAATAGAGCAATGGCAAACTATTCAATTTCTGAATCCTAAACCTAACCTTCAAACTAGCCCTAACCCTAACATAGAACATCCCCTCTCCTAGGCTAGTCCTAACTGGGGGACTACTTCAATACTTAATTGATAGGGGTGCCGGTACGGTTCTGTAAGTGTTACACTGCCCTTTTCATAGATTTTAATAATATATATACCTTTTCATATATTGCGTAGATAAAAATGTTACCTTTTCCCATATATTGTTTGGGTTTCACGTGGTGTGTGAATGGTCTGTAATATATCAGTGGAATACCAAAGTGCCAAAAGCGAAAAGAGAAAAATGGGTTCGAAGAAGTTATGGGGACTTTATTGACCTAATCATATATTTCTGATAGTTTTCCCTGAACTATTCACTATTCACAAACCGCACGTCCTATCACCTTTTATATAGTCAGTGCACCCCCTCCCCCCTCTGTCCCCGAGTCCTAACCATTATTGGCCAATGACCCTAAAGTATATATGGACCCTAACTTAATTAAATATACTAAGGGACCCTAGTCCAGATAATCATGCCGTCTGCTGTGGGTATTTTTCGATTTTGACTTTTTTTTTATCCCAAATTAAAATAGCCTTGCCAGACGTCATAATTATTTGTACTATAATGGACCCCTAAAGTTAAAGAAGGCCTGACATGTTAGCACTGGATATGTCTTACCTCCAACGGCACAACAACAAAATATAAAAAATAAAATTGCAGATTGTTTTTCCTCAACATGATGCTTAGCGACTTCCGTTGTATTCGGAGAGACAGTTGTCAAATTCACCATGGTGCACTTTTATTCCATTCAGATATTTAAATGTTATAGTTCCATTCTGCTAGTATTTTTTCATTTAACTATTAGTTGATATTCCATAGTCTGAAATAAAAGCATGAAATACATATATTAGTATTGCTTACCACCAACCGCTAATGATACGGTTATGAAAAGAATGACAGCAGACTCGTGTTCTCCTGTATGATCATAGCGAGGAATATTGATATTAAGGCCACATAGCCCTCCGGTACAATTGGTTAAATTCATAGGAATTTTTGCTAGAACAACATATTTAACATTATCAAGCAAAGATGTCCTCAGCAAGTACTGTGCTAGTTTTATTTGAGTGCGTTGTTTACGCAGGAAGTTCGGCCATTAGAAATTACGTGTGACGTCATGATTAACCCTGAGATTTGACGTTTTCAGCTATCATGTCAACTTCCGAAGCAAGGTTGTCGGCTCTACGGACATTCCCGAAGTCCTGCGTTTTATTGATTGCCGAGTTTATGAGCTTCGATCCTTGCTTGGAAGTTGCTATCATGTATGTCATGTAAGAAAAAAGCGTTGACTATGTTCTTCTTTATTGAAAAATAATCGTACAATGGCCAATATTTTTGCAAGCAATAAATTCGGATAAAAAAATGTTTTCGATTAAGGAGTATCGCGGCCCGCATCACAACCGCTTGAGTCATGGTCGAGGGTCTGAATGGGGTTTTAATACAGAATAGATAATTATGGCTAAAAATCGTGATTGATAAAGAGAGAAAAATAAGGAAAATATTTAAAAAAAAAATGAAAACAATTGTGTGCACAATAGAATAAGCGTTAATTTAAATGATAAAACAAAACTATACCCATAAAGAATGTATATATAACAAAAAAAGGACTGGACCAATCCAGACCCTGCAAAAGAAATACATAAAAGGTCTGCCATTCAAAGGTCAATATGAAAATGCATAGGATAAAAAAATAACGAAAAAGATAATTAAAAAAAAACCTTATGCGAAACAGCTTTCAATAATGAGCAATACTTTATAATAAGTTTTAAAACGAGGCCACCACTTAACAAAATATATCATTAATAATTCGAAAGAGAAAATAATGCATGCAATTATTAATGCACGTCCTGGCAGTGGAGGATCCAGGGATGGGGGTTCCGGGGTTGAGACCCTTCTTTCGGCGATCAATGCTTTTAATTGGGGACATTTGGTAGGAAACCCCTCCCTTTTATGGGATGACTGGACATTGGCGGATTTTGTATATTGTACTTATATGGAGAGGATTTTCTTAAGTTGTTATAACTTGTATCCAATCCTATTGTATATTTAGACAATAAAATATGTTTAAACTAAACTAAACTAATTGGCGGATCCAGAAATTTTCATAAGTGAGGGCCCACTGACTGCCTAAGAAGGGGCCTGCTCCGGTCATGCTTCAGTGATTTCCTATATAATCAACAAAATTTCCCCCCTGCCCCCATTATGATCCGCCTCTGCTGGACCCCCCCCCCCCCTTTCGTTCTGGACGGTTTTTCAAAATAGAGAATAATGGGCAAAAATAATAAAAAATAAATAATAATGGGCTGGTAAATTAATCATAAACTAGAAGAGAGAATAGGGCGGAAAATGAATAGCAAACATCTAATTCTAATTAGTTGATCTAATGAGATGAAGGAACACACACCCAGACCCATAGTAAGTATGTAGACGAAAACAGAAACTTACCATTGATCTAGATATGTAGTCTATCTCAAAATTCAAGAAAAACAAAAGTATTTGTTTGTATCTCTTCAGTACTAACAAAATCATATTGTTACATTGAATCGATTGTTTGTCAGATGTTTCAGTGTTGTAAGATTTTGTAACACGGCTGTTGTGTATTTGAATACGTAATTTTACCACCTGACAGTTAAGCACAATATGCATAACATATAAATCATTCTCAATATATTATAAATATATATATATATAAATATATCACATGTCCAATATTAGCAGAAAAAGAGAAGTATATACAAAGGATATATGAAAAATGAACGGTGGTATGCAGAGGCGAATTGGGCGGGGTCTGTTTTGATTGACAAAGATACCAATCTTTACCAAAAACTATTATTGACTTAAATGTTAGTATTTTTTACCTTCAACAATGAGCAAAACCCACACCGAAAAGCAAGTTATAAAAGATCTTTACACGACAAATGTGAAATAATTCAATCGAGAAAACTAACAGCCTGTTTGTTTGAAAATCATTACATTAAAACGAAACAAAAAGTGGTGAACACAAACAAACGACAACCACTGACCAGCAGGCTCCTAACTAGAACCATGTACATGTAGAATGTTGGCTTGCGGGGTAAAACATGTTTGTGGGAACTTCAAACTCTCTCCTAACATTGGACAATGATGTGACAGCACAATATAAGAACAAATTATACACAACAGTTGTTAAAGGCTCGGAAAATCAAATTGACAAAGGCACGCATAAATACACACACAAATGAAAAAAAAGGCATATGACACCAACGTATAAGAAATATAAGCAAAAAGGTATTAGAAACGAACGCTGACTGACGGCAACGAATGTTGTAAATACATGTAAAGTTTTATTTACATTTACGCATAGATTTTTTAAATAATTTAAAAAGGATTTGCGCCTTTGTGTCGTAAAACTTTCCATAAACTTACAATACCGAATTCAACAAGGTGAAAATTTATTGCGGCTTCCCAAAGTGTTCGCCCCATTTTTTAACCTTATTGATCTTTATCATATAATTGCGTTGATATGTAATAGGTACATCCTGCAAGACATTAAAAGGGACATGCCTTCAACGCAGCAGTATGGAAAATCTTCTCAATCAAAATTAACATTATTAATCAGATAATATACAATCCAATGATTAAACAGGAGAGTTATAAATACTGATTTCAAAAGCAATATCGAATATAACCTACAGTTTTATTTTCGAAATATGCAATTAAATTTCAATAAACAAACCGAACAAAAGTCAGTGTGGTTTCAGAATTTTCAAAAAGAGGGGACCCAGAGAGGCCACAAAATGTTTAAAAAAAGGGGGATGACAGAAAAATACCAAAAAACAAATAACACAGGACGAGGGTCCTATAGTTTATATGTTAATCATAGAAATTAATAAATGAATTGCAACGGTTTTTTTCAATACCAATAAAGCTTGGTTTGCCTGTCTTGTTGCTGAGTCACACATCTCCTTTGTTTTAAGTGTTGCTTGTGCAAATCAAAGTCATTATGTGATAAATCAGAAATGATTTGTGATGGACTAAAAATCTATTGTAGCTTGCAGGTACTTTGTTACATACACATGTATGTACATTTACCTTATATATTATATACAACTCGTCTAAACATCAACCCAACAATGTTAGATCTGTAAATTTGCTTTCGCAAATTTTTGGTTCTTCCCTCGCCGGGATTCGAACCCATGCTACTGTGATATCGTGACACCAAATCGCCTGCACTGCAGCCGTCCCGCTAGACCACACGACCACCTGGGCTCTCAAAAAAAGAGCTTTCGGTGGGCATGTGTTACCTTTCCACGTCAGTTTTAATCTAGCGGCGTACTACAGTACATGATATGTAAGGCATGAAGATGTTATTGTTACAGATCAGCTAAATTATCTATAGTAAAGGATCCTACAAATTAATGTAAGATACAGTCACAGAAAATAATTATATTCATAAGTACGTCTGAGTCAGTGACAACCCTACAACAGATGTATCCATCGGATCGCCATCAATGATGGTGATACATGGCTGTGTACATAATGTATATACAACTCGTCTAAACATCAACCCAACAATGTTAGATCTGTAAATTTGCTTTCGCAAATTTTTGGTTCTTCCCTCGCCGGGATTCGAAAGCAAATTTACAGATCTAACATTGTTGGGTTGATGTTTAGACGAGTTGTATATACATTATGTACACAGCCATGTATCACCATCATTGATGGCGATCCGATGGATACATCTGTTGTAGGGTTGTCACTGACTCAGACGTACTTATATATATATATATATACAACTCGTCTAAACATCAACCCAACAATGTTAGATCTGTAAATTTGCTTTCGCAAATTTTTGGTTCTTCCCTTGCCGGGATTCGAACCCATGCTACTGTGATATCGTGACACCAAATCGCCTGCACTGCAGCCGTCCCGCTAGACCACACGACCACCTGGGCTCTCAAAAAAAGAGCTTTCGGTGGGCATGTGTTACCTTTCCACGTCAGTTTTAATCTAGCGGCGTACTACAGTACATGATATATAAGGCATGAAGATGTTATTGTTACAGATCAGCTAAATTATCTATAGTAAAGGATCCTACAAATTAATGTAAGATATATCACCACACACATGCACTGTACAAATAATAAAGAAAAATGCATGTTAAAATTAAAAAAACCAAAGAGATCATTCAGCCATCAGTTATGATATCTATTCCCTAGCAACTACTACTCCATGTTTAAAAATACCAATGCTTCATGTAGATGTATATCCAGAAATTGACATTTTGAGATTATGTTATACATGGACGGAGCATTAAGATATGTTCGTGTCTGGGTATTTTTTTTTAGTAATATGTACGTTAATAGAGTCAAGTTAGAATTTTAAAACCTACCAGCCAGAATAAAAATATACACAAAATTAAACAATTAAAAAAAGGACAAGCGGACTCAAAATTAACAAATCACAGCCACAACTGGTTTAATTTAAGTATTATAGCTATTGCTGGTACGTCCTTTTCATGAGAACCTGTCGTCAGACAATACACGATATTTTTAAACGTATTGTAGTAAATTACCTACAGCTGATATAGTATAACTATACGCTATGTGTTTCACATGTAAAGTAGATTAAATCGACATATTCGTCGTTAATGTCCATAAAAACAAATAATAATTATGGTTAGAAGCTTAGATATACACGACAAGAAAAAAAAAACTTTGTGAAACTCAAATTATCCTAAGCATGCATTACAGCAATAATTGTATTAAGGTGAGCAATTTGACCGTCTTTGTCACGCCTGCGACGAAAGTCATACATGTATAATGAATATAAATAAGAACAGGACAATACGACGTGTTGGGAGGTAAATTCAAGGTTTGATATTTTGGAATTACAAAAATCAACCAACAACAAAAAACACAGGCATAAGTACATTCATGCCGATACCAAGATATCAGTGAATGAGTTTTGTTCATTGTTGAAGGCGGTGACCTGTAGTTGCTTTCTTTATTTCCTACGTCATTTGGTCTTTGCATTATAGGAAGTTGTCTCATTTCAATAATACAACATCGTATTTTTAAAATGCTGCATGTGCGTGTTAACTTGTATAGTAATGTAAAGTTGAGAAATTGAGATCAAGAGTGAAACGATATTACTGCACCTCTAAACCTCCCATATTTGATAACAGATACGTGACGTGTTTAGTAATTTAAACCAGTTGTTGTTAGTATTTAGCATTATACAAACGAAATATTACATAATTTATATTGTTTTGTGTTGAGATAGCTATCTTTTACAATTTTTGTGGCATAACAAATTATTTTGATTCGATTTCAATTCTCATTATTTTCTATTAGTTTTTTGTATAAAAATGTAGTTTAAACATATTTGAATGTTCAAAACTGACAAACGGATTAGACATTTTTTGTATGAAATTGTAAGAAACCTACACGAGTACTTTTAATATATTTGAAGATAATCTAATGTGTTTTCATAGTATGCATAAATCTTCTCTAAAGATGAGTGGGTGGGAATAAAACTAACTAAGCATCATATCAGAAGTCTTTAATCTTTAATTTAAGATCTATCCTGGGTTCTAATTCTTAGAATTAGTTATTATTAATATACTGAATATGATAAGAACATTTTTGGACTTATCTAAAAATCCCCCCTTTTTTGCAATATTTTGTATCAAATTAATGCAGAATGTTACCATGGTTACAGAAACAAGATACAAGATTTTATCATTTTGACTATTCAAAATCAAATGTGCAGAATATGCATGTTGTTTCTATAGATATGCGCATACATGACACTGACAGTTAGCCTTATTTGTGAGAAAGCAAGGAAAAGAGAGTGTTTAAAAATTAAAAGTGTTTTTTCTTTTTTCTTTTTCAAAACTGTGTTTGCTACCTTAACATGACAATGAATGTTACATTTAAATCAGGCTCTGCTTACAATTCCGAAGCACAATGAGTAGTGTGCTGAGCACTTTTCCATTTTTTTGCCATAGATTTGTTTGTTTCTCTTGACTTATGAATTTTGATAGTTCGTTTGCTAACATCCCCTCAATTTTAAATGAATAGAAAAGCTTAACGGAATGTCACATAAAAGTACGGAGTCTTCCAAAAATAACTGATTCACGTTGTGAAGGGATGATCAGTGCCAGCAAATGTGCACTCTCTGAAAAAATCACGAAAGCAACCCTATAAATTACTCCTATATTGCCAAATACAGCATATATTTATATTTCTTTATCATATGACAATATTCTTTATTTATTTTCCACTTAATACATATATATATATAAATAAAGAGGCAAATGATATGCAAATAATCTTTAAAAGTGGTTAACAAATAGACAAGAATCTATATACGGAAAAATAATAATTGTAAAAATCACTAATAATTGATTCTGATAATATTGTCAACGAAATAATAATTTGTAAAAATGTCTTACCTATAATACAGATTATTGTTTTTAGGAAAACAATAAATTGTCTAAAATAATCATTACACGTCTGTATGTACGTATAATTGTAATTAATGTACAAGTGATTTTCCAATGCATGTCCCCTGAGCAACTCACTAATTATTTTTACAAACACGTACATGATAAGTCCCTTAAAGCACTGACTATATAGTTTTACACAACCAACGTTTTCTATGTAAAAATCCTTTTATGTTATATTATATATTAAGTAATTTCCAGCTAAATAGAAGTGATATTGTTATGAAGTGCATGCGATAGCTATCAATAGGTTGTACGTGAGCCATCTACACAGATTTATATTAACGAGAGCTTTATACGTTATAAAGTTTACCGAAAAACTCTTATTAGCGCATTTGTTTTAGTTTTTTGGGGTCTGCATTAATGGCCTTTGTACAATGTTGAAGGCCGTACGATGACATATACACTGTAGTTGTTACATTCTGTGTCATTTGGTCTATTGGGGAGAGTTGTCTCATTGACGTCACAATCAATTGATTAATCTTCAGTACTCAATTCAAAAGAATTGAACACATTAGCAGCAGAAGATATCATATATACTATAGAATGGTAAAGTTACATTTTACTCATTTCCAAGACTCTTTTTTAAAACTTTACACATTTCAAGCAATGGTTGATGGCACAATTTATTTACTAATACATATTATGTTGCTCATTGTTGAAAGCCGTACGGTGACATATGATTGTTAATGTATCTGTCATTTTGGTCTCTTGTGGACAGTTGTCTTCGTGATTGGCAATCATACCACATCTTCTTTTTTATATATCACATCTTGTTTTTGTATGCAAGTGTATGCTTTCAAAAAGAACGAAAGGATTATTAAACTTACCCGCTTGAATAAAAAAATCCTTTCCAATTAAAATGAGTATCGTTTGTCTGTCACTATATACAAAATGTATGTAACATAAATTCCACTGTATATGTTTTATTTCCTCTCAAAGGTTGTTTTTTGTATCTTTCAAGTATTTTTTTTACTACTGTCCGAGATCAGCCTTGAACGATATACAGAAAAGTTGTGGTTATCTAAAAATGTAATTAAAAAAATTCGTATTCTTATGAAAGCAAAATATTTTAATTTGTGGTAATACAATTTAAATATGCACAATACGTATTATTCCATCTATATTGGGTCTTACCCACACCTTGGATTGACAATGAATAAAACGAAACTTCAATAAAGTGATTTTTCATGAAATGCCATCCCACAATGCTTCACTCGCATCGTCGAATCAAATAAAAGAGATTTATGCAAGTCTGAGTGTACCCTACGAATTAATTTACAATTTATATATTCAAATCTGTTCGAATCAGATATGTCTCACTTGTGAATTTTTCGGTTTTAAAAAGAAAACATGTGACGTCGTTGTTTAAATCTGATATATAACTGTTTGATCCAAATCTCTTCATCACTCATTTTCTTATATTGATTCGCCACTTATTTATTTGTATACAAATAGTTCAAATGTTGCTCGTAAAAAAGAAATAATACCACATTTTACACAATGTACTAACGCTTTTCTTTTTATAATTTCTTGACATTTGAACATGTATTTACAACAAACCGTTTAACTATAAACTAGATCATAACGACCATTCTTTTTGTGTTTTATAGCTTGTACGACATATAGTTTTATGCTAACTTAACGGTAACAGTATGAAAAAGCTGTTCAAACGAGTGTATAAAGGATTTGTTTGTAACAAAATTTATCACTCGATAAAACTTGGCTGATGTTTATTTTTTACTTTTCTTTGCAGAACAAAAAAGATGGGACTGACCTGTAAAAGGTAGAATAACAAGGTTTTGTCAAAAAAGAATTGAGAATGGAAGCGGAGAATGTGTTAAAAAGTAAAAACACAAAAATACTGAACTCCGAGGAAAATTCAAAAAGGAAAATCAAAAATCAAAAGGCAGAATTAAAAGTCCAAACACATCAAACGAATGGATAACAACTGTCATATTCCTGACTTGGTACAGGCATTTTCTAATGTAGAAAATGGTGGATTGAACCTGGTTTTATAGCTAGCTAAACCTCTCACTTGTATGACAGTCGCATCAAATTCCATTACATTGTCAACGATGCATGAACAAAACAAACATACTCAAAGAGTAAAAATGTCAAAAATAGGGGTACAACAGTCAATATTGTGTTATCATCTTAATATCACTACATAAACAACAAATGTAACAAAGTAGCATTTATCATTAAAGAGACAACAACCTGACCAAACACCAATGGGTCTTCAACGCAGCGAGAAAATGATATCACACACCCAGAGACTGGCTTCAGCTGGTCTTTTAAAAACAATAATGTTAATTATTGCGCATTTCTTTTTCTGTTGGAATGCAAATCAACCAAAAATGGCGATTTTGAATTTTCTGTAGATAAACCAAAATTTGCATGCAGTTTTCAAAAAATTTCTTCTGTCTTTATTTTCGTTTCATCAATAGTATTTTGATTTTAGGTCTAATAATGGAAGAATAAATAAAAAACTTTTTGAGAAAACTATAATTCATTGGTGCAGTAAATATAAAACTGAAGGTGAGGGAAAACTGAAGAAATGTCATAGAAATCGGCCTGCATGATGCAAGTGTTCGTCCATACATGTATATGACGTTGATTGATTGTGGAATATTGAAATGCCAAATAAAAGATGAATGTTGGTCTGTTTTGTAGGTTCTTATATCAACTCAATTTTCAAACCGTTACAGGCTTCGAATAGATGATCATATATATATATAAAATATATGTAGATGTAGTATAATTGCATTTAATATCGTGATTTCATTTTTGCTGGAGTACGATTTCTTAACATACTACTCTAAAGACTATGAAGAAATGATAATTAAATGATCAAATTTTCATACTTTCGCACATTATTCTATATCTTTTTTAGATAATGGGAATGCAATAAATATCATCATTCGACTAAGTGTTTTATCTATAATTTTGATTTAGAACTGTATTAAATATTTAATTTTTATTATCTTTTAAAAGTAACATTTACAAAACTTTACTTCAACCCAACAAAGATTGTTTCTCACAACTGCACTACGAAATTTAAAGTTCAAATTACGAATTGCATCCCTATAAGTTACACATTAAGCTGGTACAGAGACATTTATATCAATCCATTTTCCATTTAAAATAACCTTCTTCACCGATGAAAATTTGTCACTTTGGATTATTAAATTTATTATTTAATCAATAAACTACAACCATAAATTACTGCACCAACCTACCTACATACATTTCCTAAATGGGGAGGGTTTAAGTTCTTTTGGATTACGAAATATGTACTTTAAACATATGTTGGGCAAACTCTAATAATAGGTGAAGACATCAAAAGAAAACATTAGACATCTTTCATTTTAAACTTGTATTTGCATGCTAAAGCAGTCAGCTTCTTTTTTCAAAAAGAAGTTGAAAATTTAGTTTTAACCCAACAATGTAAGAAATTCCAAATTTGAAAATCTTTCCATGTTTCTGTTTCATATATAGGGTTGTTATGGCAAAAACAGTGCCTGATGTATTACAGGCCAAGCTATAACTAAGAGTTAACAATACGAACGGTACCGGTGAAATAAATCGATGTTCAGTTCTTCTTTTCTTTGGTTCAAATTGATTTGTATCAGTTCAATGGAATCAGGAGACCATCTCTGCACGATACACTGAAACTACAAACCATTAACGAACGCAGAGAACTTGCTGCACGAACGTAGAACGACCCATGTACAGATGATATATATACACAATATACGTAGATTGTCGGAAAATGTAACATGTATTTAAAACAAGACGGAAAGAAACCATTACAGTTTAAAAAAGGGAAGAATCAGAATTATTGCTATAGAAGTAATCGAAATTGCCAAGATACAGAGTCCACTTTATCTACATGATCTTATTCTAGTGAAACAAAACAAATCCTTTTTTTTTCTATATATATCAAAGTACAGCAAAATAGATAGATAGATAGATAGTTTATTAACGTCTCACCATTAATATACACAATACAATATTTACATATTATCATAAAATATAAATATATTAATGCCATTCTTAAAAGAATTATGAGAGACAAAAAGTAAAATTTCATCAAACAATAAAAGGACTTTATAAAACTATGTACATGCACTTTACTTTTATTATAAAAATTTATCGATATAAAAAACGTCTCCTTCTGTCTAAAATAGATTTGCAGGTTTTGGCACATTTGTTAATAACATTAACGTTTTGGCATCCCAACACAAAAAGACAGTTTCTCACGGTTCGTCAACATGTTAAAGTTCTCATCTACACTGTTTATATATTCATAAAGTTCGTTCCTTAAATCGTCATAAAGCGGACATTCAATTAGTACATGTTCCTCAGTTTCAGTTTTATTTTCACACCTAAAGCAAGTCCGTTCATGCATTGGTAAACGTTCGAAGCGCCCGGTTTCGATTCGTATGGGTGCAACCCCACATCTGAATTGCGAATATGCTCTACGTTGAGCAGGAGATAATAGTGTTTTTAAATAAAGTTCACAACTAATTTCGGTTTTAAATGTTCTATATGTCCTTAATTTGTTACCACCACCATCCATACGTCTTGCAGAAACTCTATGTAGATCTTCCGTCCACTTATTTCTAAAATCGGTTAAAAGATTATCTTCTATTTTCGCTAACACCGTAGTTTTGTGAATGTTCGTGTCATTATACCAGTCACTAATATTACACGATTCAAACTGCTGATAAAGTCTATAATTTGAATTTTTTACATGCTTTATAACGCCTGAAACTATGTTCCGCCCAGTTATGAATTCTTTTATTAAGTCGATCAGTGTTCATATACCTTAAACGATTCCAATGATTTATAACAGTTCGCCACTGCCTTACACAAGGTGGTTTCCAGGCTGAATCTCCATTCACTGCTACATTAGGTGTATACCGTCCGAGATACAGAGTTCACTTTATTTACATGATCTTATTCTAGTGAAACAAAACAAATCCTTTTTTTTTCTATATATATCAAAGTACAGCATAATATTCACAAGTTACAGCAAAAAATAACTGAGCGGTTCAACTCATTTCAATTGACTTGTACATCATGTCAGTATTGTCGTATTGTCGTATTTTAACGTCAAAGTCGTGTACTATTGGCAATGATTGGCGTTTTGCAATATTGCCTTTCATGAAAGGCTTTAAACACATTATGTGAATAAAAGAGATACGGGTATACAACATGGTTTCTACAGAAAAAAGAAAATGTGAGGTATACGTATTGACTGTGTTCTAAGTACGAAAGAAGATGTGGGATATTCACTAAACGGATTTGTCACCTACAATTTGTTGTTATATATTTCATGTAAATCTGCTGTTTTCCATTATGCCCGCGTCACACTGTCCCGATTTTTATATACGATGGACACCCGAATGCGAAAATTGTAAGTTCGTACGAAGTTGGTCCCGATCTCGTTAAAATACCCAAAAGTGACCGAAGCAAGTACGATGAATAACGAATTCTATACGAGGGTGCCGAAAGTATATACGATAGCAAAAGATGGACATACGAAGGTTAACCGAAGAGGGTATTTAAGCTTCATATCTCTGCCGAAGCCTACAAGATGGATCACGGAGGCTACGCGATGGATTACGATGATGGCGCGATGGCCATACGATGTCTAAAAGACGTCGTGTACAGCTAACGATGCATTTAAATTATATGCCGAAGGCATCACGCGTTTAAAATTGTTTGATCAATATTGAATATATATTATATTGTACATTTAATTTTTGGTTTAATCATAAGACGGAAGACCGTGGGTATTTCCAGTTACTGAATAATTTGGTTGATTTCTAAAAAATAGTTTATGTATCAAATATGCGTATTCAATTTACCATTTTCTGCATGTGTCATATACAAATATAGTGTCCATATTTGTCCCCAATATGTTACATACGAGGGGATGCCACGCTCGGCGTTGCCTTGTTTGAACTGTAAAATGTGTGCACTAGTCTGAATAATCATAGAATCATATGATATGAGGTCCATGTTTTGTGAACGTCTTTCTTAACTGTCGTATTAGACTGACCAGTGCATATCGCGCTTTTTAAATTTAAATGTATTTAAGCGCGAAAAATAACTTACACTTAGCTGGATTTATTGCCGTCGTAGTTCCATCTTGTCACCTTCGTACTTTTATTCGATGGCATCACGACGGGATTACGAGGTCTTCACGAAGTCGTGTTGCCATCGTAAGACCTTCGGTTAGCTTCGTGATTCATTCGTGTCGACATCGTAATGTCAAAACTGCCCGATGGAAACGATGGAAACACGAATGCAATACGATGTTCAAAGATGCATTCCCGGTGACATTACGATGGTGAGGATGGTGATACGAACTCAATACGAACCCTAAACATCGGACGCACCTTCGGGGATTTTTTAACATGTTAAAAAATTTAGAACCTTTCTCGAAGTTGTCCCCGAAGGCTAGAAAAAGTGGCCGATGGTTCTACGATGGTTAAAGATGGCAGTACGAATAGCCCGATCTGGATACGATCAGTCCCGATTTTGAAAATTTCCATAATCGTGTTGCCATCGGCGTAAAAATCGGGACAGTGTGACGCGGGCATTAAAAAAAAAGGAATTATTTCATGTTGGATTTTAATTAAAATTTGTACAAAAAGCGATATATATAAATTTATGAAGTAAGAATCATTTTGTGGTAACTTTGGGATTTGCAGGTCTTTAGGCTTTGTAAGATTAGGGGGTAAACCAATTAAATTCTTATTAAACTGAATATTTCATTTTATGTCATATTTATGGCTGCTTATCAAGTGCAAAGAGTTAAAACAATATCTATAGAATATAAGGTCAAACTAACATTTAGGAACAAACATGTCTTTTTACCCCTTGCTTGCATTTGACATATGTTTTCACAGGAAAAGTTTAAATTAACTTTTAAATCATGATAAGATGACATGTGATCAGCGCCCACGTCAGACTGAAGTCTTGACGTAAAATATATGAAACATGTATATTTATATAATACAAATACACAATCCTGTTTAGGCAAACATTTGTTCCCCTGCATGTTTAAATTGTGTAAATATTATCAACGGGAAAAACCAAAGGAGAAATACTGCAAATGTTGTATTCTTATGCATGTAATTCAAAATTTGACCATAATAATAATATTGTGTAAGTTTTATCCGATTCTGTTAATTCCAATCTTAATTCAGAATTGAATGCTTGTTTTTGTATGTTTTATGTGTAAAAGTGTAAAACCGAGGCTTTAGCGTTTCTGATTCTCTATATATATTATAATACACTGTTCTAACGTTGTCAAGGCGAGCAAGTGCAATTTATGATTGTTGAATTCTATGTAGAATTTCAGTCAACTAGACTTTTCTCGTCACACAATAAAACCCGAGCTGTTGGCTGTATAAATATACAACCACTTCAGATTGGGATAGGGGGTAGTTTTGAAACATATGTTAAAAAGCATGAGATAGCTGTCGCTGGACGTTAAGCAAAAAGTAATCAATCACTGTTTTAGTGACTTTAGACAAAAATTAACCAATTAATCACAAATTTTAGAAATTAATTGGTTTAAGAAAAATATTGATTAAAAGTATTTAAAAAAAAGCAATACAAAACAAAACTTAAAAGACTCGATACAAACACACCATGCATGGTATGAACACTGTTTATCATGGGGGTCATTGACATCCTCCCCAGCATTTTTAAGTCTGACAGTAAGCATTTTGATTTTCTGATCATGACATTGCATTTTAGATTACACTGATTGAACTTTTAAATTACATTTTTACAGATTAAATGAGATCTATATTATTATACCATAGAAATCTTTAACTAATTTTTCTTATATTCAGAATAATACACAATTTATGAATAGTTTATCCTTAGCAACGAAGATAAGATAAATTCATTCGGCAAAGATCAAATGATACATAAATTAGTAAACAACGACCAACAAATAAAGGAACACGCGCTGATGACCCTCAGTCCTACCTCTTTCATGTTCAATTTAAATTAAAGGACCCTATCAAATGGGTATGATGTAAATTTGACGAGAGACATTCAACCACTGTCCCTTTCACTTTTATTCAAACGTGAACTCAATTGTGACTGGCATACAAGTTTTTAACATGGAGGTATGCTACATATTCAACTTATTGAAGAAAATTTTAATAATTTAATAAAGGATGGCATTTGAATTTTATACTTATTCGTTTCGAATTAAACGTAGTATTCCTCTTACATTTCAACCGATGTACACAAATTCTCTCTATATGAAACATTCCTCAGCATAATAAGTGCGTTTTTTTGTAGAAAAATACGCAATTGTTTAAAATCAGCTAACTATACGGTATGGGCTTTTCTCATTGTTAAAGGCCGTACGATGACCTATATAGCTTTTAACTTGTTTGTCAATTGGTCTCTTGGGCAGAGTTGTCTCATTGGCATCTTACCACATCTTTTTATATAGCATGTACAAACAAATTTTAACATTTAGTTTTAACACTAACCCATACCATTTTCAATTTATATACTGAATGCAAGCTTTGGAAGTTTCTCAGAATGTAAATGCAGCGAAAGGTGTTTTTTGGGAGCATCTATAATTGTTGCTTTTGTAACTATACTTGTACAAATGAATTCTAGTTCTTCTTTATAGATTGCTAAAGTAAAACCAAGTTTTACATAACTAAATCTGTACCCTTATGAAAGTCAGTTTGGTGTTAAAAGAATACACTATTTAATTTGCCTTATATCATCCCTGACTCAGTATACCATTATAGCAATACTTTATAACATCAAAATTTTTTTTTTCAGAACTGAATGATTGTTTTTTTGTTTTAGTACATTATTCTGTAGTATTGGTTCATTAGTCTCTATTCTGTAAACCTAATCTAGACCGGTCACCCTTCTGTACAACTAGTGTTTATGATGCTCACTGGTTTATGTATGCGGTGTATTTTATGTTTAATATTTAATATCTAGTCAGCTTACTTTGGAAATAAATCAAATATTTGATTAAAGCCAGGCGTCAGACAAAAAGAAATGCAACTGCCCAAGGTTAGAAGGAGGGTTTGGTGTCAGCAAAAAATGTTTTTTTCTAACCCCACCACATTCTGTATGTTCCTGTCCCAAGTCAGTAGCCTGTAATTCAGGAGTTGTCATTGTTGCTGTATATCATATTTGTTTTTCGTTTATTGTTTTGTTCATAAATCAGGCCGTTGGTTTTCTCGTTTGCATTGTTTTACCTTTATCAGTTTGACTCCTGTTATAACTCAATATGCGCTTTGGGTTTTGATCATAGTTGAAGGCCGTGCACTGACCGATAGTAACTTCTACGTCATTAGTCTCTGGTGGAAGGAAGCTTATTGGCTGTCATATCACATTTAAAGCATTTACGAGATATTAAACATGAATGTTGTTACTGTACACATGTACTCATAAACAAAAACATCGACTTCCACTTTCATTCCATTAACGATAATCTTAAATGTAAAAACCAAAATATTAGATTAAAACCAGCAGCACTTATTAATGTAAATATGTAGTAATTATAAGTTTTAATATTTCAATTTGGTTTAATGCACAAGGAAACATAACATGCGTCGATATCAGAGTGTTCAAGCTGTGAACTCTGTCAATAACCTTTCTGTTAAGTGTTTGCACCAAATTTTATATAAAAAGGTTGTTGTTTCAGAGGTCAAAGGTCTGTTTATTTCTGTAATTTATCTGTTTTGATGCTAACTAAGATGTCAGCGACACTCTTTTAGTACGTTTTGGATGCACATAATGCCATAGGAAATCAAACGGTACGCAATGAATATAGTGTGTCTATTACAAGTGTTATTTTGGACTTCGTTGACAACTTTAAGTTTGGCGTTTGGTAAATATTTAACTTATCGTTTTATGTTTTTAATGTCATACCTGAAGCATGCATTTTGATATTCAAGTTTTAGAGTTAGATATTAGTTTTTCCTTTTTTTTTTTTTTTTTTTTTTTTTTTTTTATAATTTTTTCATGTTTAAAATCTCCTTGTTTTTCTCCTGAATCTAGCGGCTACTTCTTGTTATTGGAAATTTGTCTTAATTTAACACTTTAGTTCACATATACCGTTATTCATTTTCAGTGATAGCACATATTATATTTAACTATTGATCTTAACTTTTTTTTTCTGTTAGACACATTTATCTACGGAATTATTTTGCTATATTTAATTAAAAGTCATAGCTAGGCGTTTGAGGAATCCCGTCATTCGGCAGTATAGGATACTGACAAAGTTATAATTTTGTTTTCTAGGACAAGCTACGGTTCCAGAGGAAGAAATATTAAAGATGATTTTAGGGAACTATAACGATAAAGCCCGACCAGGAACAGTTACCACACCTACAGTCATAGTAGATCATACATTATCACTCCTCAGAATTGTAGAATTTGTAAGTATATTGTAAACCTGGGTTTTTGATATTTAATTGGTAAATAACAGCCAAAAATTTAAATTGAAATATTACATCAAACTTGTTTTTTATTATCTGAAAGCCTTCTCTAATACGTTAGAATCTAGTAGCGTTCTTATTCAGCTATGCTCATTAATATAAGAATAAAAAGATGTGGTATGCTTGCCGCTTTGACAACGTTCCACTAGAGACCAAATGAAATAGATTGATTGATTGATTGTTGGTTGCTTAACGTCCAGTGGCAAATATTTCATGCATATTCAGGACGAGTAAAAAAATGAAATAGAAGAAAACAATCTGTTATCGGTCAATGTACTGCCTTTAAACATGAGCAAAACCCCATACCGCATACTCAGCTACAAGTCTGAGTTAACTTACGTTGTTAAGGTTGTATAAGAGTCTAAATTAAAAATGATAAAATTTGTTCACATTTGTTAAAATGTAGTTAATATTGTAATTTGTTTAAAAATATGATAAAAATGATAGGTCACCGGGCATTTTCCCAAGCTACAGGGTGTGACAAAATGACACATTTTGTATGGATTATACAGGAAAAAACATCATTATGTGATTAGATGCTAAATTAAATGATATAATTGTAAAATCATATACGAGAATATAGCTTTTAGAAAATGCTTTTAGAATATAGCTTGTAAAAATATTTATATTTATAAGTTAAAATCTTATAAATTTATTCTTTTAAAAGAAAGTTTAGATACGTTATCTACATTCCTCTTCAAATTTCGCTAAATTAATTGAAAAACCTACATCTCAGGTTTAAGGTTCCCTTTTATTTACAATCAAAGGTGGCTAAAGATACACCCATACCGTCTTAAAAGAAATGTGTGTTACTTTTTCGACTTGTAGATGGATTGTTATTGTCCCTTGGTATGTGCTTACACTTTTTATACGGTATACTTTTAAGTCTTTTCTAATTATATAAATAGCTATCTATATTTCTTACATTAATATGATAAGATATTTTATTGTATTTGATATTGCCGTCATATATATATATTACCTTATGCACTGAAACGGATTATAGTTTGTAAAAAACACAGTTGGTTGAAGTAGTGCTATAAACTATCCGAACAGGATTTTCAGTGCAGGATTGGACAGACAGGTTATAAATATGCCAAAACCATCATTTAAACAATTAAACATAAAACAACAAGCAATCCTCTCTTTTAGAAGCATAATAAAAAGCCATATATACCTAATGTTCTATTGGCGTCTGTAATCCTGGTAAATTCTTTACAAATATAGATTCACACAACCTCACTGAACGGTCAAAATGGCCATTTACCGACTTTTAACAAAATTGCTGCCTATATAAATCAATCAAGTCGGGATAACTTGAGCTTAGCCCTTCAATGCTCTTCATTTTCGTACTTATTTGGCCTTTTTAACATTTTTTTATTCGAGCGTCACTGATGAGTCTTTTGTAGACGAAATGTGCCTCTGTCTCAAATATAAAATTTCAATCCCGGTATCTAAGATGAGTTTATTAAAATGAACCTTCAGCAAATTACTTAAACATTAATTTGGTATTCTTTTTAGACTGAAAGGTCACTGCCCGACATCAATTACCGCGGTTTGCAGTTCTAAAATATCTTAGCAATGTTCTTCCGCAACAAATACAGACCAGTCAAAATAAATCACTTTCCGACAAACCTATTGAAAATGGTCATCGAGGATCAGCATACGATCCGTTCCAGAAAATAAATACCCGGGTTATTTGAGCTGAAGATAACATAGACATTAGTTACACAAAAAAATAAGAAGATGTATAGTATTGTTGGCAACGAGACAAATCTCCACCAGAGACCAAAATTAAATAACATAGAAGTTAACAACTATAGGTCACTACACGGCCTTCAACCTTAAGCAAAATTGATATGGAACCATGCTGACTGTTCTGAATGACGGATTTAATAATAATGAATGTTAAACAAATTTATGCATTATAATTATGTTTGTTTAATAATTAGAAATCAAAATTAATTCGTCTGAACATATTTAAACTAATTTAAAAAAATGATAAATGAATAGAAAAATAACTAGAGGCTCTAAAGAGCCTGTGTCGCTCACCTTGGTCTATGTGAATATTAAACAAAGGAAGCAGATGGATTCATGACAAAATTGTGTTTTGGTGATGGTGATGTGTTTGTACATCTTACTTTACTAAACAGTCTTGCTGCTTACAATTATCTCTATCTATAATGATCTTGGCCCAGTAGTTTCAGTGGAAAATGTTAATAAAAATTTACAAATTTTATGAAAATTGTTAAAAATTGACTATAAAGGACAATAACTCCTTAGGGGGTCAATTGACCATTTCGGTCATGTTGACTTATTTGTAAATCTTACTTTGCTGAACATTATTACTGTTTACAGTTTATCTCTATCTATAATAATATTCAAGATAATAACCCAAAACAGCAAAATTTCCTTAAAATTACCAATTCAGGGCAACAACCTAACAACGGGTTGTCCGATTCATCTGACAATTTCAGGGCAGATAGATCTTGACCTGATAAACAATTTTACCCCCATGTCAGATTTGCTCTAAATTCTTTGGTTTTTGAGTTATAAGCCAAAAACTGCATTTTACCCCCTATGTTCTATTTTTAGCCGTGGCGGCCATCTTGATTTGATGGCCGGGTCATCGGACACATTTTTTAAACAAGATACCCTAAAGATGATTGTGGCCAAGTTTGGATTAATTTGGCACAGTAGTTTCAGAGGAGAAGATTTTTGTAAAAGATAACTAAGATTTATGAAAAATGGTTAAAAATTGACTATAAAGAAAGGGAAATAACTCCTAAAGGGGTCAACTGACCATTTCAGTCACGTTGACTTGTTTTTAAATCTTACTTTGCTGAACATTATTACTGTTTACAGTTTATCTCTATCTATAATAATAATCAAGATAATAACCAAAAACAGCAAAATTTCCTTAAAATTACCGATTCAGGGGCAGTAACCCCAAAACGGGTTTTCCGATTCATCTGAAAATTTCAGGGCAGATAGATCTTGACCTGATAAACAATTTTACAACATTTCAGATTTGCTCTAAAAGCTTTTGTTTTTGAGTTATAAGCCAAAATCTACATTTTACCCATATGTTCTATTTATAGCCGTGGCGGCCATCTTGGTTGGTTGGCAGGTCACGCCACACATTTTTAAAACTAGATACCCCAATGATGATTGTGGCCAAGTTTGGATTAATTCGGCCCAGTAGTTTCAGAGGAGAAGATTTTTGTAAAAGATAACTAAGATTTACGAAAAATGGTTAAAAATTGACTATAAAGGGCAATAACTCCTAAAGGGGTCAATTGACCATTTCGGTCATGGTGACTTATTTGTAAATCTTGCTTTGCTGAAATGTATCTTTGACTTTTACGGAAATAAAAAATCAAGAGTTTAGATTACAAAATGGACAAATTATTTCTTTTAACGGTATTGGTGGTTTCGTATAACGACCCGTCTCGATAGACAAAGGTAAAGTTCCACATCTAAGTTTACATAAATTACTTCGTAAGTGGCGTGGCATTGCGTTAATAACAAAGTGTTCAGGTTGAAGGTCCTTCTTGTAACGTTTATATAGTCTTAACTTGTTTCCATTCACATTCGAATTGTCATTCCAAAGTTTGATAAACCACAATCGTAATTTACTTTTAATAACTTTAAAAAATAGTTCTTTGCTAATTCCGGGCTGCATAATGTGTTCTACAGACATGTTGCAAAATAACTTTATCACATTAAAGTTCCAGGATCTACGTTTTCGTTTCGACCATAAATGTATCTTATACAAAGTACGAGAATTATCTGAATCTTCAAGTTAATTAAAAGAATCTCAAAACTTCCAGTCTTTGTTAAGCATGATATGACAGCCATCCTAAATCACCTTGTACTGCAGTATTGCTAGTCAATTTAGTCACTCCAAGGAATATTTTACTAGGCCTGTTTTGAACGTTATTATTGAGTCTATGTTCAGTAAGTCCCCATATCGACGCACCATATAACACTTTTGGTTGTACCAAACCTTCATACAGTTTTGTGAACACTTGATACGTCATACCACCATAAGCGTAAAATTTCACAGTCAAACAGCTCAAAGCTCGGCTAGCAGATTTAGAGAGTTCTTCAACGGCTTTATTCCATGTAACATGTTCACTGCATGAACCAAATACCTAAATATTTGAATGAATCTACATATATTAAACTATGACTTCCACAGAAAAAATTGAGAGTAGAACGTTCAACAGAGCTAGGCCTAAAATGTATGACATTTGATTTACTACAATTAATACTTAATTTCAGTTTATGGCACCATGCATTAACACAATCAAGCATAATGTAAACTAGCCTCACTTGCACCTAGTAAAACAATATCGTCTGCATATAGTAAGATGCTTACATTTATACTATCAATATCATACCCTTATTTAAAGACTTAATTTCTGTAGCTTAATCATTAATATACAGAGAAAAAAAGCGTCGGAGAAATCAAACACCCTTGTTTCACACCACATGAAACCGGAAACATTGACGTAAAGACGTTGTTAACACGTACAGAACATGTTGTGTTCAGGTGTTGTCATACAAAGACTTAACAGCATTTATTAAGATTTTTTTTGTTAATACCTGAAACGTTTGTAATTTAAACCATGAACAGTCCCGATTCACATAATTTGTCGAACGCCTTCAATAGATATAACATTATTGTAAACAACAGAAAGTACAGACTTTAATGCTATTGTACTTTCATAAGTAAAACAGTTTATTTCATATATTTAATATAACATAATCAATATTATGCGATGATTCGTACTTAAGCAGTTACATATACTTAATCATAGCTTGTTTTGGTTTGGTTATTTTAAGATATACTGTGCATGGGTATTTTGAGGAGTTTAATTACTTATTTCATTTATAGTGTTAATATAAATATCTCTTAAAGTATATATACCACTTCTGTTTACTTTTTTATTACTAGTATATGCTTTTTCTCTTTGTTAAAGATCTTACGGTTGCCTATAATTGCTTACATCCACTTCATTTGAACTTTGGTGGATATATGCCTCATTGGCAATTGTACCACATCTCCTTATTTTATATTGTTGACATATACTATGTCTGATTCATATGAAATGCATAAATTTCAAGGTTTACAACGAATTTCATCCTACATCGAGTTGATACTGTTTACTTAAAAATATATTTTGGCATAACTCAAGGTCATATGTTTCTCTAACTGTGTATGAGCTTTTTACGCTAAATCTGTTGGAAGTGTACTGCTAAATACTGTAGTCTTAGAGAAACTTATACATTTGTTTGTTATTTGCTCTGAACTATAGACTTCAATAACTGCAAATACACTTATCGGTGCTTTAAGTCTTTTTTTTGTATGTTATATGAAAAAGAAGATTTGGTATGACTGCCAATGAGATAACTCTCCACAAGAGACCAAATGACGCAGAAGGTAGTTTTTTTTAGTGTGTGCCCTATTGAGTTGAGTCATTTACAACTGTGGTTCCTATGTTGTGCTGTCACACCATTGTTCCGGGTTACGGGAGAATTGAAAGCTCACAAACTTACTTAACCCAGCATTATTATGTTCGAGTATGTCCAAAGTCTGGAGGCTGTTGTTAAGTGGTTGTAGTTGGTTCATGTCTGTTTGTTCGTAAATTGAATTGATATTAATTAGGTTGTACGTTTTCTCGTTTGATGATGTTCATATTTTTCTTGTCGAGGCCTTTTATAGTTGACAGTTGACTATTTGTTGTGGGGTTTTCTCATTGTTGAAGGTCGTGCGGTGATCTCTTCCATGTCGTTTAAAACCACTAAGACACAAGAAACATGACATTTAAAAAAACTAAAACCTTTGAGAAACGATTGTGGCTTCATATCTTGACTTACATCTAGAAATTGAGGGTCGGTTGAAAACAAAACTTTACGACAAAAGAGATGATTACAGCTTCCCAATTGTGAACTTTCCATTTCTAAGTAGCAACATTCCAGCAGCACCTGCATACGGGGTATATATCTCCCAATTGATACGATATTCCCGTGCTTGCATTTCCTATCATGATTTTCTTAATAGAGGATTACTGCTCACAAGGAAGCTATTAAACCAAGAGTTCCAAATGGTGAAGTTGAAATCATCCCTTCGTAAATTTTACGGACGCCATCACGAGTTGGTTGACCGTTATGGAATAACCGTTTCACAAATGATATCGGATATGTTTCTTACGTCGTAACTACAATCCCCTTCCCTTTCATGAATGTGACCTACCGAATAAGACTATTTACCGGATTTGTAATCACATAAGCAACACGACGGGTGCCACATGTGGAGCAGGATCTGCTTTCCCTTCCGGAGCACCGGAGATCACCCCTAGTTTTTGGTGGGGTTCGTGTTGTTTATTCTTTAGTTTTCTATGTTGTGTCATGTGTACTATTGTTTTTCTGTTTGTCTTTTTCATTTTTAGCCATGGCGTTGTCAGTTTGTTTTAGATTTATGAGTTTGACTGTCCCTTTGGTATCTTTCGTCCCTCTTTTTGTAAAACAATAATTATTGTAAAGGGGTTTTGCTGTTAAAACAAATTGATTAGCATAAATAGTTGTTTTTATACCATTTCAAGTATTTATAACCTTCCTTTTTTATTTGCTAGGGACCAAAGACACTAACAGCAGAAGTATGGCAGGCATTACACTGGAAGGATCCTCGTCTAACATGGACTCCAAGAAGTTACCATGGGTTACAATCACTGAGTATTCCAGCAGACAGCGTGTGGTTACCCGACGTAGTTCTCTACAACAAGTAAGTATGTTTCAAAGAAAAAACAAGAATGTGTCCAAAGTACACGGATGCCCCACTCAATCATTTTCCATGTTCCATGGACCGTGAAATGGGGTAAAAATCTAATTTGGCATTGAAATTAGAAAGCTTATACTATAGGGAACATGTGTACTAAGTTTCAAGTTGATTTGACTTCAATTTCATTAAAAACTACCTTGACCAAAAACTTTAACCTGAAACTACCACATTCATTTTCTATGTTAAGTGGACCGTGAAATTGGGGTCAAAAGTCTAATTTGGCTTTAAAATTAGAAAGATCATATCATAAGCAACAAGTGTAATAAGTTTCAAGTCGATAGGACTTCAGCTTCATCAAAAACTACCTTGACCAAAAACTTTAACCTGAAGCGGGACAAACGAACGAACGGACGGACGGACGGACGGACGGACGAACGAACGAACGAACGGAGCCACAGACCAGAAAACATAATGCCCCTCTACTATCGTAGGTGGGGCATAAAAAACAATCTGATAGTTATCAGTTTAAAAGCAAACAATCAAATGATCTTTCTAGCTTATATCAGTTTAAAGTCTTAGAGTTATATTTCCACCAATCATTGAACTTCCTAGAGTGCGCATATCTCCTTAATACGACAAAAGCCAAAGCAGACAAATGCTTTAGTTTGCAGTCCCCAGATTTACTAGAATAGTTTTTTTTTCGACCTTACAAAATGAAATTAACCAGTTCGATTTTAAATTAAGGATGTACTTAGGTGAGGTTTTGGAATAAGTGTCCAATGTTCGGACTCCTCAGTGTTTTTCCATACGATACAAGGTCAAATATTTTGCCCCATAACTTTAACATATGACTTAATAGCTCATAAATGGTCATTTGACAAAATTTAAGCAGATTCTTGATTTTCTTTCTTTTGATTTGAGACCAAAATAATACCAATGCAATATTTTATAAATCAAATACCTCGAAAAGGAGCTCCATGACCTATCAATATTTTTAGCTTATTTTGATCCTTAACTAATACTCTTCCAGCTTAAAGTATCAATTTTGAATTCTTGATTTATTAAATTTTACTTTAGATCACCTAAGTTCATCCTTAAACTTGACATACAGTTAAATTTTTATTACGGAAGAAAAATATGCTAAAAACGTAATCCCATTGATCTGTACTAAATAAAAAACAAAAAAGTTTTTTTCATATTTAAAAAATATTTGTTTTATTGTTACTAATTCCAGATAATTCAAGGTTTAAAATAAATAAAGTTCTGTATGTATATGTTGAGTCAAAAAATTGGTATAAACTTGATCAGATCGCTGTTTTATTGCAAAATAAAGTTTACCATGCAGGCATTCAACTCTTTAAACAGATATTTTAATGACCTTAAGTGATGCACTCAGCATAGTAATAAACGGCTTAAATTCGGTTTGATTTCAGTGGAGGTAGTGAACAAGGTCAACTGAGCAAAGTCAGAGCAACAGTATATTACCATGGTATGGTCTACTTGGTGATTCCGTCTCGAATAGTTAGCTACTGCGACAGCAGTACTCCGAATGAACAAGGGGACGTAACCTGCCAATGGAAATTCGGATCGTGGACTAACAATGGTTTGAAGGTGAATCTAACAAATTCTAGACCCCCTGACGTTTCAAACTACGAGGTGAATTCGGCTGTTGACGTACTGAAAGTTGATTCAACACGGAATGAGATATTCTACGAATGTTGTCCAGAACCGTATCCTGATATCACTTACAAACTCACCCTAAAACGTAAAGGATAAAGGAGAGAAGAGAAATTGTGGTTCAGAATGATTTTTTTTGTATGAAACAAGTGAAGATAGAGCATAAATAAAACTTTATCATCATGTTTCGACTTATAATTGAATACTATTATGACTTTGTCCTCAAATAAATAAAAAGTTAATTCATCCCTATTTCCACCTTATATGACCCAAAGATGACGTGAGAATTATTGAAAGCAACCACTTGACGTTCATTGTTCATGTTTTCCCCCCAGGATTTACGTTATTGACTCATATTGGTGTAGTCGTCCCTTTTGAAATAACTTGAATGTTTTCGTTGATTTTGGTTAACCGATTTAATGTTTTCCTTGATTTTGGTTGACCGATTTAATGTTTTCGTTGATTTTGGTTGACCGATTTAATGTTTTCGTTGATTTTGGTTGACCGATTTTCCAAAAAAGTCAGAAATACAATGCAATTATAAATCGGCTGTTTACTTGCGCATGGATACAATGTACGCACATTAAAAATCTAGTACATGATTGAGGACAGAAATATCATCTACACGTATACAGCATGTGTTTTAATTGGTTCGGTAGATGCAAGATGCGTAAATACGCAACCACTCCTGGTATAGGAATTGAGACGTTTAAGTCGATGCATCGTTTAATGAGAGTGTAAGGATTTTTCTAGGTAACAAAAAACCCATTTGCAAAAACTTTTTTGAGAGGCCTGTAGATCGACTGTTGTAGGTCAATCTTTCTAACCCTATTCAAGTGCCAGTCTTATAGACTATAGTACAACTTAAGTTTCCGGTGCATCAAATTATGTAGTGAAATAAAATAGTTAATGGTTTCGGAATTTGTATTTCTATTTGATTAAACAAATGTTATATGGAAACATTTATCTGAATGTAATACATCTTTTTCGGAGCAATACAGCAGGAAGTGAAAGAGGGACGAAAGATACAAGAGGGACAGTCAAACTGATAGATGGTAAATAAACTGACAACGCCATGACTAAAGGAAAAAGACAAACAGACAAATAATAGTACAGAAGACACAACATAGAAAACTTAAGACTAAGCAACACGAACCCCACCAAAAACTGGGTGTGATCTCAGGTGCTCCGGAAGGGTAAGCAGATCATGCTCCACATATGGCACCCGTCGTGTTGCTTATGTTATTAAAAATCCGGTAAAAAGTCTTAATTCGGTAGGTCACAATCGTGAAATGATATCTTGTGATGCGGACTAGTGGAATCAATAGACAAAAAATCGGATTTTAACTACCAACTTCAGTCCAGTGTTTATTTTTTTGTAAAACTTTGAGGTTGGCGTTACACAACTTTTCCCCTTCGCCAGCCTCCATTAAGTCCCACTATCACATTGATTCCATACGTGATATATACATGAAAGTATTCTTCTATATTTATTTCTTTTGAAGTATGCAAGCCTGTAAATAGTCAATCACAATATTACAACCTTCAACATACAACCTTTTTTCAAAAGGCAATCGAACCCAGTCGTTCAAACTGGTACATTAACATTGGCAAACCATCGGGTATATTGTTTATTTTTTTATTTCTCTTCGGAATTTTTCCTTAAACATTTGCCAAGCATACTATATATGCTATATGGATATTTATTTTAAGACATTCAATATTTTAGAGTTATGTCCCTTTTACCATTGCAAACCATATGGATCCTCTGCAACCTCATTAAAAAACAAATTTTAATCGAGTGAAATATTTAACCACAGAAGAATGCCTATTAGATTCATTAAAGTTCATTTAAATTTTTCCTCGTTTCATTGTTAGCCAATTGCTGATCTTAGCCTTTTTAAACACCTTTCTGCCATCTATTTAAACTTTTGAATTAATACTCTTAAGGAGGTTTGCTACTCTGTTTCAAAATAATAAGCTTTTGAAAAGATTGTTAAACATTGATAGAATACAAATAAAGAAACTAAAAAAGCAGAAAAAAATGAAGGGTTCGTGTGCTTGTTTTCGAGATATAAGTCATTGAAAATTTGGCGGGAAGTAATTATCTCAAGACCTTTCCTAATCGTGATAGCTGCATGAAAATAGACTGTGAAGCACCTACAAGTTTTTGGTATCCGACTACACTGACTAAATTGTAACTTAGTTTAATATATCTCACCTACTGGTATCATGAAATCATTCGAAGATGAATACTGAGGGAATATTCGGCTTCAGATGGATGTAAATGTAAAATATATTCAATCTTTATGCATAGTCAGTCTTAAATATTTTAAACCTCCAAGAACTAGCTATTCACAAACATGACAAAGGATATTTCATTAGTATAAGAGTTTCGGGTTGGGTTAGCATATTTCAGAATAATGGACCAACAATAAGGAATTATAGATGAAAAATGGCATAACAAATTTTAAAAATACGGAAATGACGATACCCTCATATAAACAAGGGTCCACGGTTCCACTATGACTAAGGATTTTCAAAGGGAGTCCAGGGAATCGATATATGTGGCCATGGTAATTAGTAATTATGTTAAAGAATATTTTCAAGATTGGCATGGATAAAGAACCATCCAAAAAGCAAGCTAGGTAGCTTTTCTTTTTACAAAATTTTATGATGAAAGGCGCAATGATTTAAAAAGTAGTAAAAACCGAATATTAATACCGGATATCACATGAGATTCTTCTTTTTTACACTTGAAACGATTTGACCTAGTATTGATTTAAACGTCCGTTGTCTCTTTTCAATTCTTTCATTAAGCTTGACGTGTGAGATTAAGATCTTGTTTTGCGGTTTTGGCACCTGTTATAGATAGCTGGAGCATATTGCAAAATCACTAAAAATAACTCATTATTAAAAATTTGTATTAAAATAAAAACTAGAGGCCCCCAAGAGCCTGTGTTCGCTTACCTGATTCTACTTGGGGTTTGGAAATCATGTAACAATAGACTAAAATCATAACAGCTTCTCTTATTATGATTAAGGTAAAAATTTGGTTTAATATTCAGGCCCGTAGCCAGGAATTTCCAAAGGGGGGTTATTTGGACTCACGAACTCAACTTTAACAGTCACAATTCGAACAGAACGTGACTTTAACAGTGCTTATTTGTTCCCCCCCACCTGGCTACGGGTATGATATTGGCCCCGTAATTTAATCAAAAGCAGAAGACTATTGTAAAGTTAACAGAAATTGTAGAAAATGACTTTATAAGGATAATGACAAATCAGCTACAAAGAAACAACACTTGGTCAGCACCCCAAAAGAAACATTCATACCATGTTTGGTTTCATTCCATTCAGTGGTTCTCTAGAAGAAGACATTTGTGTATATTCCAACATAGGTTCCTTTTTTCAAACTAAGCCCCCCCCCCCCCCCCCCCCCCCCCCCCATTGGCAGCTTAGTTAGTACCTCATTAGGAACATTCATGTTCTGTTTGGTTTCATTCAGTGGTTCTCTAAAAGAAGACATTTGTATGTTTTTCAAACAGAATCCTATGTTAAACTAAGTCCCTCTCTTGTGGCCATCTTGGGAGATTGATCGGCATCATAGTAACACCACTTGATCAGCACCTCACAATGAACTTTTATGCCATGTTTCGTATAATTCCATTCAGTGGTTCTCTAAAAGAAGACATTTGTATGTAATGTCCATAGGGTTCTCTTTCAAATGAAGTCCCCTGCAGGTGGCCATTTTGGATAATGGATCAGCTACAAAGTATTTACACACGGTCAGCACCTCATAAGGAAAATGTATGCCATGTTTGGTTTCATTCCATACAGTGGTTCTCTAAAAGAAGTTCAAAATGTAAAAAGTTGACAACGACGTCGACGGATGTCAAGTGATAAGAATAGCTCACTTGGCCTTTTAGCCACTTGGAACTCTTGGCTCTGAACTTCATTTGCTTTCTGGGTTTTGTTTATGTTTTTTTTACATATGTGTCTTAATAAAAACATTTTAGATACCAGGATTCGAATTGTGTACTCGAAACACTCGTTTTGTCTACACAAAAACTCAACACTCGAATATGGAAAAAAGTTACAACGCCAAATGCAGTCGGAAGTTGAAAGGTTTTTAGGTCTTAAAATCTTTGTTGTGTGTGTGCTCATTTACTGTCATTACTAAATATAACAAAACAAAATGTTGCGGTATGATTTACAATTGGACAACTACTCACCAAAGACCAAATTTAACAACTATAATAGATCACCGTAGGCCGCCAACAAAGAGCAGAACTCGTACCGCATAGGCCCCGAAATGACAAATTTTAAACAATTCAAACTAGAAAACTAACCGCCTGATTTGTGTATACAAAATATGAACGGGAAATATATGATACAGCAACAAAGTTAACGACAACCCGGCAACTAATTAACCGACCCCTTACTTGGATAATTAAGTAACAACACTTGATCAGCACCTCACAAGGAACTGTGTGAATGTGAGTACAGAATGTGGCGGGGTTAAACTAGTTTGTAGGCGCCAACTCTTTGTCGCCATAATAAGTAAATAACACTAGCAACACTATATTGATCTACATTATTTATTTAAATTTAAATAAGTGTAATTTTTTGTTTTTGATATTCAATAATATGGTCATAGTTCCATTCGTCGTACCACCGACAGCTGCCATGCGCATACTCATCACATGACACTCTAGGTGTACCCGACTCCATTACGGGTATGTGTGGTTCTGGGGTCTTTTACCAAGGGAATAAAAACTTGTATAATAATACCTGTATCAATAAAAAAAAAAAAAAATTGTGTCACTTACAATTAATATCTTAAATTCTCCAACTATTCAAAATTATCCGATTTCAATTTTATCTTGTGTGTGCATTTACATAAGTATGGTACATGAGTGTGTTCAACTTAAATGTTCTAAAAAAATATTTTCCCAATACAGTTTTCTTCAATCAATTCAAAACTATATTATTTAAATTGCTTTTCTGTTTGTTAAGTCTTGGACATAATTTTGGTACAAACTTGAAAAATTGAAATTAAATACGTGACAAAAGAGATTATTTCAATATTGCCATTCCTTTTTGGTTGTCCCTCTTGTTGTACAATCTGGCTTGTTTGCACATTTTCCAGCTTTGAATGTTGTAGGTATCAGTTCTAATTAAATAGACTACATTAACACAAAAATACCCCATACTTTTCAGTCATAACCAGCATCTTTTAATATAAATATAATGTTTCTCGTAACAAATATTATTAGGCGGTACTATAAAACATCTCTCATCCTAACTTTTATTGCTTTGGCTTCCTTACATATAGTTAACTTCTACCTCATAATATACCATTTCTTGTATTTCCTTGTTCAAGTGAGTAGCGATCCTGTTGGCAACTGGCATTGTGTGTTTTAGTTGTTCGACATACCGAAGATGGGCAAAATTAGTTAAACCCAACAACCGTGTATGCCTGTACCAAATCAGACTATAATATCTTGACCATGCGTTGTACGTTATGCTTTAAAACAATCTGTCCTTTTTATGTATTTTACATTTATACAAGTAATTCTTTACTACACTTACCATCTTTGTAGTATAAACTTATGACCTTTAGTGACCTTGGCGGCTTGGTGTATTGACAGATGTTCACATTTCCTTTCTCGTTCATATTGTTCCATACTAAAGCTCTCCCCTTTCTCGGCTTCACCCATATTCCAAGTTCTGTTAAATATCATTAATATCCTTCTGTTAAATGTTTATTAATCGAAGCTTATCGTAAGCAAACAGCAAAACATATTCTACTTTTTTCTACTTTTTTATCATTTGTTTTCAACACGGGGGGGGGGGGGGGATGGTTTTCAAATATCATATTTATATAAAAAAGAAGATGTGGTGTGAATTGATTGCCAATGAGACAACTCTCCACAAGAGACAAAATGACACAGAAATTAACAACTATAGGTCACCGTACGACCTTCAACAATGAGCAATGCCCATACCGTTTAGTCAGCTACAAAAGGCCCCGAAAATGATAATGTAAAACATTTCATACGAGAAAACTTACGACCTAACTTATGTTCAAAATATGAACAAAAGACAAATACGTAACCCTTAAAAAAAAAAACGTCAACCACTGAATTAGATAAGCCTTTTTGGAAATTCCTTAATTTGGCTGTGGTCGCTTTTCATCAGATTTCGTATTTTTATGAAGTACCTGGGAATTGTGTTTCACCTCCTTCTTCAACGTCTTGTAGATACACTAAAATTGTGGCTATTCTGTCCCTTTTATCTTGGTTGTCTTCTATACAGTCGGTATGTAACTTATAACCTGAAATGATAGATTCATTATTTGGAATGAAGGAAAAGAAATCCATTTCAGAACAGTTAACGTATAGATAATGACCCTTTTAAAACGCAGAACATTTGACCTTGAATATACATAATTCACCTTTAATGCCCTTATGTGTTTTTATAAGCGCACATTCAATTCAAAATTAGATATGAACAACAGCTTAGCTAAAAAGATATTTAACTCAAATCAATGTTTTTGTCGTATGTTTGATTTCTTGCTACAATTTCGCACTCAATTAGTTGTCTATATAGCAGTTTACACATACATGTAAGGGATCTCATATGCTAAAAAAAGGTGACTTTTATGCGTCCAAAGCGTTATTCTTGGTTTCCCATCATAAGCAACGATCAAAGCCCAATTATTAAAACCCTAGAATGTATAAAATTTGAAATAGTTGAATAGCAATTATACCAAAAAGGACCTAAAACATATTAAATTCCACCTAAGGTCTTTGTAACACTTTTAAACTATAATAGGTAATCTGATATTTTTTTGGAATATCCTGTCATTAGACACGATTTCTAAGACTTCACAACGAAACTACAAAACACTTTGTAAAAAAGACAAAAATTACAAATGGCACAAATGCCCTACATATATATACACAAATGTATAATTCATTTATTCGTAAATAAACCCAATTTCATTGTATTTTACTATTTTCCAAATACTGTCCTTATCATACATGTATAATGCTGTTATCGCTATAAAAATGATGCAACTCAATGATGAATATATATATGGTCAAATACCACACAGTCTTATTTACAAAGTCTGATGTGAAAATGCTGTTGTGTGTGTACGTGTGTTTTTTTGTGTTTTTTTTTTGTATGGTTGGTTTCTTTGATGGTTAATTAGCTACAACCAATATTAGACTTTTGTAGTTAATTCATCACTTAAACCTGTATAAAACACGAAGAAGCATACACTAGTGTTCTTACCAACATTTAAAGGATATGATGTGATTTGAAATTTTCCGCCATTTTCCGGTTTTAATGCTGTAGCTTCTTTTACTCGATACTCGAACACGTTAGAGAACCTACTTTCTCCACGGTAAAATGCTGTACTATAACTCCAGTTAGAATGTATATGGTCTTTAAATTCGGAAGAAAATGTTTTATCCAAGCATGTTGTACCTGCAAAAGGAAATAAACACAAATAAACAAAATCAAAATTGACATGTCTGTACTACGTTTAAGTAATATTGCTTTAAAACGTGTTTAATGTATGTAAACATATGTGTATACGACTATAAATATTACAGATACGCTTCTGGTCCATTTGTGTGTGTACACAATTTAGTAAAAATTGTATATAGTTAATAAAAAACGAAATTATAAAAACCCCAGATACTATTGATTGGTTGATGTTTAACACCACTTTTAGCATTCATGGCTTTTTCGTGGCTGTCCTTTTTTCTTTGGAAGAGAAAGCCGGATTGCCCGAAGAGAACAACTGTTCTTCAGTTGGGAAACTGACAATTATATAGTCATTTAAGATTGGAGTCGAATGCACCTGCAACGTGCGGGATTCGAACTCACAACCTTAGTGATACAGTAGTTGGAATACCCAGACATCTTAGTCACCGAGGTTCCTAAACTGATATCAAGAAACAGGAACATTTCTTAGTCAAGGCTCCTTCGTCAAAGAACAAGCAACATCATGGAAAAAGTAGTTAAACGTAAAAATAAACTACAAAACAAATACCGGTATAGTATAGTGATAATACTAAAAAAATTATAGTACACACAAATCTTAAGATTGCTAGATAACAAACAAGAGTACAACCGGAGATGCTTCGCTTGTTAGTCGTAAACTTATGCAAACAAAATGCTTAGTTACCTGGCATAAAGTCGTTAGGAGATACTTTACGGTTGACTCCAGCTGCTTTTAAATGTTGACGTAATGTGTTGACAGTGTCAAAACATACGATTGGATCTTTTTTTGATATTTCTGTCACGTGTCTGTTGTGCGCTTTCATCAACCCGTCACATTCTGCCTCTGACAAAAACTCATCATACAGGTATACTCTAAAATAAACATTTTATACATTTGTAATTTCGGGGAATTTTATAGCTGACAATGCGGTTTGGGGTTTGTTCATGTTGAAGGCCGTACGGTGACCTATAGTTGTTAATTTCTGTGCCCATTTGGTCTTTTGTGGATAGTTGTCTCACTGGCAATTATACCACATCTTCTTTTTATAAGTTTTCAAAATTTAATTTAGACTTAAACTGATATTATAGTCTTTTTTTTCCTTCATAATTACAAGAATAACAGAATAGTGTGCGAGTAGGCCTGCAGTTCAGTGATTGACGTTGGTTAATGTCTGCTAAATTGTTTTTGTTATAAATCAAGCTGTTAGTTTAATGACTTTAATGATATGTGTTTCTCCTTGTTGAAGACCATGCGGTTGCATATAATTTCTAACATCCACTTAATTTGAACTTTGGTATATATATTTGTCTCAATGGCAATCCATACCACACCTCCTTATTTTTATATTGGGTACGTTCAAAGATTGACAATAAAAAAACAAAACTTTACCACACAGTTTCATAATGCAGCGTTCACACAGTACCGATTATTGCTCCCGTTTGAGATCAGACAGCCTTAAGACACGAAAAGTAAAAAAAGTCGGATTACTATCCTCAATGATCTGGAATGTCCTATTTTTATTATTGCCTGAACGCTGTAGTATACGTTCGTAACATTTCCTACGGATCGGAGAGGTCGGAAAAGCACCCCGACAGTTAGGTGCGTCCGGTAACATTCGGGAAAACTCATCCGATTTTGTCTAGTCGGATTACAATCGTGATTATGTCGTGACAGATTCTGCTGTATCGGATCAAAATCTCGGAACAATGTTCTGTGTTTTCTGGACGGTGTTCTGAGGAATGGGCATGATCTGGAGAGATTTGTCATTGCTGTTTTTTGCCGATTGAGTCCAATTGCTCCAATCTCCATAGAAGAGTTATGTCCTTTCTCCTCATCTGAGAAAAGGACGATACCCTGTATGGAATTGGATTGCATCCCGAATGTGAACCGTCTTTGACGAAACCGTTCCGAACAGTCCCGTTATTAATACGAAATTCGGCAAAAAAAAACTCGTCTGAGTCCCGACATTTACAGAACACGATACGACTGAGTCCAGAAAAAGCCGTTTGTAATGCATCAAGCAGATTGAGACAGAATTGCGTTCCGACAGTACCTGATTATCCCAAATATAGCGACAGTTTTCTAACGGATATCTTCCTTCTGCGTCGGTTCACTGTCTGATGTCTGTCAGATCGCATTCGGCAGAATCGGGACGCTTTCGGGATATATTCGGTCGTTTTTAACCGTGGAAAGATGCAAATCGGTTTAGAATCGGATTGAGAACGGGATATTGAGTTCGGACGCTACCTGAACAATACTGATTGTTGCCGTGATTAATAATAATATAATGTTTCTACAAATTTTAATAAAGTTTGAATTCCCAACCACAATTTACAAAATCTTGAACAGATTTTTAACAAACTATTACCAGGAAGCTCATAACAACGACGGCAGTAAAAATCGTGAATGTGTGACCCCAGCTTAAAAGACGGAACTGTTTAAAATATGAGATACTAAAACCCAAACTGTTTTTTTTTTTTTAAAATTTGTTTCCATATTTCAAGGCATTATACTAGGTGTTCATGCATGTTCAATTATAGTACATTGTGTACTCATGGTTAATCTGTGGTGCTTTTGATATATGTCGTACAAATAAACATTTGAGGCCCTTTATAGCTTGCTGTTCGGTGTGAGCTTAGGCTTCTTGTTGAAGACCGTACTTTGACATATAACGGTTTACTTTTACAAATTGACTTGACTGAAGAGTTGTTTCATTGGCACTCATGACCGAATCTTTTTATATATAAGAACATTCATAATGAAAATGAAGAGAGAAAACTTACTTTACAGAACTGTTATTAGGCTTCTGAGGCAGTAATTCTACTGGCGGCAATCTTCTGCCGTCTGCAAATATCTTTTTGGGTGACATTCCTGTCTGCAAAGTACTTTTAAACTTATTCATTTCTTCTTCAATTTTTGGATCAATTCCTTGTCTAGGCTCAGGTTTCACCTTTTCAGGTGGCGAAACACTTTTTGAATTGTCATGCTTTGGAACATTGTCAGTTGGAAAACTTTTATCCATGTTTGAGTATTATCAGATATTGTTTCAGTTTGTTTCTCACTTTTTGGTGTTTTATTGGCCAACGTATCTGACTGTTTATCAGATCTTTTCTGCATTTTTGATGGATCCGTCACAAAGTTCGTTTCGCCACTTTCATCTGACGCTGACATTGATTGAAATACATACAAAGCACCAAATAAAACGGATAAAAATAGAACAATTATAACTATAGTAAATACTGGTGTTGAATCTTGTCTGAAGTCTTTTTGTATCTTTCCATTTTTTAAGGGTGAATTTTTGTTTGCGGGTTCTTTTGTGTTGTTTTACTATCCAATTTTCGGTTTCTCATGTTGGTATCTACAATATAGAAAGAGACACGAGATATGAACAGCTATGAGGGGATATAGGCCTTTATCGGGACTCCGATCGGGTTATCGGGATTGGTTTTTTCGGGATCCGGGAATTCTTTTTTTCAAATTTCGGGATCCGGAATTTAACTTTATTTAAATTCGGAACCTCGGGATTTCGTGTTTTGAAACCCGGGATTTTGGGATCAGGACCCTCCTCCTCAGCTATGATATGAAAAAACAAGATTTTCAAATATATAAAAAGTGAACATTGTAGTAATAATAAAATCTTGAATCATGAATAGTTATTATTTTGGAAAGTAGAAAAGTATACAATTGACTTTGAGTGTAAAATGATATAAATCCCTGAAGCGATTCTTTAAGTTATTTAATAGACCATAAATATACATTTGCAGACAAGAATTTTATTTCAAATTCAATAAACCATATCTGTTCTATTAGATTGTTACAGTAGCTTAATTCAATAATAAACGGTGATAACATGTTTTCCAATTTGCCAGATTAAATCGGGATCGAATTTAAATATTATATATATACGATTGAAGTTAAGGAATTTGCCTTTTCTCGAGTTACTATGACAATAACTAAAGTTTTGACATGTTAAAAGGTGTATATTTCTAGACTCCCTTTCTATCGGATTCTTTGTATATCCTTGCTATTCCCGCCCATTTCGTATTTCCCTGCTCTTCGCCTACTTTGCATATCCTTGCTATTCATCAAAAGAAAAGGTTAAAAGAAAGTCTTTTCCAAGCGTATCGATTTGTGTACGTGTATATGCTTGAAAAAGTTCCCAACCCTACGCTGTGCACATCAGTAAAATATTGACATGTATAAATGGCTTCAGTTTTCAAGTGAGCAATAAGCATGTGCAATGCTGAAAAAAAAAGTGAATACTGGTTTCCAACATATGACATACATATTTGAGATAAGAGTCAGATAGGGATGAGGTTGGAAGTAAATAGGCCTTCTAGATGCGGTCTACTCATAAACGGGAGTACGTAACCTTGCATGTACACAGTACTACAAAAAAAACCAAGAATTAGCATCAAAACGATTTTTGATATGTCGGAACTCGTTTTTGTCCCTCGAAGAAAAAACATATTTTTCCCCCCAATAATACTGTCACTCCATGTTATAACTTGTTCAGTGGTAAATATAACCTTTTTTGTCTAACCGACGAACAGGTGGTTATTTATGCATAAATGAATAAATAGTCAATACAAGTATTAATCCAAACTTATAAAAGTAGATACATTTAATTGTACGTGTAATATGATATGAATATATACATGTAAGAAGAATACAACATTTAATTTCTTCTTTTTTTTTTAAAGAAAATGTAGCATTTTCTAAATAATTTAAAAGAATAGTGTATAAACTAGAACCTGTCAATCTGAAAAGTGTTAAGAAGGTTATTAAAAATGGATTATATTTCATTATTTGAATGTCAAATCCATGTGAATAAACTCATCATAGATACCAGGACTAAATTTTGTATGTATACGCCAGACGCGCGTTTCGTCTACAAAAGACTCATCAGTGACGCTCGAATCCAAAAAAGTTTAAAAGGCCAAATAAAGTACGAAGTTGAAGAGCATTGAGGAACAAAATTCCTAAAAATTTGCCAAATCCAGCTTAGATATTCTATGCCTGAGGTAGAAAAGCCTTTGTATTTCAAAAATACTAAATTTTGTAAACAGCTAATTTATATGAAATTTGTATAATATGTAAAATTGAAGTTCCTTTGTAATTTCCTTCTATACATTAATAAAAAAAAACTATTTATTTATTTCTCATTATGTGCATTTCCCAATAAGCTTATTTCGCTCCTGAAAATTCTCAAGACATGATATATCGGGCTATTGCGTATAAGTTGTACGGAAGATCGCATATACAACTTATAAGGAGTAATCTCCCCGTACACTTCCGCATTGCTGTTGGCATACATAAGATATATTCTTCCCACTTAAGAAATGAACTCACTTACCGGGAAATAGTCTACGTTATACTTCCTCGTTTAAACAAGAATTGTTAACAATGTCATTTAACATTATTAAATTTCAATCAATGAAATAAAATATCTAACAAATCGGATCGGTGACGGTGAGACTTGATATACTCGTAATCTACATGTATGTCACCGATAACAAATCATTGTGGAATTCCAAGGTCCAATGTGGAAAAGACACAACATATTAGTTATCACTTTATGTATATTTAACTTAAGACAAGATTTTTATCATTTAGTTTTATTTATGAATATGTATACATGCAAAATGAATAGTCTCACCTTATTTCAAAATAAGTAAAATATTTTGGATAGTCTTGCATGACCAAGGCGTGCTAATTGGGGATATTTCAAAAGATAATATTTGCTATATTTCTATACACGAACTTTCCAATTATATATTGATCAGCATACAAAGCAATCTATTTATATGAAATTTCTATCGAAAGATGGAAAAGCGTATGTATATTCAAGACATGATTGAATAAATATATAGCATTCAGTAAAACAAAACTGATGGCATCACTTTGGTCTGATTTGACAATGCTGTTATGGAATGGTAACATTTAAGAAGATTTGAGTGACAAACTGGTATTTATTAAACAGTTAAAAACTTTTGAGGAAACATAGCGATTTTGTTCTTGTTCAAATGCAATATGCACCCCCCTTTTTGTAATTTCATTTATTCCACATTTGTATACTATCTGCATATACAGAAGAAGATGTTATTCGAATTAAGGGTACCAAGGGCCAAACAAATTTGTCTTGGCAATGACATCAATTATTTAAAATAAGAATGATGAATATAAGGAAATGTGAAATTAGTGCATATATGAGACAATAATCCGCCATAATGAAAGAAACATGGTGCCTTTTGTCTGTTCTAATGCATATACCATCTTCCTTTGTAGTAATATTCTATTTGGCTTATAAAAGAATTTTTCTTTCATTGACCGTCCTTCAACAGTTTATTTATGGGTCTAACAAATAAAAATTGTTATCACTAGTGTATTGTTTTTGTGACGGCTATGTACATGTAGATAAACAGTAAATTTTCAATGCGTAGTTTACCAAACATGTCAGGAAAACTTGATTTACAGGGAACAGGGATTTTCCTTATAATTATTTATACTTTAAAAAATAACCAAATCAAATTTGAAAAATTGAGAAAACATTTATGAAATTTTGATAAACTAATAGTGATTTAATCACTGTATAAGAGTAGAGTGACCTGGAATACAATATTTAAAAAAATAATATCTGAAAATCAGATTGAGCGATAATGTTGTTTGTTCTGCTACAGGTAGAGAAAACATGTCTACACATTATAAATATACCTCTTTTATTATTTTGTATGCATTCATAAGAAAGTTACAGCATTTTCAAGGTTAGTGATTGGATGTAAAAAAATCTTTGTATTGTGCTACCTTAATGCACTTATTTTATAATGTTATACCGAAAAATAAAATGAACAAATGCATCTTAAAAAATAATTGCTTTCTTAATTGGAACAAAATTTTCTAGCTAAGCATAACATCTGGGCTTTTCATTCAATAACATAATAGTCCGTGTCTTATTCGTAAAAGCAGTAGGTTCACGAAACATCCATCCGAAGATTTTAATGTTTTTTTAATCAGTCCAAAATATTACAAAAAGGAGGCGAAAAATACCAGAAGGACATTCAAACTCGTAAGTCGAAGATAGAATGAAATCCAAAACAGTGTGGCTGTGGCCATTGATTGACACATTAAATTCATCCATTGACTGGGACAATTTACGTGAACGTTTGTCTGTAACGACCACTGTTCACGACGTACCTACGATAGACATTTAAACTGTGGGGTCACCAAAGGTTTCTTAACGCCTTTAATTATAAAATAATTCGAAAAATTAATCAGGAATAACCTTTATGTTTTGATTTATATAATTGATTTTTTCTGATTAATTTTTCGAATTACTTTATTAAGGTGTTGAGAACCTTTGGTGACCCCATAGTTTAAGTGTCTTTAAAAAGTACATAGTGAGCAGTGGTCGTTACATACAAACGTTCACCTAAATTGTCCCAGTCAATGGATGAATTTAATGTGTCAATCAATGACCACAGCCACACTGTTTTGAATTTCATTCTAATCTGAAAATGCCATGGCTAAAAAAGATAAATTCAAACAGATGTAAACAGCACACAAAACAATATATAGAAAACTATAAAGACCGAGCTATTACTATTTCTACAACATACAAATATCTTCTCTGTGGTCCATCACATTATAAATACAGAAGTGTTACCTCTAAAGTATTCATTATTGTAACATCAGATTGGTTCATTATCCCTATAAATTTATCCAAAATCTCCAAAATATTGTTATATGACTCGTATGATAAGAAAAGTTTCACATAGCATTAAGACAGCTGAAATTGATCATATTTAGAATCAAACTGTGGCCCTTTTGATAATTTATGATCAAGTTGAAATTTAAGGTTATTTTTTGAGAAAACAGAAGAAAAAAACAAACAAACCCGGGTCGTTGTGTCTGTTTATGATTTGCAACACATATCAATCGATTTGAAATGTTCTTGACATTCAGTTTGAAGCGGGATTGAAATAGAAAATGTTTCAAAAAGACAACAACCCGACTAGACAAAAAATACCCCAGCCCATGCCATCAATGTGTCTTCAACAAAGCGAGAAAATCTTGCACACGTCGGCGGGCTTCAGCTAGCGCCTATACAACAATATATACTAGACAGTAACAAGAAAAACCAAGGAGAAAACAAAGACTCATAAAACCAAAAGACATTTACATCAACAGTTACAAATAATAAATAAGAAACAACACGAACTCCATTAAAAACCGGGAGTGAAATCAGGTGCTCCGGAAGGGTAAGCATTTCCTGCACCGTATACAGCACCCGTCTTGTTATTTTTTTGTTCAGTTCGGTAAAGATGGAAGGTTATTATGACTGAGGAAGAATATCAGATATGGTTTCTGACACACTTTTGTCATAATGGCCAATCAGCTCATAATGGCGACCGTAAAATTTCTTGAGTGATGACCTTCATTTGATTGATTCATAGCCCTGTCTTAGCAACTTTTGAGAAAGTTCAGTGAAAATGGACGTCATACTCAACTGCAAAACATATAAATCTACTAGAATTAAAAAACATACAAGACTAACAAAGGCTTCTGACTGATGACAGGCGCAAAAATGCGACAGGGTTAAACATGTTTGGTGAAACATCAACCCTTCTCCTATACCTCTAGCCAATGATAGAATAAACAAACACAAAGCAATACGCAAAATAAATTTCAGCTTAAAAGAAGTCCGAGTCCGATGTCAGAATGGGTAACAGAGAAACTAAGCAAAATGAAAATGATACATAAATAACGTACATGCCGGCTCAAGACCTCAATTAAACTGATTGAAAGATTATGTCTCCATCATATCAAAATCAAACACAATCCCTTGCACACTGAAGGCGGCGGTAAACTATATATACATGACAGAAAACTCTGTAGGAAAGTAGCGATATGGGATATCCATCCGTCAAACAAAGTCAGTATATGCATAGTAAATAACACAAAAAGCAAAAGAACAGAGCTTCAATTAAACATAGCTTGAGGTGGCGTATCATACTGTTTGTTTTGAGACTTTTCAAAAATAACTTTTGTCAATTTCATTCATTTTGCATCATATTGTTCAACTGGAAAGTAGTTGACTTAGAGAAATGTAGAAAAACTGCTGCATTAAGTTCATCAATTACTACCAGCGACAAATCCATTACACACTGGAAAGGGTTACTTGAACGTTTGCTTGGATATGAGATGTATGCAATTGGCCGATCTGAATCTAGAGAATGTAGTGATGTGACATAGTCTGTGGGTTAGGAATATTTTGACGGTTGTATCAAGGTGTTGGTTAACTGTTACAACTTTCAAGAACGAGACTGTTTTTGAAAAAGGTCGATCATGCAGGAACCCCCCCTTTATTTTAGACGATCAATGCATTTGAATGGGGACATGTAATTGGAACCCCCCTTTTGTCCTGGGTTAGGACCCCCCTTTTTAAAATGGCTGGATCCGCCCCTGTCATACCATGATGAATTTTTGCTACAAAATAGTATACACCATTTGCATATTGTCCTTAATTTAAATAAAAATGTATGTTTCAAGTATAACGTGTGTTGTTAGGTTGGTGCATCATTGTTTACCTTTCCTTGTTGCTTTTTTATTGTCCGAAGTACATGTAAGCAATCTTGATTTCATTATTTTATGATGGACACAACACTTTTCATGCTTATTGTGGTCAAATGATTACATTGTTTTAAAGATAACTCATGGTTGAACAAATACCAACCATTGCATATTGATTGAATAATTGCTAAACGTCCAGTGGCAAATATTTCATGCAATAGTTCTATAAAGTAGGTCGACCTCCATGTAAGACAGATAAATCTGATCGCCATAGGTTGAAGGGATATGCTAGAACTGGGAAAATCTTTTGCTTTACAACAGGCAACCTACATTTTCATCGAATAGTTGAGGCAAGGTTTGTTTAACATGCAGAGAGCGTAATATTCTACGTTAAGAAATATCGTATTAAACCCCATTCTTATTGGACGTGGCTCCGTATGTATTCATCCCACACAGTAAAAAGAACTAACATCTCTCTCTCTATCTCTCTCTCACACAAAATTTTAAACCCATATTTAATACATGTAAGGGATGAATAGACTAACTGACCCCAGACTGACCCATGGACATTAATAAAACAAAAAGGCGGGTTATAACAAGTGTACTATATGCATGCTTAAACAAAAACTACATGTATTGCAAGTAATGCAGCATTTATTAAAAGAATAGTTATAATGCGCAGTAATTGTTCCATTTACATTATAATTGATATGATTGTTTTTCTCAATCCTTTATTATATAATATACATGTACAGTTCATTAATCAGTAAACCGGGAAGAAAGGACGTTCATTGGTTAACTTAACAATCAAACGGAAGTATCGATAAATATAGAAATATAACTGAATTTTAAGAAATAAAGAATAGCAATAATATCAAAATATTTAATCTATTTGTTTTTAATTTCAATATTTTGCATTATTATGTTCGTTTTTCATCATAATTTTAAATCCTCGGGGATAAAACTTGTATTTAAGACTATCCTTTCTCGATAACAAACCTATTTACTGAGAACTAATAACAATATTTTCTCGGAATGCATTTAGGTTTAATTTGAAATCAATACATGCGTAAATTTTGCGCTAATAATATCAAACTTATTTAGAGAACTAACTTTATTCTCTTAATTTGTTGATAGGTAGGAACAAAGCAGAAACATGAGGTAAAGTCGTTATTTATTGTTTCTATTGGGGATTTCTTTTGATTTATTATTATTTATATGGAGGGGGAGGGTGCTAAAAATATTGTTACAAAAACGCAAGATAGAATGCATAGATGCAAAATGTAAAAACAAACAAACAAAGATTTAATGCATCAAAAGTTTATTAAAATACGGAAAATAAGCGTACACACTGACAAACTGGGTTCGAACTAGGGGAATACCCTTCACAGAATACCAGCCCGATAACATGTCTGGCAGTAAGTAAATTGAAAATTTTTAAAACTCAACCCCCAGTATTATTTTTCCAATTCTTCTATCCTTGAAAAGTGATATACTTTATTGTTTCGATGTAAGGTGTAAAAGTAGGTTAAATGCGCCTGCGAAAACTTTTCAACCCTCGCAGACAAAATTTGGGTATTAACCATACATTGTTCTAACTCTGATTAAAGTTACGCTTATCTACTGTTACCTCCTTAAACTAAACTTTTCCAACTATTGAGGAGAAAAATAATTTATCTAGGAATTTTCTGTCTATAATGAATGCATATATAACATTTAGCTCTATTTTTTATGCCGCAGACCTGATTTTTTTCTCTCAGAAACTTACTTCATATTTATAAGTGTGATGCCGCTGTGGTGAGTTCTGATTGAAGTATTTGATTTCATAATTATTTATTTGTGTTATTTTGGTTACAAAAGTGATTATTTTTGATTCGAGAACTCACTGTGTGTACATTATCGTCATAGTGGTCAATATTATGCATGCGTCAGTTGCATGATTATTTATTGTGGTCAATATCAGAAATGCTTTGGCTATATAATATATACAGAAAATCTGCTATAATGGCCAATGTCTTGGCCACATATTTTAATTAAATAAAGTTTTGCATGATGCATAATTTGGTTTCTCCATTGTGCACTAATATGTCACTAAGCAAAATTAAGGACGTACGTAAATGGTCGCATATTGCAAAGTCTATTACTTTTTTTTAATTTTCAAAATTAAATGTCAGTTTAACGAACCATTTATTGGAAAAGAAAATAGATCTCTATCCCCCCCCCCCCCCCCCCCCCCCACTAAATGCATAGGTCAGCAAACACTTGAAATTCACTATTCGACCAAGGCAAAAAGTAGGATTAAAAGGGGTACAGATACACACAGAGAAACATTGGAACTTTCAAAACTTGAGTGTTATACTCTTATTATGTATAGCTTATAATGCAAAATGTATATCAAGTTTCCCAAATTTTCAGGTCTCTGCATTCCTCAAAAAGGTAAAAAAGACTGTTGACCAAGCTCCCAAATTCTATCCGTAATAAATATAAATAAAAAATAAATATTTATTTGTTTAGTTATTCACCTAAGAAAAATGTAACTTTAACTATTTCTAAAATTATCAATTTATTTTGATTTTATATAAGTTCAGTAGGTTGGTAACACTTTAATTATTCTGCACTGTACTGAAATTAAACGAAAAAAGAATATATATATATATATTTTAAATCTGTTAATAATATTTTGGAAACATATTTTAAATGCAATTTAAAAACAATGCATATTAAGTTTACAAAATATTGCCAAAAAATAGAATGAAATGAAAAAAAAAATATACAAAGTATAGCATTGAAAACATAAAACACAAAATCGTAGAATAAGCCTGACTCTGTTTTCAGAAATATGTAAAAATCTTAAAAAATGCTTTGAACATAAATGCATATAATTTAGTTTTTAGGAAATTATTCCTAGCAAACAAACGAACAGAAAGATCAAATAGAATTCGATAAAGTAATTAAATTATGATACATTAATTATAAATTGGAAAAGGACCCTCAAAAAGATACACATTTATACATTAACTTCTACGGATTTGAATATACTTTAAAACAAAATCATTCAAACTACCATCAATATTCCATATTTTGTTTATTTATTTATTGTATTTTATTTAAAATATGTTAACCTTTGTCACTTCTCAAGCTTTATATAAAAAAAAATGACAAAATAAAAATAAAATTTAGTTTCATTAAACATGCACACCAAATGATATCATTTCTTTAGAATCGTTGAAGAGAGCTGAATTTTCTAGCAATTATTTATGATTTAATATCATTTTTTCCCCATGGGATATTTAGTCCTGACCACAATTTCAAGAAAAAAGAACAATGTAACAGTGTTGCTAAATAATATTGAGGATGGAAATGGGAAATGTTATAATTAATACGATTTTGTCTACAACCACTCGACATTTGTGTTTTTTGCCGAACAAATTCAAATTTCAGAGGGAATATATATATATATTTAAGTAGACTCACTTACATTATTTTAATGCATTCTGTAAAATTATACATGTTAATGAATCATCTCTAAACAATCAATGTAGTCTGAGACTTACAATGCACTATAACATGTAGGTATAAATTTCAAAGAATTTTGATGTTTGTTAGTTAAACAACTATTTCGAGTATAGTTCCAATGTCTCAATTTGAAAACAAAAATGATGGCTACCACATGACATATAACAGGTATTACAGAACTCTCCCCGAATTATTTTATTTTTTTAGCTTTTCAAAAAGAAACTGTCTTTGTATATTCAATTATCTTAATTTGTATACCAAAGCTTAAATGTTTCTTTTGTATCTAACGTAACTGGAACTAAAAGTGTATCTTATCGATGATTTTCAGATTTCTTCAATCAAAATCAAGACTTTTCTGGTTTTGGATGAACCTTCTTTTGGTCAAACAAATCTTTATATGTACAAAATAGGCATCAAGTAAATAAATAAAAGATATTTATTTGTACGAGTTATATAAGAAAAACATAACAACAAATGAAAGGATTGTCCGACCACGGTTCTGACGGAGTTGTTTTAGTCAGAAAACCATCCGAAATAGGGAGTACGTAAGTTTGAAGCAACACTTATTCATAAACTTTAAGAAATAGTCATTTTACATGTGATTCTAATTATACCAACGAGAAAAAGAAAGGTTCTATTTCCCTGAATGTACATTGTACTTCACATGCGAAGTCAAAACGAGAAAAAAGCTCTATTTCCCTGAATTACTTCACATGCGAAGTCAAAATCGAAAACGTGATTGAGCTTGTTAAATTTGCAATATCATTTTTTTAACAATGCTGTTAATGACAATTTTCTTCTCATTTTGGTTTAGAATGTCCTAATAGTAATTTTAAATCTTTAGGAAGAATTTAGTAATTTTAAAAGCCTAACTGTAAATAAGTACATTTCCTGGACAAGTAACATTTTTGTTAGGAGTCACTGAACCCGACTGGTTGTGTGTTAATATTTTCTCTCTGTTTGGAACACCAATTGGTGATCTTGGACTGTTTTCTGCACTTAAGTCGGGTTGTTGACTCTTTGACACATTACCCGTTTTCATTTTCAATCTTATTTGAGATTGGCCCAGTTTCGTAATTTTACAAGATATCATGTTGAATAGAGACTAAAGATACCAAATGATATTAAAACTTATAAGTCGAAAATAAACTGACAACACCATGGTAAAAAAAGAAAAAGAATCCCCCCCCAAAAAAACAACCCCCAACAATATGCAAAATAGAACATAATAAAACTCAGCCAACACGAACCCCACCAACCACTGGGGAGGTATCAGGAGCGTCGGAAGGGTAAATTTATAAGTCAATAAACAATTAATGAAAATCTCATCGGGGGCTCTTGCTGTTACATTACGTTCCAAGATACATTTGTGAGACACAAAATAAAAAATGATTGAGTTTTATAAATTTATACAAAATTTTAACTTTTAATTATAAATTGATATATTTCAAGTATCACCCATACTAATCAAACCAAGAATACAGAGATTCTATTAAGCATAATCGCGCGATACACTGTAGAAAATACAGATAAAATTTGAAATACTAGAACAAACTAGTTGGAAATCTGGAGAAATAAAATCCGTCACAAAGGAATGATATTCTAAATTTAAGATGAAGTTTAAATTAGAAGATGATGTTTACGGTTAAATCCTGTAAATAGAAGCTATATCTGCTAATTGAGGACAAGAATCTCAAAATTCTTCAAGAGACTAGACGTTGCGCAATAGAGAGGTTATGTACCCAGTGAGTTCACAAATGATAAATTGATACAGGAAATACATACGTTCTTACTCACCGCTCATGGTTTCTTTAAAAGTGTCAAACTGATAAATGCACTCTGCTTCATGATCTAGTAGTCGAATAACATATGTATTTCATTTCTATAACACAACACTCCATGTATACGTAAAGTGGTGATATACAAAAAAACGAATCGAGAGCACCCAAAATACAAATAGTTAAAATATGAACAGATTGCGGACAAACCGCAAAATGGGAAACTATTCCCCAAATGAGTAACAGTCCCTCATTTGAGTATTCATTTGATAGTAATAATATTTTTTTTAACTTAGTCTTTCATTTTAAAATGGCACATATTCATGAAATATGTAGCAAATTTTCCTGATGAATAGCCATATCTTCATTTTCAAGGCTACTAACTTTATAAAAACCCATAATAAAAAAGCAGTTCTTTTGAAGAGTTTGTTTTTTTATAAATTTTTGCCATTTTTGATTAAAGACACATTTTAAGAAAAAAATGTACAGTATTTAGCACTATCAAATGGGTCCTCGAATGAGGGATTGCAAATACTCAATTTGGAGGAAAGTTCCCCATATGGCGGGTTGTCCCCAACCTGATGAACTCGTGTATAATCTTTTGAAAGTATACGTTATACTATATTCACGGTATCACGATAATTTATAGTTACTCTATCTATATATGTTTAATATCTTGAAATTTTATAGATCTATATTTAAAAGATAATTTCAACTCATTCCCTGTCTGTCATCTGTAATAACAATGTATAATGTATTATTGATGCTCCTGTAGAGCAGTTTGTTTAATAAAGTTTTGTTTTAGAAAGGAAAGAAGTTCTTGAAGATTAGTGAATATTTAAAGCCAACATCTTATACATATATTTCAAAATTTTGAGGTTCACCGGTTAATAAGATAGTGCGCATAAGGTAACTTTCGCTTGCTAAATCTTTCCAACCAATTTTGATATTTTGTTCTTGTCTTGGGTTTTGTTACACTACTGTCCAGCTAGGTTAGAGTGAATGAAGAGCCCTCAGAAACATGTTACCGGTATCGTTCAATGTTGAAGGCAGTACAATGACCTCTAAATGTTAACATGTGTGCTGCTCCTTGGGTTTTATCGATAGATGTCTCGTTGGAAATTATCCAGGAAAAGGGAGGGTTGGCGCCCTTCAACATAATCAACCCTGCAACAATCTATATGAGCTTATCCCAAGTCGGGAGCCTGTAGTTCAGTAGCTGTCGTTGGTTCGTGTCTGACATATTTGATTTCCGTAAATTGTTATGTTATAAATCAGGCCTTAGTATTTGTCAATCGGATTGCTTCATAATTTCATATCGGGACAGTTTATAGTCAACTATACAATATTGTTTTTTTTCATTGTTGAAGCCGTGCGCTTACATACAATTGCTTACATCCACTTCATTTGAACTTAAGTGGATAGTTGTATCATTGGCAATCATACCACATAATCATCTCCTAGTTTTTATTTACATGTACATGTGTTTTTTTATATATCATTTTAGATGTATCAAAATTAGAGTTGTCTTTCTTGAACCAGAGCTTTTATAAATACGAATTACTTATATAATTGTGTTTTACATGCTTGATGCTGAGTATTTTAAAGAATGTCCAGTTTGTTTAAAGAACAGCAATCCCCAACTCTAGTACATTATCCTGTTTTCTTCGGTTTCTCGTTTATTCGTATTCTCAATTTCTATGGTATTTTGTTGTTTTATTTTTGCCTTGACGATTCTATTGTTATTTCAATTTTTATGAGTCTTCACATTTCACCAAACTAAGCCTCGGTCACACCTTACCGGATAGCTCGAACGGACGCCTAACGGATAACTTTTTTTTTCAATCCGTTTATGTCCGTTCTTATCCGTTAGACGTCCGTCCATATCCGTTGCATGTCCGTTAAGCGTACGTTTGATCCGTTGACGTCTGTTCTGTCCGGTGGAAAAATTTGAGCATGTTCAAAACTTTGAACGGACGTCAAATGGATAAAGTGTCCGTTGAACGTCCGTTAGGCGTCCGTTTTGTACGGTACTCGTCCGTTTCGTTTCCGTTTTGTATCCGTTACGTGTCCGTTATACACCCGTTGAAGGTCTGGAAGATAAATTCACCAACGGACTTCTACCGGACGTTTAACGGATAAAACGGATGTCGAACGGATGAGAAACGGACTTCTACCTGACGTATAACGGATAAAACGGATGATGAACGAATCTTAAACAGATAAATGCCAATTGAAAATTTCGCGTCAGAAATAACAATTATTGGTATGTCAGATTTCTTAAAGTTCATGAATTCTTATTATTCATAATCGATTTTAGAGTATAGGCACGTCTTCACAATCGAGCAGTTCTTATTCAGGCCAGACACTGCCCTTTGGTGGAATTTTGAAGAACAAACCAAAACCAGTTACACAGAAACATTTTGAATATTTATGCGATTTTCATGTATTATTATTGTCGCCTTTGACTTTTCCGTATATCTTGTTCATCCGTTTTATCCGGTACGCTTCCGTTAGGTGTCCGTTTTATGCGGTACTCGTCCGTTGGATGTTCGTTCGATATCCGTTCTGTCCGGTACGTGTCTGTTTCTCGTACGTTGCATATCCGGTGTGTGTCCATTCTTATCCGTTAGACGTCCGCCCATATCCGTTGCATGTCCGTTAAGCGTACGTTTTATCCGTCGACGTCCGTTTTGTCCGGTGGAAAATTTTGAGCATGTTCAAAACTTTAAACGGACGTCCAACGGATAAAATGTCCGTTGAACGTCCGTTAGACGTCCGTTTTGTACGGTACTCGTCCGTTTCGTTTCCGTTTTGTATCCGTTACGTGTCCGTGATACATCTGTTGGAGGTCTGGAAGATAAATTCACCAACGGACTTCTACCGGACGTTTAACGGATAAAACGAATGTTGAACGAATGAGAAACGGACTTCTACCGGACGTATAACGGATAAAACGTATGATTAACGGATCTGAAACGGATAAATGCCAATTGAAAATTTCGCGTCAGAAATGCCAATTATTGGTATGTCAGATTTCTTAACGTTCATGAATTCTTATTATTCATAATCGACCTTGGAGTCTTCACAATCAAGCAGCTCTTATTCAGGTCAGACACCGACCTTTCGCGGTATTTTGAACAATAAACCAAAACAGTTAGCCATAAACATTTTGAATATTTATGCGATATACATGTATTATTATTTTCGCCTATAATTTTTCCGTATATATTGTTCATCCGTTTTATCCGGTACACTTCCGTTAGGTGTCTGTTTTATGCGGTACTCGTCCGTTGGATGTACGTTCGACATCCGTTCTGTCCAGTACGTGTCCGTTTCTCGTACGTTGCATATCCGGTGTGTGTCCGTTATGCATCCGTTACACGTCCGTTTTATTCGGTCAGTATATCAACGGACTCCCAACGGATAACAATTTTGTCAACGGACAACTTTTATTTTCATCCGTTAGTCGTCCATTCGTGCTATCCGGTAAGGTGTGACCGGGCTTAACTTTTGGCGTTTCATTTAAAATGACCTGATACAAATTTTATTTCTTATTAACACCCAATGAGTAGTTTTGTTCGTTTTGTTGGTGGCAAAAAAGTAAATTTTTAAAATTTATTTCCACAGTAAAGATAATATGTTTTGACACTTATCAATGGCTTTCTAATTTTGACTGATTGTTCTACGATGTTTCTTAATTTTATTCCATAAAAGTGATGAAAGAGGGACGTGAAGGGGGAAATCTGCGTGTACTTAAAAGTTCTTGCATGTTAATATTTTCACTGACCTCACGAAACACGGTGAATAACTAAGTAACCCTTTACCACCCTCATCAAAGAGCAATGTTGATTTGATGATGAACACTTTTCTGTATAGACTTGCTAAATATTGCTTCAATAAAGGCACGCAAAAGAATAGACCCAAAGACATTTATAACGACGATGGCTCCATACCTTAAAGCGAATAGGAATAACATTAAAAACAAACAACTCAATATTTTAAACATATTTATTTATAGTGAATTGAGAAACAACTATTGCAACTTATATTAATCCCATCCCACTTTGCGGGTGAAGCGGCATTAGCCTGCTCTTTTTCAAAATCTACCAGGGTGTCTTTTACATGCAAGAGATATCATGGCTCTCTCTTAACAACTAAGTATAAAAGGGATCTCTTTTGGAATTGCGCGTAGTACAATATTTAAATTACATCCTAACCTTATGTTGTATTAAGATCTATTAATAGTCACTATCTTTTCTTTTTGCGCAAACTGAACTAGAAATATGAACAATAAAAGGCAAAATAAACCATATGGTTTATGGTATTATTAAAGTTTTTTTGTTTAGTACTATCTATCTTGAACAAGTCGGAGTTTTCCAGGTCATCTGCACGAATTATTATACAACATTTTCCAGTTTTATTATAAAGCTGCCGCCGTTTTAGCGTGGTAAGACTAAAGTGACACCAGTGGTTAAAATTGTAACACTTGATTTATATATGATAATGAGGGTATATAAGGTGAAGGACATTTTCAGACAAAAAAGCTAAACATCCAATGAATGCACAAGAATAATAATAATTTCCTGAAAATATTGTCACATTTATCGCATAATACGACCTTCCTACTTATTACGATTTTGATAGTTTCAATTCCTGATTAATTTTTCCGGTTAATACTATTTACTTATTTTCAACTTGAGTTTATTTTTATTGTTTTCTCAATTATTCTTAGCTTGACGAAAACCAGTTAACCTATGCTGTTGTTGTTTCACGAGAGAGCTCATACGTTGTAATGCTATCTCCAAATTCCCAGTCTGCTTTAAATTTAGTTGTTAATCACCACTAAAGAGAGATTTCATTTATTGATGAAGGACGCATCTGGTGCAGTAAAATTGATTTCGTTTAGTGATTATCTATATTTTTGAAACGATTCTATTGAATGATATTTTTGTGGTGAATAGACTTATACTTTACTTATACATTAATGATCCTTTGAAAAGCTAGGTTTTCTTCATTATAATTGTATGAAACGTATTAAATACGTAATAATTACATTAGATGTATGTTTCATTATAATACGTTATTCTGATTGGCTAACTAGCAATCTCGTGATATTCCTTAATCAATTGCATTACACAATGCAACTTTTCATTCATGATGACACGAGGTCCCACAATAAAGTGCACAAGTAAATGAAATAAAATCTTGATAAAAGGCATGTTTTCATGATCCTATAGGTAAAAATGTAATTATAAGTATTGAATGCTTTTTTTTGTAACTTTATAGGGTTGTAAAAGCGTTGACCATGCGCACATTTTTAGTATGAAGCGCTTCCGCGCTTCATACAAAATGTACTTCGGTCAACGCTTCGCGCTTCATACTAAAAATGTGCGCACGGTCAACGCTTTCACAACCCCAATAAATTTATAAAAGAGAGCATTCTATTCTTAAATAAAAACCCACTAAAGCGATTTTATGGCGCACATTGCATGAATCCGGATCAACTTTAATAATCAATGACCAAGGGAAGCAATAGAAAGACCGAGACATAATAATTTTAAGCATACAAACATAAAGGCTAAAAAGCCTATACACAACAGTCCAAGGTTAAGTAGATGTATAGTTCGATAATAAAATATTGACCAATCAAACCGATACACGGAAAAAATGGCTGACATTACCGTTGGCGAAAGAGATTATTTCAGCAGTAGTATTAATTTTGTAGTATTTGTCTAAACGAATGAAAAAGTTCTGTATGCATTACGTACTACTTTTCTGTAATTACCCACACCAGATGTGCTGGATTTGAATAACATTATTGAAATAGTAAAATTGTTTTAAGTTTTTTTTTTGGGTGCTTTTCTGTTTGGATGTATTAACATTTTGCAGCCTTTTTTTCAATAGTTCAGACTATATTTGATGTTACGTAATTTATTATGAATTGTTTTAAATTGTAATTTAAGATAACATTTTCATATTTCTAATATTGTATACAAATCATTTTTCATGCAAAGTAATATTATATAACCACTTATAATATGCTATGAACAAAAGAATATACATATAAAAAAGAAGATGTGGTATGATTGACATGTCTAGAAGTGCAGTTCAATAACAGAAATTGGATTACATTTGATTGATTATATGTATTTGTGTTAGAAATTATTGCTTAGATTGGGATTTTTGATACTTACTGTGCCCTATTTAATTGTTTGTGTTTAATATTAGAATAGAAAACCAATATCTTTGTCGTCAAATACTTATCATCAGCTCAGTACTACAGTACTGGCATGAAAATACGGATTTAGTAATTTAAACTTAATGCTTCAAAACTTTTGAAATTATTTAGAATTAATAAATACATCTTCTTGCTGTAAAGCTCTGATTGCATGCCCGTCTTATGCTATACTTTTGATCTTTTTGGTTTATAGCACTTCATTTTGTTTTTAAATCTTTGGATTTGAAAATATGGTCTAGAGTACACTGAAGAGAAAAAGCCTGTACCAATACAGGAATATGACAGTTGATATCAATTCGTTTGATGTGCTTGATTTTTAGCTCACCTGGCCCGGAGGGCCAAGTGAGCTTTTCTCATCACTTTACGTCCGTCGTCGTTAACTTTTCCAAATTCTTCTCCTCTGAAACTACTTGGCCAAATTAAACCAAACTCGGCCACAATCATCATTGGGGTATCTAGTTTTAAAAAATGTCTCCGGTGACCCGGCCAACCAACCAAGATGGCCGCCATGACTACAAATAGAACATAGGGGTAAAATGTAGATTTTGGCTTATATCTCTGAAACAAAAGCATTTAGAACAAATCTGACCAGGTAAAATGGTTTATCAGGTCAAGATCTATCTGCTCTGAAATTTTCAGATGAATCGGAGAATCCGTTGTTGGGTTGCTGCCCCTAAATTGGTAACTTTAAGGATATTTTGCCGTTTTTGGTTATTATCTTGAATACTATTATAGATATAGGTAAACTTGAACAGCAATAATGTTCAGCAAAGTAAGATCTACAAATAAGTCAACATGATCAAAATCGTCAATTGACCCCTTAAGGAGTTATTGCCCTTTATAGTCAATTTTTTAACAATTTTTCGTAAATGTTTTGTAACATTTTACAAAAATCTTCTCCTCTGAAACTACTAAGGCAAATTTAACCAAACTTGGCCACAATCATCATTAGGGTATTTAGTTTTAAAAATGTGTCCGTTGATCCGGTCAGCCAACCAAGATGGCCACCATGGCTAAAAATAAAACATAGAGGCAAAATATAGATTTTGGCTTATAACTCTGAAAGAAAAGCATTTAGAGCAAATCTGACATGGTTGAAATTGTTTATCAAGTCGAGATCTATCTGCCCTGAAATTTTCAGATGAATCGGACAACTGGTTGTTGGGTTGCTACCCCTTAATTGGTAATTTTAAGGAATTTTGCTGTTTTTGGTTATTATCTTGAATATTATTATAGATAGAGATAAACTGTTAACAGCTATTATCAGCAAAGTAAGATCTACAAATAAGTTAAATGACGAAAATGGTCAATTGACCCCTTAAGGAGTTATTGCCTTTTATAGTCAATTTTACCAATTTTTCTTAATTTTTTTTAAATCTTTTACACAAATCTTCTCCTCTAAAACTACTAAGACACAATTTAACCAAACTTGTCCACAATCCTCATAAGAGTATCTAGTTTAAAAAATGTGTCCGATGACCCTGTCCTCGAACCAAGATGACAGACATGGCTAAAAATAGTACATAGGGTAAAATGCAGTTTTTGGTTTATATCTCTGAAACTGAACCATTTAGAGCAAATCTGACTGGTGGCAATTTTTTTTATCAGATTTAGATATATCAGTGGCGGATCCAGAACTTTTCCGAAGGGGGGGGGGGGCGCTGACTGACCTAAGGGGGGGGGGCCGCTCCAGTCATGCTTCAATGATTCCCTATATAATCAACCAAATTTTTCCCACGAAAGGGGGACCCGGGCCCCCCAGGCCCCCCCCCCCCCCCCCCCCCCCCCCCTGGATCCGCCTATGTATATCTGCCCTGAAATTTTCAGACAAATCCGACAACCAGTTGTTGGGTTGCTGCCCGTGAGTTAGTAATTTTATGGAAATTTTGCAGGTTTTTTGCTATCATCTTAGATATTATTATAGTATCTAATGATATCTTATACTATACATTATGATTTTAACCTTATTTTACATGATTTCCAAAACATCAGTAAATACAGGTGAGCGACATAGGCTCTTTAGAGCCTCTAGTCAAGTTGATTTTGTCATTCGATTACGAACTTTCCGTTTTTAATTTTCGTTGGAGTTTGGTATTTTTGTTATTTTACTTTTAATTGTCGAAATGCGCATCTGGTGCAGAAAATTTTGTACCGCTAGTGTTATTACATGAAAGCTAGATACCAAAGGGATTTATTTTTTTCAATAAATATATAAGTACCTATTTAAATATATCAAAAAGTATAGCCAGAGCTATTTAATGAATAAAATCAATTATCCTTATTATACAAATAAATGACATGATAGGTTAATAACATTTCCTTGTATACAAATATGGAAGATCTTTAACGTAAAATTTGCAAGGGACTTTTTTTTATATTAAAAAACATATGCTTAAATTTCCGTGCCTGCATCTCTGTTGTATCGAATAACCATCACCAGGTATACTCAATACTATATCTTTAAAATTGAGATTGGAAATGGGGAATATGTAAAAGAAACAACAACTTGACCAAAGAGAAGATAATAGATAAATGCACCAATGGGTCTTTGTATAGTAACAAAAGGTGTAAAAATTAATGACTTTAAAATGTCGTAATGAAGGATCTAAACAGAACACTTTGTCAGAGATACATAATGTATCATTTACTGGGTAGATGTTTTGCTTGGGGAATGATCTATTTAAAATACATAAAAAACATTTCATATTCTTAATATGTACTTAATCAGCAGCATGACATTACATGTACCAAAACTGAACATTATGTCATATAATTAGTCTGACTACAAATACGACGCCATGAATGTTGACATATTTGATAATTCAATTCATTTGTCTGTTGCAACATTCTTGAAGTCCAGTAATGATTTGATAATTCTGTCGGTAATGAACAGTTACCACGCAATAAATTATTAAACGTGTTTTTTTTTCCTCCATTTTTTTACATCACTGGGTCGATACCTTTGCCGGTGGACTATCAGTCCCCGACGGTATCATCAGCTCAGTAGCCAGTGCTTCGGTACTGACATGATTTAACAAACTTTACTAAAATTGTCCGTTTATAAATTTTGAAATTATTATGGAACTAAGGTTTCAACTCCTTCAGTCAAAGTTGGCTTAAGATGAATTTGGCTATTTATTTTAGGTATTTTTTTTACATATAGCTCTTCAACGATTTTCGGTACTTATTATCTTCGGATTTCAAATGTTTTGCTTTGGGTGTTCCTGATGAAGGTAAATCCAGAAAAGCGCTTCGGACCCAATAACTTATTAAACGTGTTGTTTTCCATTTTTTACAGATACAGACATGTTCTGTTTTCAAACAATTGTATATGTAGCCTGGACATTTTTTCGTCGAGCACGAAATCATACAGGCATACAGGCCAGGTCAATCCTATAATATTATCTTAGACATTCAATTGAATCAATAACAAATTGAATGTTAAATCTTACTCTGCATAAGTTAACTCATATCTTTAATCAACATTTAAATCTCATTAAACTTGTAATCTTTCACAAATAAAATTGAAAGTCTTGGACGAAAGAAGGAGGGCTGAAGGTACATCTGGTGCAGAACATTTGATACCGTTTATATTAGTACCAAACTTTGAAATAAAGCTGTCTGTATTCAGTGAATGTGGATGAATAAAGGCGACAGTAGTTTATCGATATTCAAATCTCGTAATTGACTAGGAAGACCCTAACCAAGATTACATGCAACGACTTAAAAAAAATCGCATGCACTCTCAAACGAGCGAATCCTGTAGCATGGACAGCTATGCATACTTAAACGTTTCCTAAACGAACAAGTTGTGTGATGGTGTTACTAACATATCCTTTCTTCCTTTTCACCCGATTCAGCTGTATATATTTCTTATTATCTGGGTGTGACATAGAATGCACAAATACAAAAATCGGCAAAAGTTCTGTTTGCTTGGCGTACTAAATATTTACTATTTGTACAAAATAACGCATTAATGTCTAAAAAAGCTTGCGTTTATTATTTTCCTTAGACAATTTTATACATAAGCATAACAGATTAAGATTTAAAATCGTAGACAGATGTTAAATAATGGTCAAATAAACCATATAAAAGGGTATCACAGTTTAATCAGTTCAATTCACTTCTGGGTTATGACCTTCCAAGAGAAAATTTTCATTAAATATCAGGAAAAAAAAACCATAAAATAATCATTTAACTGCCTATTGAGAAAATTTATTATACCCTCAATTTATTTTTACACAAGTCTGTCATTTCAAGAACAATTTTAACTTTATTACACAAAAGGGAAACTTTTTAACAATAATATATTGTTCATACTTAAATTAAAATGACAACAATAGAAAGCTAGTTTCATTTTATCAAAAGACGTCTATGACACCAAACAAACATGTTTTTAATGATACAATTTTAGTCTCCGTGCCGACACAAGGTGTTTCTAGATCAACCAGGTCAAAAGAAGGATGCAATAAAAAATCTAAAAAAAACCCTTGTATTTAAATGATACGTTCTAGAACCATCAGCCATCAGCCTCTCACTGATTGTTGCTCAGACAATTCGAAATAAAGCCCCTAAATAGCACAATGAAATATTCTACTTTGGTTACACATGTATAAGAGCATGTGGTGTGACTGCCAATGAGACAACTCAGCATCCCAGTCACAATTTTTAAAAGTAAAGTAAAAGGTCAAAGTACATGGAAAAGGAAGATAACTTAGTAATTTGTTTTTGCATTTGTACCTCAAAAACAAAACCCACGGAAGAAATTATTCGTTTTTTCAGATCTTCTAACGCAGCGTTTTTGGCAAATCCTTTTTATGGCTCCAATCGAAATATAAATAGTAGCAGCTTTTCAATCATATCAATATGAGAAGGTATACCAAGGCTACAACGGCCTCATAAATTTAAAAATATTCTGATGGTCGCAAGACATTTGTCTGTCAGAAATTGGTATTCACATGTTCAATCTAATTCAAATTCATCAAGGATGAACGACATATCAGAATGGGAACAATTCAAGAATTCAATTAAATCAGATTGTAATACATTTGAAATGCATCTTTCATCATAGTTATTTTGCCATTACTGTTTAGATTCTGTGATTAACGTAACGGTACCCAAATTGCACCGAGTACCCAAATTGCACCTATTTAGCAAAACTAGCAGCGAAAATCTTACAAGATTTTCTAGAGACTAAACAATTTGTTTTTTTATGATTTGATACTAAGCACATCTTTCAACATAGGTAAAACTATTTAGATATGCACAAAACGTTCACAGTATCTATCAACAGATGAAGTATTTACTGAAAAAGCAAAATGTACTGAAACGTCGCCATGCGACGTCATCAAAACGTCATCTTTTTAAAATGAGCAAATATTATATGTTACAAGTATCCATTTAAAAAATAATGAAGAGTAAGCATGGACTAATATCCAATTGTTCAAAATATCTAAAGAAATGAAACAAAAGCTCTGTTATTAGACTTTTGACTATGTGAATTTTTAGCATGGAAGCAATTTGGGTACTCCTCATTTCAGAATCATTGATGGTTTGGAGGTCAGTTTAGACCAATTTTTCTATGATTCCATATGGAATAAAAATCAAATTGGTGTACCTTTATAATAAAGAAGGATAGGGCTACAAAATAAACACAGAATGGACATTTTTGTTTTCATCATAAAAAAACGTAGATGAAAAAACTGTCAAAATAGGTGCAATTTGGGTACCGTCACGTTACACACTGTATAAAAGAATAATAAAAAAGAAGAAAAGTATTAATTTCAAAACTTTTTAGCTTAATAAATTCAGAATTTTAATGTGCGTATTATTTAAGAAATAATTCATGGAAGCCATAGATTGTTGCAAATTTACACATGGCCTGGGCCGTGATATTCGAATTTTATCCTGAGCGTTAGCGAGCTGAAGGACGCCTCCGGGTGCGGGAATTTCTCGCTACATTGAAGACCTGTTGGCGACCCTCTGCTGTTGTTTTTTATTTGGTCGGGTTGTTGTCTCTTTGACACATTCCCCATTTCCATTCTCAATTTTATGCTTCATCGGAAAATATGTTTCATAAAAATATCGCTTTTTCTAATTTAGGAATCAATTGGAAAGGTACGGAAAAGTTTGACATTTGATATGATTGCATTTTCCTCAATGATTAAAAAATTTTCAGCATCCATCAATGGAGGATGATTTAAAATCAGAGTTATAAAATGTCTAACCAATAACAAAACGAATAATAATATTTCCTGAAAAAAAGATCCATCACATGGTATATACAATGTTGTTCCTTATAGTATAGGTATTACGGTTTCGCTTCCTATGACAAGTTTTGTTATTGTACAACATAATCTTGCAATTATGTTTAACTCTATGCCAATACTAAAATGATCTATATTCAGACAAAATGACATTCAAAACTAGGTTAAGGTTCTACAAAGTAGGTTAACCGGAAAGATTTTTAAACATCATGGGTGACCGTAGGGGAATTTAAAATCAAAGTAATGGGTTACCAATAACAAAACGAATGATAATGTTTCCTGAAAAAAATACATCATATGGTTAACAAAAATGCTGTTCCTCATAGTATAGGTATTTTCGGTTTCGCTTCCTATGATAAGTTTTGTTACGGTAAATGTACAATAATTTCTTACTACCAGTTCCTTCCTTTTGCTCAGACTAAAGTTGGATAATATTACGCACATGCCACTAGATTGTGACACGCCATTCATTTAAACACACCGTTGGCACGGCTGGACAAAACACAGTCATTTTTCCAAAGCACTTAGGCTCACTTTGTTTTTGTAGGATTTGTTTTGTAGCTCTTAAATTGTTTGCTTTTATAATGTTTTGGATAAAATAATTGTTATCTTGTATCATCGTTTCTTTTTAATTTGGTTAAGATATAAATATTTTACCATGAGAGTTATCTCAGTATTATTTCAAATGCTAAAGAAATCTGAGGCACAGTCATCAAAATATAATTATCTTTTTACGTGATTCTCCTCATAAATATTAGTAGCATTTGTTTCGAGTGAATGTATCAATCATATATAGGTTTACGGTTTAAGTTTGTTACCCGAAATTTATTTTCTCTCAATCGATATATGACCTTTGTACACCGGTATACTATATGTATTAGTTCTTAAAAAGTAAATTACAAATAATACTGAACTCAGAGGAAAATTCAAAAAAGAAAGTCATTAATCAAATGTCACACATTCCGATCATAAATAGAAAATTTCTACGTGCAACAATGGGCCAGGACCGACTAAATGGACTTGCACTGATGCACGTGCATTACAATTTAGAGTTAGAACTTGATTTTATAGTTGACATGTTTGCACGCAGGCATCCAAGAAAAATGAAATTGGAATCAATTTTATAAATAATGTGTAACTTTTTTCTTCTATAGTTGTAACTATTTTCATGATACCAATAAACAATTGAATTTTAATTTAAGATTTCAAAAGGTGACCACCCCCTAATAAATTCCTGGATCCGCCCCTGGAAATACACACTTACGATAACAGTTATCTATCTGTTCATCGTCAAGTTTTTGTTTCGCCCTGTATGGCTATTCTGCCGATTGTGGTTCTGTTTTAAATTTTAACTTCGCAATGTCATGGTAAAATTTGTAGCATGGTTAATATTATACCCTTATTGTTATACTATCGTACGGTATTTTGTAGATATTCATAACAATTTGTTTGGCAGCATATAAATAATTTATAGTTTTACTCGATTGAACTTTATATGAGCCTCATCATATATAAATCGACCTTATGCACACTAATATCAATACATTTGTTAAATTATTTCGAACTGAAAATACATCTACGCAAAGTCTGTATCTGTTTGAAAATTGAGTTGTTATAAAAACCCTACAAAAGAAACTAAAGTTCAAATTTTATTTCATTTTTGAATGTTCCAAAATCAATCAAAATCTTATAAGTGTACATGTATACGAGCACTTTCAATAAGGTAGATTTCTATCCGACGCTGCTCATATTTTTGACATATTTTTCCCGTCAGCATTTATTTTGATCATGAATATATATATATATATAAGATAACATTAATAATGATCACAAAAGAATTGTTTCACATAATATACTAGTATATAATTTCTAATAAAATATTAAGTTAATCGTAAATACATAATTATTATTATTATTCCGATAGTATATTGTTTCACATAATATATGTATATGTATTCTAATAATAATATTTAGTTACTATAAATATATATAAGATACTAATAATAATGATTACAAAAGTGTCTTTTACGTATTTTGTTTTCAAGTGTGCTGATATGTCTTTTCCATATATTTGTTTCCGTTTATCCAATGGGACAGATATCATCTTTGAAATAGTACTATCTACAAAAGTTGAATAAATAGTGATATAAGGTGAAGGTTATTTGTAAAATAAGATAAAAAAAAATATACATTTCAACCAATGAATTGTCTTGTTTACTATTATTTCCTAAAATAATGTATTTTTTTCATATAGCTATGAACTTCCTATAACATAACACTGAATTGCACGATAAAGTTCTGAATTCATCACTATTCATTGCATTTGAAACATCTTGACACTATTGCTCTAATGTAAGGAAAATATCTGAGCAAAAACTCAATTTGTTTTTGCATACACATGTTCAATTGTGTTATGATCAAAATCTTAGTCAAATACTTTTAGTGCACATGGCAATCTGTAGGACGTTTTGAAATACATATATTTCTTTTTATTGTAACATGTAAATTGTATTGACATATTTACTTATATGACTGACACGACTAGTCAAGCGGCACTGATACATCTTGCTGCCACACAATTTAAATTGACCAAAACCATTCTACCATGATGCACATTAAAAGTCAACCACGTTTAGAAGAGGGGTCTGGCTAGACATACAATCAGGTTCAACCCACAATATTTTCCTAATCTGTCCTAAACCAAGTAAGGAATATGGCAGTTGTTATCAAATTGTCCTTGTCTATGCATGCTGGCATGTTTTTGTTGCACTTCAGTATTTCTCTGGTTTCGTTGTTTTCCTCTTATAGTTGATGGGTTTTCCTCGGTTTAAATTTGCAACCCGGATTTATTTTCTCTTAATCGATCTATGACTTTTATACAGCGGCAATACTGTTGCATTTATTTATATCTTATATTAAGCCTAGTTGATTGAAAAGTTTGTTTTTGTATACACTAGCATATACAATAATGCGGTTACTTAAATAGTTTAATGTATCTGATTAAAAGTGTGCTTAAAAGACACTTCACCTCAGACGAACTATAAAAAAAAACACTTAAGGAGGAGTAGAATATCTGATGTTTGATTTGCTTTCAAAAAGTGTTTACTTTTATCATTTGAGCATAATAAAGAAATCTAACACATTTACTGGTAATAACATATAATAATGGATATGAAAATAGCAGAATAGCCAATTTAATCGTTTCATTCTGTATAAAATTAATACCATTGACATCATCAATTTAAAATTTCTTAACTATAAAGTGTCATACATGTTTACACAGTATTTTATATTCATCGTATTCGAAAGAAAAAAAAAACAAAAACAGAAAAAAACTAGGAATTTTAAAATGTATAAAGATGACACCTAAACCACCAGCTTTGAATTTTTTTTTCGAAATTATTATTTATGATGTCAGGAATATGGCAGTTTTTGTTCAAACTATGATGTAGATCGATTGCGTTTGATTTTGTCTGTTTGTATAGACCTTCTCGATTTAAATTTGCATTTAAGTTCGGTATATTTATTTTATAGTTTTTACTTTTCCTTTTGCTAATGCCTATGATTCTAAGTTGATTCTATTATGTTTCACGAAATAACGCCGCATGAGGATGCTAGTGGTCATTATTTTTTTCTTTTATTTTGAAATCATCAAATTGCTGATAAAACCCCTCTTGTTAACATGTATAAAACAGAGACTTTAAACAAAATAGAAACTGTTTGCATAATTACTACATGTTCATTCTAATTCTGTTTTCTATTTTAGTTGTAAAAAAAGTACCAAAAATTGAACCAATTTTGACTTTAACATTCAAGGTCTGATGTATAACTGAAATAATTTTGAATAAAGGCAACAGTAGTATACCGCTGTTCAAAACTCATAAATTCACGGACAAAAAACAAAATCGGGGAATAGTTATGACCAAAAAAAAAGAACGTAACAATAATGCTTCTTGTCAACAAAAGTTTAAAAAAAAATCACGAAACATATCAAGATTATTTTTGATACTTCAAACAACAGAATAATACGAAGAGTTCATCCTGAATTAAAATTGTTGGCGTAAAACGAAATTTGTTGTTATAACAAATGTATTAGGATATTTGCTCTAGTTTCAGGGCAATTGCTTGACCACTGAACATTTTTGGTTTCGCCATGCTTTTGTCCTAGCTTTTCTGACTTATGATTATTGAGTGTCCATTTTGATTTTTTTTTTTTTTTACTAAAAATAATTAAATTTTGAACAAAACATTGTGAAATAATATTTATTCAAGGTAAAGGTGAACTTCCGCAAGTAAAAATAAATATTATCAAACTGCAAGAGGAAAAAAAGTAATCATACGCATCCAGTTTTGATAATATTCAAATTAAGCTATTATTGTGCAATGCACCCTTTCATAGATTTTCAAATAATTTAAAAATTAATTCACTTGACACTTGCAGCATGTACGAACAAGGTAGAATAATTATCAAACCATACTTCATTACTTATATTTATGTGCAGCGGTATACTATTGTTGCCTTTATTTGTCTGCATGAGACCATGTTATAATTGGTAGGGGGAAAAAAAAGAAATCGTACAATATGATGCTTTGCTAAATTTCAGAATCGTTAAATGTAAAGCATTATAACAATGACATTGAAACATGATGTGCATAAAACTACTTAAAAGGTAAAATCACGAAAATTAGGTTAAGATTTTTTCCGAAAGGACTGATTTTTCTATTTGTAATACGATTAATTAGTACTACAATTAGATATCTAATATGTGAGGTGTTATGCATATCAATCCTGGACCTTTTTAAATGTCTTGATTACGAAAGGATATTGTTTATTGTTTATTGTACCAAACCCTGCAGAACACATCTACGTCATATCCATTGAAAATATCAATTATATCACATGTACTTATATATCTGAAATTCAACTTATATGCATGTACTAATATCTTAAATTAAGATCAAAAATAAAAAAAAAAATCAGAATTTTGTTTTGCGTGACATCATATATTATGTACAATTTTCTCTTTTTTGTTATAACCAAACACAAACCTTTGTTTTACAATCAGAATTTAAGAATATCGTATACGATATTACAACTAAACTCTTCATAGGTACTAGGATTGAAATGTTGTATTTGCGCAAGACGCGAGTTTTGGATACAAAAGACTCACCAGTTACGCTCGAATCATAAAAAAATAAAGTACGAAGTTGAATAGCACTGAAAGACCATATCATAGAAAAATATGTAAAACCTGATAAACATTATAATTGTCAATACTACTTCTCTGGATCAATTTGATTCTTTTCTAAACATAAAAACTGTCATATCCAATAAAGATTATAAAATAAAACAATGTGGTATCATTGCCAATAAGACAACTCTATATCAGAGACAAACTGATATATAAATTAAAAACTACAGGTCATAGGTCATTAATATGGGTTTAGCAATTTAAAACCATAAAACTTTCGTATACTGAAAAATTATCTATGTAAAAATTACAATCTAACGAAAAAAACGGAACTAAATATTCACAGTTGCTGAAATATTTAGAAAACTTGATAGATTTTAAGCATATTTAATAGGCCAGTTATGGCAGTGTTGCTCAACTCTGGTCACGGAGATTGATTTCTTTTTTGAACTTATGATTACTGGTGTCTTTAATCTCTTAAAAAAAACACCAAAAAAAAAAACCATGTTATTATCACGAAACAATAATGAATTATGTTTTAATTATTAATGTTTAGATTTATTTTGGACATTCTATTTGTTCATTCGTTTGATGTGTTTTATCATTTGATTTTGCCATTTGATTAGGGACTTTCCGTTTTGAATTTTCCTCGGAGTTTAGTATTTTTTGTGATTTTACGTTTTTGACAGCATGACATATAATATTAAATATACAGTTGTTAATGATGCTGGCTAATATTCTTATTTGATACGAAATCTGATACCTCTATCTATTTTTGAACGCCATATGATTGATTAGTTTTATTAAACAGTGGACGATGTTGATATAAGAAAGGTTTTCAAATCAAATACTTCTTTTAATATTTTTAAGACCCCAAGAACAACTATGTAGGCAAACCATGTTTGCAATTTCATTCAAATATAACAATATATATAATTGGTGTACTGACCGTAGAAAAAGAGTTAGAATCAGAGACAAATATTCAAAACTACTATGATACTGAAATGACTTATATATTGAACTTTTACATGGACAGTTCGAGGTTGTCACATTTTTATGATGCTGGCTAATATTCTTATTTGATACGAAATCTGATACCTCTATCTATTTTTGAACGCCATATGATTGATTAGTTTTATTAAACAGTGGACGATGTTGATATAAGAAAGGTTTTCAAATCAAATACTTCTTTTATATTTTTAAGACCCCAAGAACAACTATGTAGGCAAACCATGTTTGCAATTTCATTCAAATATAACAATATATATAATTGGTGTACTGACCGTAGAAAAAGAGTTAGAATCAGACAAATATTCAAAACTACTATGATACTGAAATGACTATTATATATTGAACTTTTACATGGACAGTTCGAGGTTGTCACATTTTTATGACCTAGCTAGCATCCATTACTATCTTAGCTCTAAACTAGTTTTTATTTGCGAGAGAATAAAAACTGTTTTATTGACTGACAGTGTGTAGTTTGAATTTACTATTGTTTTCCTGTTTTTAAAATTTTGTTATGATATGATATAATTCTCCTTGCCTTGTTTGCCATGTGCTTTTTCATTGCCTTTTGTTATATATTTATTTAAGAAGTAAAGCAATTAATTTCAATAGATAATGCTGCACTGTTAAGCAATATTTGTTTAAAGGTGATTTAATTTTAAAAGTCTATAATGTGGAAAGTTTGTTATTTGACCTTTGAATATACAGGTTATTAAAATGTGCTTTCCCTTTGACATAATAAGTTTATCTTTATTCCAAATATAATCCTTTAGAAAACGAACATGTATAAACAGAATTGAATGCACAAGGTTGAACGACATTTAATACTGATTCGACGTCAGTGAGTTATCTACGTCACAATTGATATTTTGAAATTTGCAGATGTAAATATTATAGTTTAAGGAAATGGGTTACCGTGTTTACCTTCCTGATTATAACTTACCTGTATGGTTTAAAATAGATTCTTTACAATGATCCAATGGATTTGATGAATAGGTATCTAGTGGACTCGTAATGCGTATTTATTTTGCTTCTCTAGTGAATTTTCTATTTCAATATTCCCCTAAAATGCCAAAAAGATTGAAATATTAAAGAATATAAAATAAAAAGAATTTCATTTCAAAATAATTTTAACATGCTGGACGAAGGTAAGATTAGATGTTCTACACATGATCTTTAGAACATAGAGCCGCTGAAAAATTTAGTACATATTCCATTTAAACCTTGAAAATTATCAAATTGATTTTGATATCTGTTGAAGAAAACAAACCTGTCAACACTTAAAAGGTGATGCTATATTTGATAAGGTTCCTCATCAAATTAATATATCATCATATTTGCAAATATTTTTTTTAAATCAAATATTTGAATAAGGGTTATTAAAATGCACTTGTTTTTAATCTTTAAAAAGTCATTGACATAAATGTCCACTCCATAGGGTCAAAGGTTTTATACAGTTAAACAAGATGGGAACACAACTTTTACGTTATCTAACGGTTCTAATTTGGGAACAACATGTTATCTACAGCTATGTATCTTCTTTCCATAAAATGTATACTATGCGCGATAAAAATAAAACAAGGTAACGTGACGGTACCCAAATTGCACCTATTTTGACAGTTTTTTCAACTACGTTTTTTTATGATCAAGACAAACATTTCCATTTTGTGTTTATTTTGTAGCTGTATCCTTCTTTATTATATGGTACATCAATTTGATTTTCAATTCATATGGAATCATCGAAAAATTGGTCTGAACTAACCTCCAAACCATCAATGATTCTGTAATGAGGAGTACCAAAATTGCATCCATGCTTAAATTTGCATCGTCAAAAGTCGAATAACAGAGCTTTTGTTTACTTTTTTCAAATATTTTGAACAATTGGATATTTGTCCATGCTGACTCTTCTTTTTTTAAAGAAATGGATACTTGAAGCATATTGTATTTGCTAATTTTAAAAAGATGACGTTTTGATGACGTCGCATGGCGACGTTTCTGTACAATTTGCTTTTTCAGTAAACACTTCATCTGTTGATAAATACTGTAAACGTTTTGTGTATATCTAAATATATTTACCTATGTTGAAAGACATGCATACTATCGGATCATTAAAATACAACTTGTTTAGTCGCTAGGAAATCTTGTAAGATTTCCACTGCTATTTTTGCTAGATAGGTGCAATTTGGGTACTCGTTGCAATTTGGGTACCGTTACGTTAGGCATGTTAGTTTGCGTAAATATATGTGGTTTTTTTTACACAAGAATTTTGCCATTTTGTATTTATTTTGTATCTCTTTGAAAAAAAATTTATATTCGTAAATCTGCCTTTAATGAAAAAAAACTTTTCATGTTATTATAGATACAAGGATAAAAATTGTGTACGCTAGACTCGCGTTTCGTCTTTAAAAGAAGCAATAGTGACGCTGAAATAAAAAAAAAGACAATTGAAAAAGGCAAAATGAAGAACTACATTGAAGAGCATTTATGACATTTTATGCATAAAGAAAATAGCATTTTCCATTTGGTGCGTTCGCAGTGCTATTTTTTGTTTACCTACATCATGAACGTTTTAGTTTTGAAGGTCCTGAAGTAAAGATAATTTTACAACTTAAAAAAAGGTCGTGAAAAAATATTCAAAGCAGAATTGAAATGTCCCTTAACATGTGTAAATAAAACTAATATTGATATAATATGTACGAGTTTTAAATAGAATAAGTGGAATAAAGTGGAATAAAGTGTAAATGCAACAAAACATGTCATTGACTTAGATTTCAGAATGAATACAAACATTTGAAAAATAAGTTGTTTGATTGCCAATTAGACAACTCTTTACTAGAGATCAAAATGACACAGAAATTAACAACTATAGGTCACCGTACGGCCGTCAACAATGAGCAAAGCCCATACCGCATAGTCAGCTATAAAAGTCCCCGAAATGACCAGAAAACTAACTGCCTAATTTATGTACAAAAACTGAACAAAAAACAAATACGTTTTTTACAGACATGACCCTGGTGATAAACAACCCTTGTACATTGATACACTTACCTGTTTATGATCGATACTTGGATTGCATGCAGAGAATTGAAGACCCATCCCCGTGCCAGACAGTTCGCACAGGTATATATTTATGTAAAAATAATTGAAACACATACAATGAGAAAGCATCATATTAAGTAAAAAGAAATCCCAATAATATATCCATAAGCTCTTGATTTAAAAAAAAATATTTTCGCCTCGTTTCTCGTTGTAAGACATAAAAATTGAACCCAGAGAAACGCTTTGGATGCACGAAAATCATAACTTGCTCATTTTTCTGGTGCAGAAAAAACACCTGTTAATGTTATTTCACAATTCATAGATAGAATCTATGTTTTGCATGTATCAGAATAATGACAAACACATTAAAAAAGAAATCAATTTGTAAGTGCATGTTGTCTAATTGCCTCTGTATGAACCGTAGTCTAAAAAAGAAAAAAAGTATTGAATGCATTCATGCATCAGTCGGCACTTTGTAAATTTATATCAGAAATACCATTCAATATTTTACCTCATACAGTTGATTCTAATAAAATATTAAATTTTTAAAAGAAAAACATATTTAATCTAAACGTCAGATTGCACAAAGTTGTTTTTTTCCTTTCGCGCAAATGGCAGCTTATGCCTTGTAGTTATTTTCATAGTCTGTTATACACAATAAACCTTTATCTTGCTTATCGGATTTGTTTAATTTACATATTTGCAGAAAACTTGAAAGTTGAAGTTAGAGATAGCCAAGTAGTGGCCCAAGTAGGTAATGAATTGTATTACATTGGAGATGAAAATGATCCAAACGATCTTCTGAACCAATCACCTGGAAAAACCAAGGGATGCTTTACATTTGAAGGTATATATTTGCTACTCTAACTCTAACTATTTGCCGGGTTTGTAATAACATAAGCAATACGATGGGGGCCACATGTGGAGCAGGATCTGCCTCCCCTTCATGAGCACCTGAGATCACCCCACGGTTTTGGTAGGGTTCGTGTTGCTTATTATTTAGTTTTCTATGTTGTGTCATGCGTACTATTGTTTGTCTGTTTGTCTCTTTATTTTTAGCCATGGCGTTGTCATTTTATTTTTTTTATCTATGAGTTTGAATCTCCCTCTGGTATCTTTCATCCCTCTTTTACATTGGGTAATTCGGCAAAAACGTGTACATCAAACTAGGTTAATGCGCCAAAGTGCCTTAAATATTGCTAGGCTCAACTGGGGGACATTAGTTGTATTTCAAGCACATTGATAAATCAGTTCATTCTTAATTCTGGTTCCAGTGAGACTTTAAGTAAAGCATATAATTTCGATTTAAAGCTAAACCAATTGTAATTTTGGTAATGATAATAATCATCAGAAATTTCAATGTTTCATTACTGATACCAATCTATAAAAATACGCCGTAGTATGAAGCGCTTGCTTTTTGACACACCATGTTTTCTCCGTTTGGTGGTTGTGTGATTCCATTAGAATTTAAATCATTATTGGTATGATTCGATATCACTGTGTCTAAACCACACCGGCACAATTTGCTCGGACTCGATGGTATCTAACATCCGGCACAATGACGGAACACCAATAGACAAAAGAAAGGTAGGTTTCTCCTTATTTTTTTATTTTTTTTATGATATCGAAGAATATATATACATATACAACTATTTTCTATTGTGAGATGCAATATTTTCTACAACCGTTCTATATTAACGGAGAAATAAGTCAAAATGCATGTCAAAATGACGAATTGAGTGAACCTTGCCTTGAAATTGTTTAATTTCTCGTTAAATTGTTCACATTGTACGGAAAGAAAGGTACGGGAAGATAGATATTGACACGGAGATTGCAAATTTAGTTATTATGAGCATCTCAATAATTGTATTTCTGTGTATGGAACGAAAGAAAAGGGTCATGTCAAATTAAAATAAACCGGTTTCGTCAATGTTGTTACTACACAATCACCCGGTTTCGTCTATATATATCACCCGGTTTTTTTTGTTGTTTTTTTAACAAACAATTTATGAAAAGAAACTTTGGCACGGATCTGAACATTGTCTTTCGAGAATTTAAATATATATTTATTGTAAAGTAAACTTGGCGTGTTAAAATCTATTTTAAACGGGCACTTTTGGACATAGTTAATTATGATAATAAACATTTTCCTAATGAAAGGCGTATCCCTTATTTCACTTAACTTCAAACTAATTTTAAATGGAATATAAATACTGAATAGCAAACACTGGTATCTAATTATTTTGTAACATTATTATATTTTCTTTGTTTATAATAGTAGTATGTAAAGATAAAAAATAAAAGGATGTGTTTTGATTGTGCCATAATTTTAATTTACTATACTATATTATATACACTTACTTTACAATATTTACTATCAATTGTTAATACATTTATGCATTCAATCATTGACGAACAGTCCCAAACCGACTATAGTCTATACTGTTCTGCACAAATTAATCATGCATGCAGTCCTGCCAGATTTTCTGGTACTATACATACTATGTTACTTGCGCACTAAAGCGAGTTTTCACACTTAAGCATCCATAACATAGCAGTGAGATTTGTAACTTTCTCCCCGTTTCTGGTAGGCACATTTATTTTCATAGGCATGTTTTTCACATTATTTTTACAGTTCAAATTCATTTTTTGTACAGTTCAAATTCAATTGAAACTTCAAGATAACTTTCGAAAACAATATCTGACAGTTTTGTATTTTCAATGTGAATAAAAGTTGGTTTGCAAAACATGACCGTCATTTATATCTAGGTCTTATAAAGAAGAAGTGACGGTAACCACTTATCCCATAAACATTGACAATGAGACAACTTTCTTTTAGACACAAAAATTATGTTGAATTAATTAAGTTTAGGTCAGCGTATGTCTTAAACAATGAGAAAAACACACAAACTGCATGAAAGCAAGCTATAACAACCATGGAATTACAAGCGTGTGATTCGGGAATGGACTGAGTCAAAGTGTTGTCGCTGACACAAACAGTACAACAAAAGTACAAATAATAAAAAATGATGAAAAAACCTTAACTCGTCCGATGACAGAGCCTGTATAGTAAATGCGCGCGATGTGTGCCAAAACTTGTATCATAGTTAAAATTATCCCTTAAATATAATAAATATACATGTATTCGCAGTTTACTATGAAGTCCACTATTACTGAACTTGTATAAATATTTATTAAGGGGCCAGGTAAAGGACGCCACCGGATGCGGGAGTTTCTCGCTTCATTGAAGACCCATTGTGGCCATCGGCTGTTTTCTGCTCTATGGTCGGGTTGTTGTCGCTTGGAATTTGTATGAACTTTTCATGTTGATAGACATACGCTCGCCGGTATGTAAAAGTTGTTCGAATTACGTCCAATTTGAAATAAACTGAATCCGTCTGTCCGTATATATTGTCAAAATATATTGACCAACGTCAGTGTACGATCATCATAACACAACGGCGACAGTACAGACTCGTTTTTTTTTTAGTAATGTTAACAAAATAATTATTATTGAATTTTGTCGATGACCTGAGACTATTATACTAATTTGTACATAGCAGTATAGTTACAATAAGGGATAAAAAAAAATATTTCAATGCATGGTAGTTGTAATCCTACATTCATGTTCTATGTCGATTATGCATGCATATACAGTTGTCTTATTATCAACGTTTATCCTTAAGAAGATTTATTTTAACGATTGTGGAAAAAATTACATACATAGAATGATTAGATTACTTATAAAGGTGCATGTCCATCCTTTTGTGCGAGAAAATCACATACCAATTGTGTGTTTCGATTTTTAAGACCGTTAACTTTAATTTCAAGTATAAACATGTTCAACATATTTTCCCATAACTCATATAGAAAACGCATATTTAGAGAGCTTTAATCTCAATATGCTGTTAAAAAATTTCGGAATGCAAAGTAAATTAAAATATTTGTGTTCTATAAGAGTAGGAATTCAAGTTTTTGCTTATCATTTATTTGAATCTGAGACTCATATAAATAACAAGCCGTTGTCCGGTGAACGAACTTGTTTTCCAACGACCCACAAAACTCCTTTTGAACGCTGAAGTTAAATAATCAATTATAATGTAATGCAATTATGATTTTTTTTATTTGACCAAACCGGGTTATGCATTTTGAAATCTATGACGAAACCGGGTTGTATACATTGACGAAACCGGCCAGTTCCATCTTGACATGACCTATTTCTTTCGTTCCATACACAGAGGTACAATTATGGAGATGCTCATAATAACTAAATTTGCAATCTCCGTGTCAATATCTATCTTCCCGTACCTTTCTTTCCGTACAATGTGAACAATTTAACGAGAAATTAAACAATTTCAAGGCAAGGTTCACTCAATTCGTCATTTTGACATGCATTTTGACTTATTTCTCCGTTAATATAGAACGGTTGTAGAAAATATTGCATCTCACAATAGAAAATAGTTGTATATGTATATATATTCTTCGATATCATAAAAAAAATAAAAAAATAAGGAGAAACCTACCTTTCTTTTGTCTATTGGTGTTCCGTCATTGTGCCAGATGTTAGATACCATCGAGTCCGAGCAAATGTTGCCGGTGCGGTTTAGACACAGTGGATATGTCGCAACGATTTCATAAAGTGGTAAACAACTGTGTTTTGTAAAACATTATACTTTATCACTGTTTCAAGATTTTATAGTTAAAAAGGGAACAATTTTGAAATAGGATCACTTATAAGTCCCAAGTTGCAAGATTGAGCTAAAATCAAAATTAAAATGTAGGAGCAGTTTATTCAATATCGGCAGTTTTAAAGTTGTTGTTTATTCATCAAAACAGGTATTAATCCGCCAGAAGAATTAATCCCAAAAACTGTAATAGAAAAGTTTAGTGCTGACCAACACACAGAACAAACTCCTCGTACTTCAAGATTACGAGGAATACAAGTACCCTCAGTGACACGTACAAGTAAGCTTATTGTATTTATATATCTAGATGAATCTATAGATATATATGTATATATCACAACTATGTAATATTATATACAATAGATACAATCACTCTATTACTTTAAGTTTCCTTAAATGTATAACAACTCTTCTGTGCATTCTGTGAATAAAAAGCACTATTTTCTGTTGTTTTTAGTTGCGTTCAAAACAGCATGAGATTATACAAGCCTTATTTGAGCAATGTTCGAAAAAATATAAACATTATTTGGCAAGAATTTATGTAAAAAAAAGATAGCAATTTATAATTATAACAAAACGTTAAATTTTCGTAGTGCTGATATATATACACAGCATGGTTCCGCAATGACATATCTTCATTTGGAAGAGAACCACACACTAACAGCTTGTTTTCCTGTTATATTTTTAAACACAAGTTCTGTATCTACCTGCCAACGAAAGTTTCTATCATTTAAAGTTTGTCCAAAACGAGGCATTGTCATAATTTATGGTGGGAGCCTAGCTTAATATTCTGAGACAAACTGTTATATCGTGTTTTATTATTTCAGATGGCAGTAAACGCTTGTGGGAGTTTTTACGTGATCTTTTAAATGATCCAATCACAAACCCTTCTTACATCAAATGGACCAACCAAGAGAAAGGCGAATTCAGAATGGTAAAAACAAAAGAAATAGCTCGAATGTGGGGTGAAATAAAAAATAACGAACGAATGAATTACGAAAATATGAGTCGTGCAATAAGGTAGATATTTTTTTTCTGTTTAGGAAATTCCAACAAATTTGATCTAGCAAAAGCGATTTTTGAACAAATGTTGAATTCAATTTTCATTTAGCATGATTTATTCAACATTTTCTGGCAGCTTGAGATAGTGTTAGGTTCTGAATGGCTTAAAAAGGACTACATGATGTAAAACAAAAATATTGAAATCAGTCTGATGTTTATCAAAGTTTTACAAATAAATTCAAATAATCATCGTAAACTTTGTCCCAATAAAATACAAACCAATTTCAATTTTTTGCTTGTTTCTTTTTAGATATTATTATAAAAGGAAAATAATGGAACCAGTATTAAACAGGCGACTTGTGTACAGATTTGGACCAAAGTCGCATGGTTGGAGACTTCCAAATTAGAGCTAATGGTTGGTGTGGTTGTTCTCTATATTTTACAACTGTTATAAAGCGGGTACAAACAATCTATGTCCATTATAATAGCAACATAACGAATGTTAGAAAGGATTAAAGCTGAAGACTACAGTATGTTTCCGTTGAAATTTTATCATATTATCCAAACCACGAGAAGTGAAGATGAGTTTCTGCAAAAGATCCTTTACAATCCACATACATTGAAATCTTGTTTTTATTCTCTTGACTGGAATAACCACACATGTGAACTTTGAATTTCATGGATTAGATTTAATGTAGACCTAAAATAATGGAACTTGGCGATTGCTTGATTCCTATTTGAAATTCTGTATTTTTGAAATACTTAGTTTTTTGTATGTAGTTTGCTTCTTAAACGAATGGGAAACCATTATACTAACTATCAGAACAGCTTTGTAAAATTATGTTCATTTTGATGACATATATTTGTATAGATTTTGACACAATTGAATTAACATATTTTTAACAATAACGCACTGTCAAATGACATATAAATTTTGTAACATATTCAATATGAACGTGTTTTGCATAATTTCGGACCGTATGTTTTGCGTCCAAATAACATATCAAAGGATATCACATATTATTTGAAGTATTGTTATGTGATGGAATATCAAGTAAGAAATGGTAAATACTGTTGTTGATAAATAAACGTATTTAAAACGCAAAAATACAAACAAATCATCCGTTATGCTTAATGAATACTGTTTTCAAAATGGTCAGGTAACTTCCCTTGTAACTAAATAAAATATCCGTCTTGTTTTGTCTATATTTGTGAAGGTCAACAAATACTGATAACTGCCATAGATCATAAGATACCACTTTAGGTGTTCTGGGCATTTTGCATTTTAATGTTCATTGTAATCATTTTTTATTGTTGAAATCGTTGTATTTTATCTGTCTCTCACTTTTTTTGTGAAAAAGAGTTTATATTTTTATACTGCTGTTTATGTATTGTTGTTCATGATGTTAAATAAAACTAATAACCTTGCAAGTTGACAACGAATCTCATTCTTCATTCATTATTATCCATGATAATCATAAAAGATCTCAAATGAAAACAGTATTATACCATAGCCCATGTAAGGAATAGTATCATTTATAAGTTATATTTTTGATAATAGAATCACTTTCATCAAAGCAGGTTTTTGATGCGTTGGAGTTTTTGACACTGCAGTTTCGTGTATTTATAACGCAAAGTAGGCTAATTATGACTTGGATGGAGAGTTGTCACATTTATTCTCATACCAGATCATCTTAAATCTATTCACATATTGCCATTTATAATATTGTTTGCTTCATGAACATTTACTTTTTTCATAATTCAATTTAACTTTAAGCATACTTTATGAAAGTTATTTATTGAAATCCTTCAAAAAACCAAACATCATCGAAAAGGCCGTGTCTTTGCAGCGTAAAAAAGTAACATTGAATAACCAACGATTACCCCTTGATAGAATGTAAGAGATACTTTGATTCACTATGTCATGAGGGTAAAACCCTCGATTCACTATGCCATGACTGTAAAGCATTAATCCCCTTTCAAAGTTGTTGGTATTCCCCAAACATACATTAAATTTTACTATAAACAGTTTATTGTTTGTGATGTTTTAACTGTCAACTTTACTGATAAGTAATAGTCTTTACAAAACGCAAAACAATATATAAACCCTTTATTTGTTCATTAAACTAATTGGGATAAGAGAATCTTGGTTCGTACTATATATGTCCATCTATATTATCTTATTAGATTCTGGTGGCATTTACATTATTTTGTGTTGTTTACGTTTAAATCCAACCATAGTCTAATAGCCTCTTTAATATTCAAACACTTCATTTAAACACGTAAATTAATAAATTCAAAGTACAAAAAATCAGATATAACTAGTTGAATCTTTCTTGAAAGTTGAAACCTATTGCCAAGTTACGATACGAGATACATAATAAAAATAGATTGATATCATAAAATTGTTATGCAGTGTAGATCTAGAACAAAGATTAAGATGTGAAAGAGATTATGTTTATTATGGGTACACATTTTAAAATTCAGAACAACTGTTTAAAGGTGAAGGACAAATATATTACATTATGGGAACAAACTCTTTAATCGTCGATCTATGTATGTCATGTTTTGTCAGTCTTGGTTTCGACTAATACAAGCTGGTTTTTGGTCTTGTATATTTTGCATCGTTTACAATAAACTCATCATAGATACAAGGACTAAATTTTGTATTTACGCCAGACGCGCGATTTGTCTACAAAAGACTCATCAGTGACCCTCGAATCCAAAAAGGTAAAAAAAAAAGCCAAAATAAAGTACGAAGTTGAAGAGCATTGAGATCCAAAATTCCTAAAAGTGTTGCCAAATACAGCGAAGGTAATCTATGCCTGAGGTAGAACAGCATTAGTATTTCAAAAAAATCAAAATTTTGTAAACAGTAAATTTATATATATAACAATATCAATGATAATTCATGTCAGCACAAAAAGTGCTGACTACTGGGCTTGTGCTGTCACAATATGCTACTACTCTAAAGCAATGTAATCATGACTATTTTAAATAAAATTGACGTTTCAGTAATGAGAGTTTTGGAATTGCACACACATTTCTATTTGTATCTTTTCCCAAAATGATTTCTGCAATAGGGTTTAATATGACGACTAGTATTAATCATTATTGTTATTTGTATAAAATTTGACTACTATCTTTGTTAATGTTAACTTATTTAATGCTGATTTTAAAAAAATACTGAGATCTTTATAATTGTTAACTTATTTAATGCTGATTAAAATATAATAATGGATTCTTATTGTTTCATTTATTCATCGCTTACACAAAAAAATGTTCATAATTTGAAATGATATATTCCAATCGCATTATAATTTGAAGTAACTGAAAGGTACAATCATGTATTATATGACTGCATGTAGGACAAGGATAACAATAGTCACCAATTTCATATATGATTGATAAATGAAATCAACGGTAGTAAAACGCTGTTTCAATGTCAAAATTGATTATGAGAAGACAAATTGAAAAAAATGATAACAGGGAAACAACAGAACAACAGAAACACTGAACTGCAACTAAAAACCAATTACCAAAATACAGAGACATGGACTATTTGATAACAACATCCATGTTCCTAACTTGGTACATAACATCTCTAGAAAACAATGGTGGGTTGAATCTGGTTTAATGGCTAGCAAAACATCTCGCTTATTTTGCCCTGTTAAAAAATAACGTAAAATATTTCTTGACAGAAAAACAACAGTTCAAATAAACACTAGAACACTCAGTACAAATAAATATAAAATAAATATTATAATAGTATATTACAACATGTAAAACCATGTAAATAAAAACGGACACCTATACGTTACATTATCCCACTGTCACAAATGGATCAAACATGATAGCTATGCTGATACCATGTTGATTTTACATAACAAAAAGTACATTGATAAAATATCTTTGATGTTTTAATGACCTTTTACAAACTCCGGTAAATCTGGTAGACAACCAACAATTACTACTAATAAACAAAGTATGATATTACTCGAGTTGTAAATATGTATTTAATTATACAAATGTAAAATTTTGCGAATGTGTCAGTCTAAGGTAAACGACTTATGACGAGTCAACGGTATTTTGTATGCAGTTGTATTAGCATAAGTATATATCATTCAATGCACTAATTTTATGAGCCTCTCAGTCATGTTTCATTGATCCATTCTCAATTTGTGAGAAAATCCGGATCGTATAATGCATTTCTGATTTATTTTTCGGCGTATCATGACATTCAGACGTAGATATATATTACCAAGGCTCTGAAGGTAACACGTGATATATTCAAGGATATAGGACGAGTTTGTAAAAGGTCAAATAGCAATATTTTATACAAAGTTAATCCAATTATTACATTCTATTTTCTCTTGTGGAAATGTGTCTCATTGTATTCATTCCACATCTTTCTTATTATTATATATTGGTCCAATTTGGCTTTTAACAGTAATTGTAGTCCTGTCATGTAATATTGTCATTTTAATGTTATAACTAGCATTGCCATTAAACAAGCGGGAGGTTTGGCATGCCACAAAACCAGGTTTAACCCACCATTTTTATCTTAAAATGCCCTGTACCAAATCACGGAAATGGCCGTTGTTATATTATAGTTCGTTTCTTTGTGTGTTTCATTTCAATGTTGTGTTCTTTTGTGTCGTAGTTCTCTTATATTTGATGCTTTTCCCTCAGTTTTAGTTTGTTACTCGTATTTGTTTTTCTCTATAGATTTATGAATTTCGAACAGCGGTATACTACTGTTGCCTTTATTTATATACTAGTAAAATGGTCAAATCCCGAATAAAAAACAACAGAACATACCAGTGCACATAATAACACGTTTCTTTGATTGGTTAGGCCTTTCATCTCAAATATTACAGCTCACAGTATGGTGCAACTCTCACATGTCAACTTTGTCGATTTCACATTTTTTAATACTGAAATTAAATTTGCATGGAAGGTGATGCATGCATCACAGAAGACGATTACCCTGCCGACGAACCCCGATTTCGATCCTTTCAGGGTTTATGTAAATTCATCGGTTTTGGTTCGTTGCCTTAATTTTTCTCCAGTATTTGCTTTGCATTCAATATACTCGAAAATGATGTCAAGAAAAAATCTAAAGTTTAGTCCCTGATATTTTCATCCCAGAGCAGAGATCAAACCAGGAAACTTTGTGTTAGTAGTCCGATACTGTAACCACTACACCACATATCTCCTTTACCATGCAGGTGAAGTCACTGCCTTGATATTTGATATTTTATCTGATTATCTGCTTATAACGCGGAATTTAAGAAAATATTGAAGAGCAAACACTGGTTGATCTGGAGTTCTAATAGGATAACATATCACCTGCGGACTGTAACCTTGTGAACTAGCACATTAGAAAAATCTCGCGTGTCAGTCTAGTGAGAAGCAGAATTTATATTCATATCAGCTCAATATATCTTGCCCAAATATTCTTCTTAAATTTTCTACTGGATGCTAAACAAAAATCTTTTCATCCATACCGACAATAAAAAAATGACATGCATAAAATGTATACTTTTGCCGAAATATTAGATATATTCATAAATGATCTACTGGTAATTGACTGTTCTTTGGTATGTAGAGATAATTTCTAACCACAATATAGTAAGACAATATTCCATTACAGTAAAATAAAAAATAGCAAAAAGAGTGCATAAAGGTCAACTAAGATAATATGATTAGAAAAACGCTGCTCGTGTATCCATTAAAACCATTTGTATTGAATAATATTCTGTCTAATTATCTCCGCCTGTTACTTAATTTGGACTTGCTATTTGATAAGGAAAAATGAAAAAAAAAAACCAAACGCTTGTTAAACTGATGAACTATTTCATTGCAACATTATCCTATAACGTACAATGCTCATGAAGCCACACTATAATGGTTTCAGAAAAACCCTAAAAATTTCATCTTTGAGATAAGTAAGAACGCATAGACCCAGGAGCGTTTCAATTACTAGAAAATGTATAACCTATTGCATATCACATTTTACAAGGACTTAAATTTTAAAACCTAAAACATCTCCTTTGATCTTTGCTTGAGTGCATATTTTTAAATATTCATATTCATCTATGATTCCAAGAAAAGTATGATTATAAATAGAAAGTCGATATAATCAATACATGAGGGTCTGTATGTAGGGGATTATGTCTTCCTATTTTGCATTCTTTGATACTTAAGCCGTCTTTCACTTTTCTGCCCATAATTCTGTATTTGTTATAGATTTGCACGCAATAATGTTTTTGATATTTTTTTTTACAACTTTTTCTCTATTCTTCATCTTTTGGAACCATTTTTCTGTAGTTTTGGTCAATTATTTTCTTGCTTGTAAGCCCCATCTATAGCCTCATAGATTTAAACAACTAGGAAGTAAGTGTTGAATGTTTTGATTGGCTGCCTATTGGGAAACGTACGAATTAGGAAGTATATGATGTGGACCATATTATAATACAGGAAGTAAATATCATCAATATATATATTCTCGGAAATACCGTCTTATGTAAAATTGGAAAACACTAAACCGTTATATTTTGAGGTGACCCTCGTTTTGAATTTACACATCGCGTACTTTATTAAGTTTAAAATGGAATTCATTCATTTCAATGTTTTGTAACTGATTTTCAGTCAAAAATTTGAAAATATGTCTTTGGTCAATTGTTATAAACAAGCAAAATTATACATTTTTGCAATAGTGAAATAATAGTATAATATTCGTATATCCGTCGTTACGCATTAGTACATGTACTATGTCATTGAAAGTTGATTATATTTTAGACATATAATCATCTGTTGCTTGTGTATTTCATGAGTGCTCCTTAAAATAACCACTATAGTGGTCCATAAAATTTACTTATGTAAGCATTTATAAACATCTTATTAATTAATGAACCGGTTATAAATCTGGAACGTTTAGTGCAGAAAGGTTCCTGGTGCTATCTCAATGACACCATGACACCATGAATATGTTGAAATACGTGACATGTATCGTGTATAAAAACTGAAGGAAAATATTTGTTCGAGAAAAGCATTGGCTCATATCTAAAATATCAAAATGAGGCTAATTTGACAGTTGTTGCAATTTTGCATTCAATTTCAATATGAATGACGTCAACAAAAAAGACAAGTTCGCAGATTTTTAACCGAGTTTTTTTATTTTAATTGGCTACATGACCTATGGTTATCTAATGCATAAAATAGTGCCCAAATTTAAGTTAGATCATAAGTATAGACTTATTGTGACATAATTTTCTTATAATTTGCTAAAATGAAGATTTGTCTATGCTTTTTTCAAAACTATAATAAAAAGTATGGGTCACCGTGATTTGTTTAAAACTACGAGTCGTTCAAAATTGCGTAAATTTCGTAAGATTGTTCATGAAAAACACATTTGTGTGCATACAAAAATGTCCATGAGATAGAATTTTGAAATAAGTTGTGAGAAGATAGGATTTATTATAGGTTTAAGAAAAAAAGAGGAAAAAATGGTGTAAATTAAATTGTTTTCTTGCTAAAAGTAAAAATTAAAAAAATCCCTTTTAGTCCAGTATAATTTGTTTACTAAAAGAGTTATCTCCCCTTAAATGGCTCATATGAAAAAAATGATTCTTAAAACAGCAAAAAGTGGTATTTGTTTAAATATTTTGTATAATACAATAACTTACCAAGTTTTCTTTATATAAACAAATAGTCTAACCATTAAATTGGAAATCTGTTTCAAAATTTGAAGATTTGGGAAAATAACAAGACCGATTTAGTGCTGTGATTGTACAATCCAAGATGGTGGTATACCATCAATCTACCTTAAAACAACACGTTATACATGTAATGCTGCCGAAGAGTTTTTTTTTAGGATTGACCTTCTTCCGATACGCTCAAAGCCGAATTCTTGAAAACCAAAGATGTATCAGGACTAAAAACTGAAGAGCTAATAATAAAAAAAGACCTTAGAATAAAGTATATAAAATATTAGATTAATCAATTTACAATGCACGAATGTGTGATTACTTATTTCTTAATGTATATTATCAACGTAATTTATAAGTGTAACACGATGGGTTCACATGTAAAGCAGAATCGTCCACAAAAATCATCCCCTGTAATTGATGGGGTTTCTTTTACTTATTTCTTACTTTTCTGTGCTGTGTTTGTATATATGTTTGTCTTTTGTAGCCATATTTCCTTTTTTAAACGGATATTGGCAGATCATTTGCGACTATCCCTTTGATATCTTTTGTCTCTCTTTTGCAAGTGATGCAATTTAAAGAAAAAACCTCAATGCCTTGCCTTGTCTCGATTAATAAATAACTTTTGTACTCGAGCCAAAGCAGGATAAATATGATGTTTTTTTCTCTAAATTTCGCTTTTTACCTGTTCCTTAGACTTGTATAAATAAATTTTACATTTTGACAAAAAGCATGGTGTATAATACTCCTGAAAATTTAAATGAACATGAAAAGGATGTTATGAATTCGGCAGATCTACAATACTTTTGAATTTTCGGAGTCAAGTCATATTCAACGTATGTATATTGAAAAAGATAGCCTAGTAGACGAACAATATGAAAAGGTTATTCAAATACAATGTTTGTGGCTTTTTGTGTTCTATATAGATACAATTGAACACTTTAAGCTTTAGTAATTCATTTTTTGGAATTTACCTTGTAGTTTGATATTTTTCTAAACTGACAGTTATTGTTCATTTTTCTATTTTTATTATTTGACTTATCAAGGTAAAACAAAAGAAATGAAAATGTACTAAAAATAGGTTGTCCCACTACGTATTAATATACTAAGTCGTAATAAGTGTATGTTTAAAAAATGTAGTATTACACCCCGAACTAAATTTGTTAACCTTGAAAAAATGCCTATTCTCCATATCTTTGTTGTTTGTAGGACTCTAAAGTGCGATGGGGACGCTAAAGTACGATGGCCACGCTAAAGTACGATGGTATACGCTAAAGTGCGATGCCCACACACGCTAAAGTGCGATGGTCCACGAAAGTATAGACGTAATAAACGTACTATGGATTATGAACAGTCTTTTTACAAACAAAAAATGAGCATGTCGAAAGATAAATGTAGAATATTTGATTAACTTTTAACCAAATGTCAATAACTTACTTAATTTAAACCTAACCATGCTTTGTCGGCTAAGGCAAATGTTTTTTTTCCCTGATGCTGGAAGAAGGACTTGTGTCCTGCAGTCGACCATTTTACTATAGAGATACAAAAGTATACGCATAGGTATCCTTTATCTTGTTTTTATTAAAAGCTAACGGATACATTGCAATCATTGTTCATGTTGTAATTTACTGGCGGTCCCAGTTAAAATATCGTCGATATTATTGAAAATTAAAGTCGGTAAAATAAAGGTACATGTTTTCATAAATAAATCATAAATTGTCCGCTAAACATTATTTTGTACATTGTAGGAAAAAAAAACCTGTATTTGTACTCGCTGCAAAAAAGGAGAAAGCTAGAAGAACATATTGCATTTCTCTCTCATTTTAAGATTTAAACAAATAAATGTTACACAATGAACAAATTTTGTATTTGTAATTTTCGATGACGACTTTTAAGGGAGATATTCACATAAGTGATAGACTACATGTGAACAATAAGCTACGCTAATTATCAAAATATTTGATACGCCCGAATTTAAAAAAAAAATCCTACACAGGATATATAATTTTATATGTCACATTTAAATTACCATTTTAGCAATTATCACGTGGTCGGTCTTTTAAATTCAGAAACAATGAAACAATGACTTAAGCCTGCTAGTAACTTATACAACCTATCACATATGTTATAAAAGTATTTCTAAGTAGCAACATTCCAGCAGCTCCTGCATACGGGGTATATATCTCCCAATTGATACGATATTCCTGTGCTTGCATTTCCTATCATGATTTTCTCGATAGAGGGTTGCTGCTCACAAGGAAGCTATTAAACTAAGAGTTCCAAATGGTGAAGTTGAAATCATTCCTTCGTAAATTTTACGGACGCCATCACGAGTTGATTGACCGTTATGGAATAACCGTATCACAAATGATATCGGATATGTTCCTTACGTCGTAACTACAATCCCCTTCTCTTTCCTGAATGTGACCTACCGAATTAGACTATTTACCGGATTTGTTATCACATAAGCAACACGACGGGTGCCGCATGTGGAGCAGGATCTGCTTACCCTTCCGGAGCACCTGAGAACACCCCTAGTTTTTGGTGGGGTTCGTGTTGTTTATTCTTTAGTTTTCTATGTTGTGTCATGTGTACTATTGTTTTTCTGTTTGTCTTTTTCATTTTTAGCCATGGCGTTGTCAGTTTGTTTTAGATTTATGAGTTTGACTGTCCCTTTGGTATCTTTCGTCCCTCTTTTATAAAACCTTAGCATACTAGCTTTTGCAAAAAGACAATTTATTAACATCCGTGTTTAGTTTTTTAAATTTTTTTAAGCCCTTTAACATTACCCTTTTGGTCCATTGCACTTTAACGTGGTAGAACATCGTACTATAGCAAACACACATCCATCGTACTTTAGCGTGATACACCATCGCACTTTAGCGTATACCATCGCACTTTAGCGTGACCATCGCACTTTAGAGTCCTACACATATATTATTCATCGAATGATTTCTATCAAACTGAATTCTCAGAGATAATTGGACCACATTTGGTAAAGTTCTACCATAGCTTTAACCGCAATGTGTAAATATGCACCGGCATAGTTCAAAATTTTGAAGCATTTCTATTTTGTGTTTTATGGACTTTTTTCTTCTTTTCGTCCTTTTTTGTAATAATGTTAAACATTGCTTGTCTTTTGATTTTGGAATACAAAAAATGCAATGGAAACGGCATATCTGGGACCAAAAATGTGTTTCAATCGTAATGTCTAGGTGACCACTGATATGTGATGCATTCCTATTGTCGTATTTACAATTCCGTCATCTTTCCATCAATTGTGATATGCTGAGTTAGACTCATCTCTAATTTTGTACTTTACAAAATGAATAACGCGTTTTCAGACATCTGCTTTTGGGTATGTACCTGAAAATCAAATTAAAGTGGGATATACATAAGAGTATTCTTCATTGTACTTTCATACAAGAATTTTAAGCAAAGACTGAATAATCATATCTATCAAAGTTGTTTATATGTCGAAACAGTCCTGTTGTGGTTTGTAAGAACTCCTGTTTTTTTTTATATTTAAAAATATCTATTTTAGTTTTGTTTGTCGGAGATATGAAAGAATACCGGTATAACGTTATGCACGGGTTGTTTGTTGGTAGCTAAAAGTATTCGAGCCAATGCAGTCAAGTTTGATATATTTGTTTTTCGTAAATGGTTTTGTTATAAATTAGACCGTTAGTTTTCTCAATTGAATTCTTTCATACCATTCATGTCGGGGCCCTTTAAAACTGACTATATGATATGTGTTTTTCTCTCCTCATTTTCGTAGGCCGTACGGTTACCTTCAATTGCTTACATCCACTTAAGTTGAACTTAGGTGGATATTTGTTTCTTTTGAAATCATTCCACATATCTTTAGAATCATATTCAAAACAGTGTGGCTGTGGCCATTGATTGAAGAACTCAATTGTCCCATTGACTGGGACAGATTATGTGAACGTTCGTCTGTAACGATCACTGCTCACTATATACTTTTTAAAGACACTGAAACTGTGGGGTCACCAAAGGTTCTCAACACCTAAATAAAGTAATTAGAAAAACTAATCAGGAATAATACGATGTTTTGATTTATATCAATAATATAAATCAAAACATAAAGGTTATTCCTAATTAATTTTAAATTTATTTTATTATTAAAGGCGTTAAGAACCCTTGATGACCCCACAGTTTAAACTCTATAATAAGTAAGTAGTGAGCAGTGATCGTTACAGACAAACGTTCACATAATCTGTCCCAGTCAATGGTATAATTTAGGTCATCAATCAATGGCCATAGCCACACTGTTTTGAATATGATTCTATTTTTATATTGATAAAAAAGAAGATGTGCTATAATTGGTGATGCGACTACACTCCACAGGAGACAAAATGACACAGAAATTAACAACTTTAGGTCACCATACGGCCTTGGGAGTGATTTCAACATAAATAGTTACAAAACTTATTTAACAGTTGATTTCAAAGATGGTCCTAAATCTTGAAGTGCTATTCCGAGGAGGACATTTTTCATTGAAATAAAATGAAATACGTGTATTGTTTTTATATTTTTCAAATGGCTACTCCCTTGTGATAGTTTTGTACTATTTTGATAAATATTGTTTGTTAAGTTGTATCAAATGGTAATCCTAAAAAAAAAAAAAAAACGTTTGTTATACGGCACTTCTTGGAAACGCAATAGACGTCATGATATAATTATAATACGTTATTAAAAAAAGTAAACTTTTGACTTTTGTTTAGTATTTTCTTTTGATCAATCTGATGTGTTGAACATTTTTCAACCGATTTTTTTTATGTTTCATCTTATGTTATTCAAATGTTTAAGGTAAGGAATATTGTTGGGCGCTCACAAGTATGGTTAACACCGTCATGTTCTTTATATTCTTGCCCCACAAAAGAAGCATATAGTTCTGTAGTTATCTTTGGTGCATGTCTGTAATCTTAATTTTTGTAAAATTGTTCTGTTATAAATTCGGCCGTAACTTTTCTCAAATGAATTATTTAATATTTTTCATGTTCATGATGCAAGTGCCTTTCATAGCCGACGATGGTGTAGTATCATTGTTGTACACCGTATGGTTACCTATAATATCACTTCATTTGAACTTTCATTAGTTTTTAGTAGAAAGTTGTCCCATTAGCAATCATACCACATCTCCTTATTCTTATCTTGTTTAAAAAAAAATTAACCATAGGTAAATACTTTTGTTTTCTTATTTGGAATTCCCTATTTACAATGCATTTATTGATGTCAACATAAAAGCTACAAAATTCCGTACTATTGAATATCCCCTTCTAAAATTGAACATGCAAAACTATTTCAAAATCAAAATATAACATTGTTATAAAAAAATTGTCGTTCCAAACAAATTGAAAGGCGTACAATTCGGATTTTTTAAAATCTTTTTGTAGCAACGTAAGCAAAAGAAAAACAATTATATTGAAATTTTTCACCCGATCATATTGTCATCAGTTTTGACTTAAACGAAAGGTTGAACATGCAAAAATATTTCAAAATCAAAGCATAACATTGTTATAAAAAAAATTAGTCGTTCCAAGACAATTGAAAGGCGTACAATTCGGAATTTTTATCTTTTTAAAGCAACGTAAGCAACAAAAAATTATTAGTTTGAAAATTTTCACCCGATTATATTGAAATCAGTTTTGACCCAAATTAATGTTAAAGGTAACTGGAAATTCAAAAATCTATTTAAAGATATATTTTATTGCATTATAATAGACATTATAATAGTCTGTTTAAATAGTACAATATAACAATACCTATAAAATGAATAAATATAAATCAAAGGCATTAAAAGAAGGTACCACGTGCACTTTTGGATAGTCCTTGATATATCATACACTTACCTACACGGAACTTTGGTGAAATAGATACTGTATTTCTTTCAAGAAAGTTAATACATTCTGACATTATTACAATATTTTATTTCTTTCAGTCGTTCTTGCTTTGAAGAGTAAATATTTTCTGTTGGTAATAATTTCAAATGTAAGTTAATACATGAAAACGTGATATAAATAAAAATTAATACATAACGAAAAGAAATTAATTGTAAAATATGTTCTTTCTATTGATGCTATAAATCCAGACTTAGAAACTTTGTAAAAAAGGTATACCTTTTGTTTTTGCATTAGCCCACCTACAAACGTAAATCAAAAGACATGCAATTGTCAACTCATGCTCTTAAAAACAAGTGTCTGTAAGAATAAGATATAATGGTATGATTGTCAAGGATATAAATATCAACAAATGACAAAATAATGAGGGTGTTAACACATATCTGTCCATGGACGGTTTTCAACAATAAATAAAACAAATTTGGTAAAAAAAACAATCTAAAGCAGTAATCACATGGTCTGATTAATGATGAAAACAGTTGAAAAAAATCCACATTTGTTTTATGAAAGTGTCACACAGTTTCAAACAATTTCACCAATTAAGCTATGTTTTAATAATTCCGTGCCTCTATTCACAGATTTTTACATGACAATTTCATTTTTAACTGCAATATAACGATATCGTCTTTTATTTGATATTACATCTGATATGACAAATCTAGTAATCTGCTTATAATGTCTAGATTTACCTGATAACATTTTTGTCTTATCATACATCTATTTGAGGCTTTGCTAACATCAGTCAATATTATTGTTTATCATTTGAGTATTGACAGAACTCGAAGTTTGAAAACAATTAGTAAAGAATAAGAGGAAATTTAAAAAATCATTGGACTTTTTCTTATTTTTGAACAATCTAGACAGTATAAGCAGATTACCAGATTTGTCATATCAGATGTACTTTACTTCAATTTCTGTCTGTGTCATCGTCAAAAAACTATCTTTACATAAATCACCTACGATTAACACAAGAGGAAATAAAAGCATTGGATATACCAAAATAATAATAATGTAAGAATAGTTGTAACTTTATATTCACCTCCGAGTGTTAAATCTACAGTTTGTCAGTCTGTAAAATATCAACCCACTGGTTACAAAAACACAATTGTCTTATAATGAAATAAATAAGAATTATTGTTCAAATAATTTACAAATAATTTTTACCTCTCAATTTAAAGAAAAACAGTATTGTTTTTACTTTTTTTACTTTTTTGTTTTTTATAGTTTTGTGTTTCTATATCACTGATAGTTTATTCATCTTTGCAGGTTAAATCTAGTAAATAAAGGCAACAGTAGTATTCCACTGTTCGAAATTCATAAATCGATTGAGAAAAAAAACAAACAAATCCGGGTTACAAACTAAAAACACAACATTAAAATGTAACACACACAGAGACGAACTATAATATAACAAAGGCTATTTACCTGACTTGGTACAGGACAAGACAATTTAATAATAACAAAGAAATGGTGGGTTGAACCTTGTTTTGTGGCATGCCAAACCTCCCGCTTTTATGGCAATGTTAAATAAAACATTAAAAGGACAACATTACATTATAGAACTCCAAAACAAATAAATGGGAGAACATATATGACAGAAAAGCAAGAGGTGCAAGGTTTTAAATTTAATACGCCAGACGCGCGTTTCGTCCACACAAGTCAAACCAGTGACGCTCTGATGAAAAAGGTTCGAAAGCCAAAATTGAAGAGCACTGAGGACCAAAATGTCCAAAAAAGCTGTGCCCAATACGGCAAGGGTTTTCTTCCTGCGATAAGAACATCCTTAATATTTAGAATAATTCATACTTTTGCAAACAGTAAATTTTTATTATATGTCTATATAATTGATATAAATGATAAAACCGGTAACTTACCACAAAATAAAAACGAATTGATAAATAACCTAAACCAGCATATAAAAATTCACAGCAGCGCTAATCAAATCGCTTAAACGCACACATTTAAGTGACGTCAAGTTAAATTTCTAAAAATTTCCCAAAAATAGATAGAATTAGGATAGAATTCAAGATTAGGTTTGTAATGTTGATATAACATTTATTAATAACAATGAAAATTACAATACTAATTAATATCAAATTGTGGTAGTAATTAGTTAATTAATGTATTATCTAGCTATGTCGTTATTTCTTCTAAATCAAACTGTAAACAAATATATCGTATAAATTTAGTAAACCAGTGTATACAAAAATATGTTTTAGATGCGGTTTTCAGTAACACTGACGTTTTGTTTTGTACCCATCCTGTAATTTGTTTTAGTATTCTTTTTATGTTCAAAAACTGTAAAGACCCTTTTGTCATATATTCAAATTAAACAGACCGGTTATATAGATAACATGAAAAATGTAAAGGGTATCTTCAGATTACCACGTTATAAACAGATTTGAAGATGTGAATTTAATTGCACTGTACATATGTTTTTTTTTAAGATTCAATGTTATAAGTACACGGTATATACGCTAAATAAAAAGGGAATGACGTTTGAATAATTTGTTTCACTAAAGCTTGTCTTATAAAGTAGACATCAAGACAAATGAGTGAAACAGGCAACGGGACCCAGGGTAATATCTTGGTTAGAATGTTAAAATAAGCTTAATAAAACTTGTGTTAGAAACAAGGCTCACTCAAAATCATTTATTTCTGAATTTTATTTTATGTGAAAGCCCATGCCTGATACAGATTATTTCTGAGAAATATGAAAAATTTCCAGATTCTTAATTACACGAATGTCTATAAAGCAAGGAGGAATTCCAAAGCAACTATGGCACACTATCTGTTATAAGGAAGTACAAAGAGAGAAAACCAGATTTGGGAACAGATCTGTACGAGAGAAAAAAATCATATTATTTTCATCCACAATAATTAGCAAGTATAATACATTGTACTTTAAATCCATCGTTATCTTATATCATTGATAATTTATGATCATTTATCTCACCTATAGTAAACATAAGAGGATTATAAAGCATAAAAATATTACAATACGCAAGTAATTTTAAAGCAGTAGGAAATTTTCATCTACCTCCGCCTGTTAAATCTACAGCTAGCAAATATAAAAACATAAACCCACTCGCCAAATAAAACATTCTCTTAAAGAAATATATATGAACTCAAATAAATTCACATACATTTTGTACCTGTCAATTTAAAGAGTAACTATTTAGTTGTTATAGCTTTGTTTTATATCAATGATTTTACTCCGATCTTCGCGGATTAAATCTCTTAAATCAGTCTTAAAAAATCCATGTTTTAGCTAGTGTTTTTCTATATAGCAAAATCTGATTTTGTTTTGTTTTGTTTTATTGCATTTTTTATATTCATTAACTGCAGAAGTACTTTTGTCTGATATCCAAATTTAACTAACCTGTGAAATATTTAGAGCAGATTAAATAAAATAATCAAATGCATACCTTTTAAGGTAAACGATTTTCACTAGATTTGCACATATGAATTATGTTGTAATAAAAATACGGTATTTAACATGCAAAATAATATTGAAAGATATATAATGAAATTTAAAAATAAAAATGATGTAGTAGTAAGATCTAGAATAACAGCTTGTTGAAAAAAAAAATTATCCAGGAAAGTGACTGAAATACCCGACTTGAGCCTGGATAACACCGTGTAACGGATACGAGAATTTGTTCAAGTAGATTGCAGAATCATGATTACTTAATCAACATATATCTCTACAGGTGACTACCTTTTCACACCATCTTTCGATGTCTGTCACTGTGTTGCAAAATATCTAAAATGTATCCATTTACATATTGTTTATTACATTGTTCTATATTTCGTTTATTCATGGTGCTTTTATAGACCTTGGTAGTTTAATAAAAAAGATGTTATCCAGTATATATAAATGAATAACATAAACAATATAATAATTTTTTATTCTGTAAAAGAGGGACGAAAGATACCAAAGGGACAGTCAAACTCATAAATCTAAAACAAACTGACAACGCCATGGCTAAAAAAGAAAAAGACAAACAAACAACAGCACACACGACACAACATAGAAAACTAAAGAATAAACAACACGAGCCCCACCAAAAAACTAGGGGTGATCTCAGGTGCTCTGGAATGGTAAGCAGATCCTGCTCCACATGCGGCACCCGTCATGTTTCTTATATGATAACAAATCCGGTAAATAGTCTAATTCGGTAGGTCACATTCAGGAAAGGGAAGGGGATTGTAGTTACGACGTAAGGAACATATCCGATATCATTTGTGATACGGTTATTCCATAACGGTCAACCAACACGTGATGGCGTCCGTAAAATTTACGAAGGGATGATTTTAACTTCACCATTTGGAACTCTTGGTTTAATAGCTTCCTTGTAAGCAGCAACCCTCTATCAAGAAAATCAGGATAGTTAACAGATAATTTAGAATGTTCAACAAGTTCAAGTTATTGTAGTGATTTGTCGGGTATTCGCGTTTATAACGTGTATACATGTATATTGTACTTTTGTCAGTACCAAGATTCTATTTTTTTTTTAAATGCGTTTTTGGTGATTACATTTAAAGATAAATCTACGTAGACTGATACTTTAATGTTGACTGTGTAAAGGTTATTTATAGTTATCAAAGGTACCCGGATAATAACTAAGTACGCCAGACGCGCGTTTCGTCTTCACAGGACTCATCAGTGATGCTCATCAAAATAAATAAAAAACTTAATAAGTACATAGTTGAAGAGCATTCAGGATCCAAAATTAAAAAAAGTTGTGCCAAATACGATTAAGGTAATCTATGCCTGGGATAAGAAAAAACTATCGAAATTTTTTAATAAAATTAACTTGTATGTGATAAAAGTATTTTAACCGATCTGTGTGATACACTTCTCAACTATTCCACATCTGTTTAACTTTTCACATTAAAATAAGTTCATCTGTACATTTAAATACAATCTATCAACGAATAAATCTATTATTTGATAGGTCGGATAGGTAAACCTTGCTTGTAAATTTATCTTTTAAAGAGGATATTAACCACTGAATTATTATACCTGTCTAACTGATGGCTATTACATTTTAGTGTATCTTTTTGTTTACAATTCAAATGCTTTTTTCTCCTTTTTCATTCCTTGTTGTACTAAATCTGTATTTCACTTTCAAATTACGCTTTTCATTCTCTTTCTGTGTGTTTAACTATCTTTGTCGTTCTTAAATTTCATTAAATACCGAAATGTCAAAATAAGTTATATAATAGTAAATGTAAAATAGAATCCGACCTTGCAAAAACCCCATTGGTAGTCAAGGTCGTTAAACACCCACATACAAGACTACTATTACAAACGTTTATCAGGTGAACAGATATTTAAAAAAAAACCCAAAACATAAAAATGTGTTCTTTTGAAGCATAAACGATATCGTAGCATCCTCTCCAATCCTGGTTCAACACATCTGACATCAGTCACAATGAAACATTGAAATAATTGATATGCACAAGGTCACCGTTATGAAGATATTTTATTTCTTGTGTAATACTTTTTTTATTTTGAATTATTTTCGTATATTGTTCCTAGCTCGTGTAATACTTTCTTGTTTAGTAAATTTGATGAATCTTTATATAACTATAACATACAAATCAAAACAGTCAGGATTCTACTTTGTCAAAATTATCTCCCCATTACGCCAGTTTATTTTTACAATCGTAGAAATGGAAGCCATTGTAGGGATGACGCGCTGCCCATTCAGAGATAAATTTATCCACATAGCACCATTGCAATCATAATATGTCAGTTGTAATTTAAAAGACAAATGTATCTACTAGCTAATGAGAGAAAATTCATAAACATTTAAAAAAAATCTAATTAGATATTTTTGTGGACGGGCAGACTAAAAATTTTAGTGGTTGAAGACTATAAACCCTAATTATAACATACAAAAAATTATGTTTTTTTCGCAGATATGCATTTTTACCATCCAACTTATGTGTTATTTACTGTCGTCAAGTACTTTTAGAAAAAAATCAGATATTCAAACACATCTACTCTGTTTTTTGTGATTGTGGTTCATTAGAAGGGTATTAAACTTGACCCATATATTTCATTTTTTAGTACAGTGAATTCTTATGTTATAAAGTCAACCTGTAGCTTTGATATATAAAAATGATAGAATCTGAAGCGAGATGATGTATGAAATACTCTTGCTTTATACGTTTTCAAGACGAAATATTCAACTTAAACACGCCCTAACATAAAAAGGTACACTCGATTTTCTCTTTACGATTCAATTGTTACCAATTTATTTTTTGATTTTTTTTCTTGAGTCACATAATGGAAGGGCAGACACGAAAATTACTGAACTAATAGATTGATATGTTCTTCGTCCGTGGATTTTTTTTTTTAATTGGAGGTTATGCATTTTCTACATCCAACTTGATGTCGACTTGATATCTAATTGTTCTACTTTACTTTGTAATAGAATATTGAAAACTTATGCAAATGGTGTTTTTAAAATAAAACACTTCGTAATGGAGTAGAAATTTTTCATTTTATTTGTTTCTATTAGTTATTAAAATTTTGGTTACTATAGTAAACATTACAGAAAGCATTTATTGCCTTCTCTAACAAAGAGCTTCGATTTGTTTGTTCTATTTCAACCGGGTTTCCGCCTGTAAATGAATCAAGTTTTTTAAAAACAAAATCTCTGTATATTGTTATTGTTAATGCATTGCAGTTGCACTTTTAAGTTGATTTTCTGCAGTGAAAGCTTTTAGTTATGTGGTCAGATCAATCCACGGTTTTAACAGACCAAATAAAAGCTGATTGTTGGCAAGATTTTGGAGATGTGCCTTGTCATCAGAAAGATCAATTTTGAGAGTTAAAATAGATGGAAATGAAACAGTGGTACAAATACAAAAATATCATTATGACATTTTAATTTCTACATATATGGAAAGTCGCAATGAAAGAAAAGAAAAAAACATTCAGTTAAATACATTAAAACAGTACCTTACTGTTAACAATTTATGTCGTAAGAATATATCATTTATATCATTTAAATAAGAGGAAAATGGTGAAACAGTATATATCACTGGTGTGCACGCGAAACTCGCAACTGACTTAAACATCATTAGATATCCTGTTTATTATACTAAATATAGTTTCAGTCCAACTATCTTTTTTATATGAAATTATTATAACGTTTTATGCATTGTTAGAAGCCTACGTTTCTATTCAATGTAATTGGATAATCTAAGATAAAAGTTTCTTCCATTTAGTTATTGGATAATCTAAGATAAAAGATTCCTCCAATTAGTTCTGTTATTTTCTTTAAACTATTGTTGACCTTTAAATATATCTACTATACGTGAAAGTAAACAAAGTAATACCCCATTCGTACCTACGTTCTGTATACTGATTTTAGACCTTGCATTAATTCCTACAACTGTATGTGGTATGGATAGCAACGTAACTCAGGAAATAAATGGTTATAAGAATACATCGAACAACAGAAATATTAACAGTTCATGACCTTGTCGACAACGTGAGTAGTTTTTAGAATGGGGAAGAAGTTGAGCTTCGTTTGTATCGGAGAAGCAAACGAGGGGCAGAAGATACCAGAAGGACATTCAAACTTATAAATCGAAAATAAACTGACAACGCCATGGCTAGAAAGGAAAAAAGACTAACACACAAATAAAAGTTCACAAAACACAACAAAGAACACTAAAGACAAAGTCTCACGAACCCAAACAAAAACTGAGGGTGATCTCAAGTACTCCTAAGCGATCCTATATTACATAATCGGCTACTCATTACTCTTTTAGATACCAATATCTTTCGTCAAACATTCATGGAATTTTATGAAGATTGTATGGACATTTTTTAGTAACTAAAGACAGTATCCACACCAAAATATTTTTTACGATATGTTTTTCCTCTGTCCGTTTTTTTTTAATGATAAATAGAATATGTGATTTTGCATTTTACATATAGATGCAGCCTAAGGTTTACGTTTTTCAGTCATCGATAAATTTGTCATTTTTCATTGAGTTCATGTTCATGTAAATAGGACAGAAGCCTATTTTTATGAAGAAGACACGAAAATCAAGAGCAAAATAATGATTTTGTTTTCATTAACCCGACATTTTCTGACAAAGGGGGATATATTGTTTTTGCAATTGATATGTATATAATATCCTGTGTAAAAGTTAAAATGAAATTAAATGATTTATAAATCTTGAAATTTTGGCAGAACGTTTTTTTTTTCATAAACAGATATGTATCTGTATGTAGCTTCAAAAATATATATCTTGTGTTTTCATTTATCAGTATTTAAATGATAGACGGACTTTGTTTTAACTCAACATTTGAAGGCAGTTTGGGATTACATTGTTTGAAATAAAATACAAGTTTAGAATTGTTAAGAACAAGGAAATAGCACAGATGTTGGGAAATGAAAAGATTTCAGCATGAATTATGCAAATATGAGTCGTGGAACATAGTATTTATTTTAATCTTTGCTTTCTCTGTAATAAAAAAATCGCAACTTCACTGTGGAAATGTGATTGAGAGAAAAATTGACACCTATTTTGATTTATTTAGATAAACATGAAAAGAGAGCCCTTTCAATAACGCTTGATACTTAAATGACACTACTGATAATACCATTGTCTAATATTTACAACAAATACAGTTTACATAGGCGAATGACAAAATAAGTTATCTGGATTATCCTCTCTCATAAACAAGACATATAATGTCGTCATCAGTTTACCATTCTCTCGAACCCTATATGTTTTAGTTTACCTTATTATTGACGCAGGCGTACCTGTTAAATATCATATGCACAAACATGATAACATTTCTTTTTGGGAAATTGCTTTTAAACATATCAGTCATGTTGGGTTTAAAGAAATAAGATATAAATATGAAACAAAACAGACTTAATAGGCTGTTAGTGTAATCTTTGCTTTAAGTTGTAAGCAATAACATAATTTTCAAATAATTCTTTTTTTCCAGATACTATTACAGACGTGAAGCAATGGAACCTGTATCAAAAAGGCGATTTGTTTACAAATTCGAACCAAAATCTCATAGTGGGGCAACATCTCATCAGTGTTGATTGTTCGGATTTACTGATGATCTGTATTAATTTTTCTGTAATAAAAAAAAGGGGGGGGGTACTGAAAACTCAATGTACATAAATCATGTTTTTGATTCCGTCTGAAATTTTTGTATCTGAAAAAAGTCTATACTTTTACTGATGTTATTGAACAATGTAAGTTAATGTTGATAATAATGTAAAACCCATATCATTGTCAGTCAAGTAACAATGAATCTCATTTATCATTCATTATTATCCATAATGATCATACAAGATCTCAAATGAAAATATTATTACTTGATAGTTCGTTTTATGTAAGTTGGCATTTGTTTTTGTTGCAATTCAGTGTTCCTGTTGATGAGGGTCTACTGACGCGTAAGGGGAGACAGTATACGGGTATTTGCGACCGTCAAATTCCCAATTGATGCCGTCGGAGCTTAAAATACAATATTGTTATCTCCATTCTAATGACACTGACTGAAAACAACGTTAAAACATGTATTTAAAGTTTGCCATATGCCGTCTGCGCTTTCGCGTACGTCCAATAGCATCAATTGTCAATTGATGCCATGTAAATATGTGACGTTATCCAATCAAAATGAACGTTACAAATTTGTTGCATTAGAATTTGAAATGAATAATGCAAATTAGGCTTAATTATTGATGCGAATCAATATTTGTAAATAATAATTCTTTTGCTTCATTCATTTTTATTTTTCTCCGATATAATTTGTTTGGCTTTATAAATATTTTGATATGAGCGTCACTGATGAGTCTTATGAAGACGAAATGCGCGTCTGGCGTACTAAATTATAATCCTGGTACCTTTGATAACTAATTAAATTAAAGCAGACTTTATGAACGCTATTCCAGAAAAAAAAGTTTTCTGTTGTTAAATGACAATAAAAATTGCTAAAGATCAAATTACTCGGGTTTGTTTTTGTGAGGTTCATGCTTCCACTATCCTTGCTTTCCTTTTTTCAAATAATCATTTTATGTGCTTTAAAGTGAGAAATGAAAATATGTATGACTTTTAAGGTAGATTCATGGTATACCGCCATCTTTGATTGTACAATCGCAGTAGAAAATCAGCATAGTTATTTGCCCAAATCTGCAAATTTGAAGACAGATTTGCAATTTGATGATTAGACGGTTTATTTATAGAAAGGAAAACTGGTTGATGTATTGTATTATTCAAATTCTTTAAACAAGTATCAATATTTGTGTTTTTAGAATATTTTTTTCTTTCAAATAAGCCATTTAAAGGCAGATAACTCTTTTAGTAAAAATATATACTGGACTGATAGCGGTTTTAAAATTTTTACTTGTAGCAAGAAAAAAATTTCAGTTACACCATTTTGTCTTTTTTTTCTAAAAACATATAAGAAAACCTATCTTCTCACAATTTATTTCAAAATTCTATATCATAGCATTTTTTTATGCACTCATATGTGTTTTTTAATGAACAATCTAACCAAATTAAGCCAATTTTCATTTTTTTTTATTATATTTTTGGAAAAAAGCATAGTAATCTTCAGTTTGACAAAGTATAATAAAATTCTGTCTCATGAAATTTTTACTAATGATTTACTTTCATCAAAACGAAATCGTGGTAATAACGGAAAATAAGTAGATGACAAAACTATGATACTGCACATAAATGGAAAATACAGGAAATTAGTGAAAGTAAAAATACAAATTTGCAAATTAGGATCATATTTTTCTTATATCCATAAAGATCGATTTATGCATAACAAAACTTTTATATTCATGCTAACAAAATATATCGGTTTGGAAATTTATTCGAAATGGATTACTGCTAATATGATAAAGAGTAAAATATCTACATGATTATTCGGCTCAAATAATGTATACGATGCCAAGTGTGCAATCAAAAACAACATATATCAAAATGATGCTGATAAATATGATTTTGTATAAATTTGATTTTTTTTTATTTGAATACAAGGTTTTAATCATTTTAAAGGATACTGTTGTTTTCGTTTTGCAAGATCTTATTATTCTCTCTTTTCCTTTGGAGTTTTGATATTTGTTTCTTTGCAATTTTCAGCATATAGTTTTTTTTTAGCCCTATATAAAATGATATTTCTCCGAGATTTACACAAGATTTACAATATTTTACATAAGTTTTTAGGAACATGCATTTACATCTATTGGTCATATTTATCATATTGATTTTGAGATTTGGTATTTTGCTTCAACATAGTTTGTACTATTCTACGTGTTTGTAAAAAGATTATACTAAGACCATTGTTATTGTTTACCTATTTAATGCTTATTAAACATGTTAAAATATAATAATTGACTTCTAATACTTACATTTATCTATTGTCTAAGGTATGTTCAACATATGAATAGTTATCAAAGGTACCAGGCTTATAATTTAATACGCCAGACGCTCAAATCAAAATACTTAGAAAGCCAAACAAATACAAAGTTGAAGAGCCTTAAAGAACAAAAATTTCCAAAAAAGGTGTGCCAAATAATTCATGATCGGGAACATATGTTACGATAGATCAGATAATTGATTTACACTAAAAAAATGAAAAATGAAAATGTAGTAAATATTTTGGTTTCAAATGCATTATCTTTGGCATCTAAAATGTGACGTCATAGTAATACTCCCGACGTCAAACATGTGATGTCGTCTGAGCTTAAAATACAATATAATTATCTCAATTCTAATGAAACTGACAGAAAACAACGTCAAAACATACATTTAATATCTGGCATGCGTCGTCTGCATATGCGCTTTCCATTTTCAAAGCATCAGTATTGAATTGATAGCATGAAAATTGGCGACGTTATCCAATACAAATGCCCGTCACAAACATTGTTGCATTATAATTTAAAATAACTCCTCAGATAAAACACACAATTATTGATTTGGTGAAAGATGTTGGGCAATTTGATGGTTATTAGATAAAATTTCCAAATGAATTTAGTATCGAAATAGTACTGATTTGGTCTTGAACAGTACATTTCCCTGAATAATATTAATCACCAAAGATAATGTAGGTTCAGTTTCTCAATTTGCAATTTACAAGTGAAATGTTAACGCCGACCAAAATTCAGCATGTCCACATTGTCAATCTTACATTGTTACTGGTTTTGTCGATTTCCTGGATTATATATAAATGAACGCGACTATGGATTCGTTAGGTGAACTATTCATAAATTGTGACCATGTCTATGAATTGTTTGTAAAATTGGACATCACATAGTTCCATTATTTTTTTGACATGGACGTATGAGAAACTTGTACTGAAGGCGTGTATATACATGTTTTATATATTGATAGGATTGAGATTTAAAAGTGTTCCATTGCTCTGTGGTCTCGCATTTAATGTTCCTCCGCTAAAAAAATGACACACTGAGAAAAAATGTTACATTGCGTTCAGTTAGATATTATAGACCCAGGCGCGATAAAAAAAATATCATTTATTATATACCCACTTTTGCAGGGGCCTTTTAATTTGAATGACCAAAATAATCTATGATCTTTGCTAAACTGCAGATATTTGTTGCATTTTTAAACAAACAATGTGTATTTACTATTTGATTCCAAGAATTCTTCAGAATGATTATAAATAGAAAGTCAATATCCAATGAATGAAGGTCTGCGAGGGGTCCCTCCAATGTTGTACATTTTTTTTAACAAGTGTTTTAAAGTCGTCACTATAGTTTGTGAATTTTGACCATTATTCTTTATTCTTTTGATTTCTCACTCAATCATTCTATATTCATTTTCTAAAACTATTTTTCTGCTGCATTTACCCATCATTCTCTATTATGTTAACCCCTTTTAGACCCTCATAAGTAGTTGCAACAACCAGGAAGTGCAATGGTGATTGGCTTAATAGCTTCCTATCAGTGATACTACATGAATTAGGAAGTGCCGGTGACATACTACATAGTGAATAGGGAAGTAAAATCATCCCTATATATGTTTCCGAATTTTTAGAATTAGCCTTTATTTCTAAAACCTGAAAAAAACATCAAACTGTCATATTTTTAGGGAACCCTCGTTATTGTTATTATCTTTATGCTATTTAGTTATTAATAGTGATTCGTTAAAATCATAGTTTTTGTAACAGGGATATTGCTAAAAGGAGTAGGTTCAGAAAGAACCCTTTTTGGCCTCAAAATATAGCAGTTTTAGAAAACTGTGAAAATGTAATCGTTTATTGCAAAGTAGAATGCCTCTGCTACATAAATATGGGCAGTTTTTGACAACACAATGCACATATATCGGGTACTAGCATCATTAAGTCATGCTAAATTACTGGAATCTTCACAATTGTAGCATTTTAGTTAAATTTTAGACGGTTTCCGTCTGAAATGAAAGTGTCCGCATTCGTGTTCATTCATAATATTGAAATGTAAGTTGTATTTGATGATAATACATAATATATATAAAGGTTGAGGATAAACACGGATGCGGCCACTTTCATATTTGACAAAAACCATCTGAAAAGTGACGATTTTGGGCATATTTGATAGATTTTTCATATTTAAGCTTGAATCGGGGCGTTTTAAATGACTTATTAAGTTAAAATCTTCCACATTAACGAATTGAATCAATTGAAATAGACACTTAAGTGTTTAGAAAGTGTCTAAAATCTTTCGTTAGATGAACTTCAAAATTGAGGCCAAAATCAGCCCTTACCGGACCTACTCCTTTGTAAAAATATTTCAACAGATTTGTTTCAACCAATCAAAATTGTCGATGAATGTTAGTACTACCGCACGTACACGAAAAGAGGATGTTTTTTCTACTTTTAACAGAGAAATGATAGTATAATATTGTATATTCTCTAATTGTAACTAATTACTGTGTTTAAAAGGTTGTGTATGTTTTAGAAAAAATGGATTGATGCTTGCTGATTGCATGCACGATCCTAGAAATATCTGAAAGGAAGATGTATATATAAATATCTCAATATCAGCAATGAAACTTTTGATCAGTTTTTAATTAATATTTAAACATGTTAAAATCAGTGAAGGTGTTACTCTCTGGGATGATATTACATTTATCTGACCATAGATGTAATACCATCTATGATCTGACCTAACGTCTTTTATATGTATTGTATTTTGGAATTGAAATATCTTCATAATGAAAGATATAAATGGGGCAATAAGAAGAAAGTGTTTTTAAGATGTGACGAGATTATTGCAAAACAGGTGATATTATTGCGACTACGTTACTTCTTATCAAGAACGTGATGATGAGCGGCACATGCATAGAAAATCTATACTTATGTACCAGAAGATGAAAACTATTCACATATATCTATAGGTTTGTTTTTTTTGTAAATTGATATATGACAAAGTATATATTTTGATAAACAAAATATTTGAAAAGGGTGGGGTACTTGATTTCTCAGTTGCTCACCCCTACCAAAAAAAGTTTTAAGTGCACCCCCCCCCCCCCCCGAGATAAATATAACTATTATTTGGTTCTAAAATTGGTTATATAAACCTTAAAATGTCTTCTCAATTTACGAGAAAAGCCTTGAATTATATCTAGATATCAATGTTAGGACTAAGACATTCCGTATTACACTCAAATGAGGAATTATGAAGGTTTAACGCAAATATGTAGGACCAAATTCAATAATATAAATAAGGGATTTTAAAAGATCTGAAATTTAATACTCGGATACTCGGTCAGATACTCGAGTACTCGCAAATACTCGGATGAATCTTATACGTCTATTGAAAAGTTTAGATTGTAGGCGGGATGCAGTGTTTTTGTCATTACCTTTCATAAACATATTAACGAAAGACAAACGTACTAAAACACAGCTTTATCCTCTGTTTTATTGTGTCAATTTAACAATAAATTACCGACCGCTGTTTCTATAAATAACCTATCATAATAGCAACTATTGTTTGTTTAAGTGCTCATGAACCTAATTCCAATAAACTCAAAAAATATTTGCATATAAAGTCCGACAAAGTAGACAACTTATGTATCATCTGTTCCTGATGAGTTGGTTTTTTCATAATACGACTTGTCCATTAATTTGTCAACAACAATATTGGACTTCAAATTACTTGTGCTTTTTCGTGTTGCTCAGTCTTATCTTTTTCTGTGTTTTATTTTTTTGCACTATCTCGTTTGTCATATATTCAATTCTGTTAAGCCATGACGTTGTCCGTTTATTTTCGACTTTTGGGTTTGAATGTCGCTCTCGTACTTTCTATTATCTTTAAATTGTAAAAAATAAACAATAATAGTTAAGTTTCAAATACAGAGTAATTAAATTAATTCAAATGTACATATCATACCAATCATGTTTACAATAAGTCTGATTAACAAACAAAGGTTAGTTTTTACGGCTTGTGATGAGTTAATTATTAATCCATGAAGGTGTTGATCCGTATCCAAACACCGTAAAAAATGTCTCTAATCAGTTGCGTGGGGTTCACCGCAGGTCACTTTGATTTTTATTCTTGTTTAGAAATATGATTGTCAACAATTTCAGACGAAAGACTGTTTGACTTTCTATTTTTTGTTACAAGTAGTTTAAATGAAAACATTCCCTCGTAAGAAAGGACGTTGCTGGTACTACTATAACTTAGTAGCATCAGGATAAACATATTTTTGTTGTTAACTAATTTTATTTAGTATTAAAAGGGGATTTTTCAACGGAGTGAGTGAAGTGAAAATGTGAAGAGAAATATCTCAAGATGTATAACAGGCAAACGAGTATCCGGGTATTAAAACTGTACTCGAATACTAGGCCTTCCGATCGAGTACCCGTTGCCATCCCTAATATAAATATTTATGTCCGATAAACTTATGTGTATTGTTAGGCGGCTATTTGCGCAGTGAAGTTGTATTGACTATATATTCCACTGGTATATTCATTTGTGATATACAGTCACTGAACTATATCGTCTTCTTTGTGACGTTGTTTATGTGTTTCCGCAGAGTGTTATTATTGACGCCATAAAAAATAAAAGTTTACGGTGTTTTGTCTATTCTGCTGCAAATTCTACTCTGGTTGGTTTAGTCCAAGCTATTTCATTCGTGTCATGACCGACTGTGTACTCATTTGGTGAAATCTAAGGGTTACACAAGAATCAGCTACCAATCCGTTAATATGTCTTTTATAATCAACGTACTTTATATTAATAACATTCATATATGATGAGAGGCATCGGTGGAGCAAACTCTGTTTACTCTTTAGTCATCTACGCTTGACTAATAATTCTTTGAATGTACTCTTAGAAACACCTGCTTCTTCTTTTTATTGAAATGTTACAAACTTATGTAATGTCATGTCTAGAGTGGAATAAGCATTTGAAAGTTTTAAGCTATGGATTAAATCCACTGCTTTCTGTTTATGCAACTTCAGTTTTATTTTTAGGTCAAATTTTAGTGCGGATACAAGATATTTCGTTAAAGGTATTCTTCTTCATCTTCTAAACTTTTTATAGCAGATGATTTTGAATTAAAAATTTGGTTGTGACGCTGGTCTATCAAAGAAGAACAAATGCCAGCCTTGAATGTTCTTCACTTGTTTTGTTACGTAGTATGTAAAAGTACATCAAATCGAGTATATCCTTTGATAAAAGTAAATCGGTGAAACACAAATATTCAGTTGATTTTGTGCATTGTAGTTTCAATTGAAAGTATCCTTGGTGACCTTTGGTTTATGTTGTCGAACTACTGTTTAACTAGCCTATAATCACTGAGGTTGTTAGATAGAAATTTGCACGTGGAAGGTGAGCTCGACTCAAATCTTAATTGACTAGGATTGGTTTCTTTTCCCATAGAAGGTCGGGGGTTCTCCGGCATCCACCAGCATTAACAACTCAACCCCGCAAACAACAGTATAGTGCTGAATGTGTCGTTTAACATTAATCAATCAATAAATACACCTCTTGAAAACAAAAAGCTTATATTATTCTATTCATCTTTTATGTTTTGTAAAAAGACTGAACTTAGCCGAAACTATTGTCTGCAAGCATCAATTGTAATGGTTATGTCAAGGAAAACCAGGTTGTAAGCAAAATCACATTTTATTAGTTCATGTAGACTTTTCCATTGTTGTATTTAAAATGTAGAAGTTACGCAAATTTAAGAAGAAAGACCTTCACAAAAAGAATGTTATAATACAGACAAAAATCAGACGTAAGTTTTAAATGTTAAGTGTTTGTTGACACGGCAATATTGGGAATTGCATAAGATATCTTTAATAATAATTTGTTAATAATTAAAAAGAAAATTAACATCTAATTCCATTAATTATATATAGAAAAGATTGTTTGTTAAATCTATTAAATTATATAAAAAAAAATTGTACACGCTAAAATCATTTGTTTTCATTGATGTCAATTTTACAGCTACGTAATACAGAAACAATTATTCAAAAGGAATATGTAAATATGTAAACAAATCACTGTCTCATTCTGATATTTTCTCTTTCTTTTTGTTAAGGCGTAAAATTAGGAATTTTGAACTTTTTTCAACAATAGACGACAATATGAAAAAATATTGAAAATTTTCACCTGATTTCATCGTTGTTTTGCCTAAAATATAGGTGAACATGGTGAAGGTCATTGGAAACTTTTAAATCTATTTTTATATTCATTTTATTACATTATTATACCCTGCAATCAGGTTTACAACATAAGCGATATGCATAATTCAGAAAAGAATACCAACAAAGCTACTGACCTTTCGGCGCCTTTTAAAACAATTAAAAACAAACCCACTGTAGTACACATATTGAATTTGTGGACGTTGGGATAGTCTTCCTTCACTCGATGCATGTACAATGTAGATACCCTTCACGGAATATTCCTGTAATAAGATACTTTATGTCTTTAAATAATTTTAAATTTCACACGTTTTACTTATTATAGATATTTTATTTGTTTCACGTTTTCTTGTATTGATGAGTGTATATCTTCTTTTTGTTTGATATTAAAAATGTTAATTTATAAATGAGAACGTGCTAAATAAAATGAAAAGATATTGATTAGTGATTATATGCTCTTCTATGCTGTAAACCATCTTATTTTCGCGGATATACTTTATTTCGCGTTTAGCCATTTCTAGCCTATTTCGCCGCGATTTAACTCTGCAGTTCTTAAATTTACTTGATTTAGTTAAGAAGGAGAAATCCAAGTCTAACATATACGTGACGATTTATATTAGCGATACTTTTCTTCTCGCAAAAATAAATAGCTCTCTAAAATTAGTTGGGTTACAGTATTTACATCATGATGTTTGTAATGAGGGACCAAACAAAAACGTATGAAGATGATTATGTGGCACCAGATCAACGACAGGATATAAACTAAAGAACACTTTCGTGTAATGTTAAACTCATAATATTGAACTTAGACAGGAAGATAAACACTATGATAAAATCAGAATAGGAATATATGGTTCGATTGTCGATGAGATTCATGCCAATCTTTTTGTATATCCTTGTTGGTTTATAAGCTCTAAAAACATGTTTTAATCAGTTTTATAATTTCAAATAGGTTTCCTCTTTTTATATTGTAGTCCGGTATAATTTGTTTCTTAATCGATTTATGACTTTTAAACAGCGGTATACTTATGTTGCCTTTATTCAGTCTCGATCATTAAATAAGACACATTAGTTGTCGAAATGCGGATCTGGTGAAGTAAACGTAGAACCAATGATGTTTTTTTTTGGTTACATTTATATATATAAATTGACTTAATGTTAGGCAAGCTATCATTAAACATGCGTCCATATAAGACGTTTAGAAAAATTCTATAAATGTGCATAAAAAAATGTAAAACAAATGACTTTTTAGCAATAGGTTTAACATCCTTTTTGTCAATGTATTATGCAAATCACGCTTTTCTAACTAAAATGTATATTGATAAGTTTTTAATGGTTCATAGCTATCTTCTTTTTTGCCAAATTTATAAAAATGACCACGGAACTTAAAATTATCCTGGTATTTAAGTCGAAGAAACTTTATCAGTTAACCTTGCTTTCAGTGACTACGAAATACCATTGTGTGTTTGTACCCAGTCAAGTTATACTGGATATTAAGGACGGGACTATTCTACATTTTGTATTGCAATTATTTTAGTTTTTAATAAACAAAGAATGAAAAATGGTATATAATAAATATAAGAATATATATATGTTTTGCTAAAGAAATACCATAATCACATGAAGATAAAACCAAAAATTATCCCACAGAAAGGTAGGCATACTACATTTTGTAATATTTTCCCCCAAAGCTGTTTACATGACAGTATTTCATACTTAAGTGAAATACCCCGATTTTATCCTGAAATTTGATTAGTAACATAAACAGGGGAAATGAGTCCAAATTCCGTGAGAAATAAATTATAGATACGAATGATAATTAGCGGAAAATCTGATACACTCCAGCATAAAAAAATATTTTTTCACAGCCCATATCCATGTCACAGATCCCAAAAACATACTAGTATAGTATGTTTAGCAATATAAAAACGCACATGCACAACAACGGATTTGATAAAAGATGTTGATTTCTTTGTTATCTGATCTCTATAGGGAGTTTTTTCATTTACAATTTATATCACATCTTTTTATCTTTATAAAAAAGCGTTTGATTTATAACCATTTCATCAATTGAGACTCTGTTTAAAATGGTTTTAATACATACATTTTGAAGGAAGTTAATAATGGCACAAAAGTAGGACTTATGCAAATTATTTGTAGTGCCAATGATTCTTTTTTTGTCGGAAAGGAAGATTGCTAAACAAATCCGGAAGAACATCCTATAAACTCTGTTCATAGTTAGGTCAAATTTATTCAATACCGAGCATAAATAAAGGGGTACTATGAAATTTCTTTTAATAAAATTTGAAATCGAAAGGAAAAAATCAACATCTTTACATAGATGAAGTTTAATATGATAAAGAGATCATAACATATTTCAGTTATTTTGATGTGACATTTCCCCATATCAGTTTTATTATTAGCTCTTTGTTGATATCAGAACTGGAGTCATTGGCATTTGAGCTTATATCATGATATGACCGATAAAATATCTGATATAGCAAAAGTAATAATCTGTAAGTACTAGGAACTGGAACAACGTACGTGATCTATATGAAAGACTTGATTTTGTATGTTATATTATTTTCATTTCAAGTATCTTATATTTGTGACTTTTAATTTTTTTATACACCTTTTATTTTGTCGTCTTTATAAAAATCTATTTAGACACAATTCAATAATACACATCACATTAATTTTAATGTAGTATTAAGTTATACGTGTAGCAATGATAATTGTTTTAAATAGGAAGTAAATTTTACCTGATAGTTTTATCCATTTAATATTTAAATGTTTTTAAAGTACATGATATGTTTTCTATCAACCTTCCCTAGCGTCAGTTGATATTTTTTCTTCTAATGTAAAATGATTAGCATTTATTGATAGCAGGTAGTATTCGAAAACATTCGGAAAAGAATAAAAGGAAATCTTAAAACCTCACTGGACTTTTTCTTGTGTGAGCCTATACATACAACAGGTAAGCACTTATACATATGTAGCTTCTATTCACATTTTAAAAATGAGTTTCCTTTAACAATGAATGCTTGAGAATTATATAATTCCAGAAAAACTTGCACGCATTGTCTTTTGTAGAGAAGTACACATAGAGAAACCCGGGTTATGGATCAGAACGTTTACATACTACTTTATCGAATAAATTTTTATTCAAAATAATTAGCAAGTATTGTACTTTAAATCCATCGTTATCTGAGATCTTAGTAGGATTATAAAGCATTGACATTTTACAAAAGGTAAGCTATCTTAAAAACGTAGGAACTTTTCATCCACCTCCACTGGTTAAATCTACAGTTAGTCAGGCTGCCAAAAAATATCAACCCACTTGCAATAGAAAATTTCTCTAAATGAAATAAATAAGAAGTATTCAAGATTCAAATTAGTCTAGATAAATTTGTACCTGAAAACTTAAAGAGTTACCAGTAAGTTTTATAGTTTAGTTTTTTATATCACTGAATTTTTTTTTCGTCTTCGTTGTTTACTCTAGTAAATCAGTCAATAATTTTTTTTGTAGCTATCCTTTTTCATAAACTGGAAAAATTTTCTAAGTCAAATATTGAAATTTAACTAATCGATATTGATATGTCAGGAGCAGTTGATATGAAATAATTAAATGCACGACTTTTGATTTAAATGGTAATCACTGAATTTATTGATTTATCTTTTGTCGCACTGCACATATGAGGTTTTGGGTGCAATGTCCTTTCTACACGGTATATACGCCAAATGAAAACGAAAACAATCTGCGAATGAAAAAACCAACCTTGCAATTAAATGTAGACCGTCAGGGAATAGACAGTAATACTAGACCGAACCCTGGAACACCCTGTGTTAAGGAATGCTTAAATAGTTTGCTAAATCATTTTGTCTTTGAGTTTTTTTCTTTTATGAGCTCATGCATGAAACAGGTGAGCTTTTAATATATAACATCTATGTTGTTGAATACACGAGTAGTTTTAAAGTGCCGAGTATCATTGTAATGCAAGGAAGGAATTCCAAACAAGCTTGCACGCATGATCTTTTGAAGGGAAGTACCCAGAGAGAAAACCTGGTTTTGGATAAAAACGGTACGAGACTACCTCCTCTTATTATTTTTCATGTAAAACCAGTAGCAAACATTATACTAAAATCCATCATTGTCTAACAGCATCGTAAATCTTTATTGATATAAATGTAACCTATCATAAGCACAAGAGGATTACAGAGCATATATACATTTTACTTAAGGTGAGTAAAGGTATATAGTAATTACTTTTCATCTACCTCCGCGGGGCTAATCTACAGTTAAGCAGTCGTAAAAATATAAACATCTTGCCTTAAAAAAAGATTTTCTAAATGAAATATTAGTTTACCGGTCAATTAAATAAGCAACCAGTATTTTTTACTGTTTAGTTTTTCTTTATCATTGTTTTGTATCTTCGCGGGTAAATTCAATATAATCAGTTTATTAAATATTTTCTAAATCACTAAGGTTTTTGTACCCTTCGTTTTATTTGCGTTGTAGCTTATTTTATATTCATATATTGTAAAAGCCATTTTTGTGTGATATTCAAACCTAAGTTTTAATATGTTAGGAGATAACGGAAATAGTGAATTGTGTACCTTTTAGTTGAAATTCTTGTCGACATAAATCATATTGCACTGAAGCTATAGTATTTAAGTCAAAGTAAGATAAATATCCAACAGGGCCCTGTGTTACATTGTAGGAAGGATGATTAAATCTGTTAAACTTGTGTTTTACAATTTTGTTCAGTATTATAAATCTATCTCTACAGATCATCACTTCTTCACGCCACCTTTTGATCTTTGCCACTTCGTTCGAAAATTGCCATTAAGTATTGTTTTACGGTTTGTTTTTGTCTTTTCTTCTACAAAAGTTCTATATATTCAGGATACTTAATAGACCATGGTTTGTTAAATAGAATTTAAAAGGATGAGACGTGTTATTCATACAGTATCAATGAATGGAGAACACATGCCATCTGATATTCTATGTGACTGCTTGTTTACATATGGATATGGAGTTATGAAATAATGGCCGAGATTTGTGAGGAATGCATTTTCTCTTTTCCGGTTCATTGCATGAATATATTAAATGAATTTCTGTTGAAAAAACCTGTAATCATCAATTTCATTTGATCTTAGAAGTCATAATTGATCTACAATTTAGAGATTGAAGATAACAATTTACAGTGAGAAAGTTATACACTTAACATAGTCTACGTATACTAATAACGAAATATAAAATTATGATATGTTGTATATGTATATTAGTTCGTTTAAAGAAAACGCTTGGTAAAAGTTTAAAACACCACTAAGGACTGTCTTGCTTTTGTATATTTTGTCCTGTTTCAATGAAAATGTTTCTAAATTTATTCATGTTTTGCTTTCAAATTATCGCTTTTGGTATATATAGGTAAGTTACTGTTTAAAGAGTGCCAATGACAATTTTGATTGTGTGAATTGTATCAGGACTTCAATAAACACCGAGATATAATGGTATTTGTAAAATTAAGTATGCGCTAAAAACATTAAAATGCGCCTCTTTGCGATACAACTCATCAACGTAAATATAACGTTTACATCATTTGTTTTTAACTTTCTAAATACCTAGTGTCATTTCATCAAAAAAGTGCAAGGAAGTGCCAGTTATTCTAAATTAAAATAATGATTTACTTTCCAAAAACAACAAATAGTATAAAATGAATAATGAATAATTACTAAGGAACATAGTATAATTATTTGATTACTTTTAAACCAGTCAATTGACATAAAGTTGAAGCCTTTTTTGTGTATTTTGATATGATAATTTAATATATTTAGATTTATGAGTTTGACTGTCCCTTTGGTATCTTTCGTCCCTCTTTTTTTAATCTATTGAAACCTGTTCGTGATCAGAAGCATTTTTACCGTGCTGTGAGATACACCTGACATCGATGTCAAACTATTCTCGTGGAAACAAATTTACCTTGTCTCTTTTGTTATCTGTTAAATACAATCTACATTGCAAATCTGTATAAGGTAGTTAGATAAATCTGTTATTTGATAAGTCGGATGTGTTGACCTTGTGGTTAACCTGTTTGTTGATTTATGGGTTTAGAGAGCGTACTAGTGGTTTTGACGTTCTATTTTTTCACATTAAAAAAAATAATAATAACAATAAATGAAGTAAAAATAAAAGTGGTTATAATCAAGTTGAAGATGGAAAATAAATATACATAGAACATATCTATATGGACTTGACTATTTAAAAAAAAAGTATCTATTAAAAATCAACCTACAATTCCGGTTGTTATCAAAGTCAAAAAAATAGTACATTGAACAGACGTAATTGTAAGATACAACCAGTGGTGTAACTTGCAATTTTTATGCGGAAAATGGGATATACATAATCTCTAAAATAAAGCAAGGTTAAAAAAGAATAAAAAGGATGATACTATGTATGTTTCCTATTTCAATTTAAAAATTTGAAAAGGATACACTATTTCAACGTTATGCTAGTAAACACAGAATAAAACTATTACTTTTGCACTTTCTAAACGATAGTTTATATCCCCATCTTCTGTGTTGCTTTTTGTGTTTATCAATGAATCAAACAATTTTTCATCCAACGTTTATAAGAAAGCTACAGACTAAACATTTCACACCTTAAAAAATATCGCAATGGGGAGACATAGGTTTTAGTATAACGGGTGCTGCAGATTATGAATTAAATAAGAAAAAAACAAAACATATCACTTGCAGTTGTCTTTCAATCATAAACCATATCATAAGGGGTTCGCCAATTCAAAATACTTCAATTTTTATTAAGGGGATAAATCCAAGACTTACTGCAAAATGTATTTGAATATTTATTGTCTTCCAGTTGTTTGAATTATTCATTCTTTCAGTCTCGTGCTTTGCCTATAACACGTATTTTCATATTTTTTTCTAGATATTTCTAACATGTTTACACCTATATATTTCAAAGATCAATGCAAACGAGTATCATTGTTGTGAAACTCTTTTAAATTTCTGTATTTTTCTATTATTGACTTGTACTATACTTTTGTTGTTTTGTAGAGGAAGCAATCAAATATGGATCAGTGGTCATCCCCTATATGCACGTTCCGACAAATCGCTCAAGATTGGCAAGGTTTTGAGAATTTGTCTACCCACCAAGAAGATCAATCTATGAATGATATAGAAGACATCTTAGATTACATTTCAGCTTCTCCAGAGATGGAAACTTCTTCAGATTCCGACAGTGGTATGTTTTCAATTTTATAATTGATATAGCGTGAGTTTATCTTTTTCACCAAGGAGGGAGAAAAAAAATTATCCCTAAATCAGTTCGTCAATCTTAAAAGTTCATTTGGAAAAATACGATTCGAATAACAAGAGGGGAAAGGGGCCTCTGCAGCAATCTGCATTGATAAACACGTTCACGTATTTAACGAAATTACAATTTGGTCGTCCTTATATTTTTTTAAATCATTCATAATCTAGACTAAAGTTATCCAAACAATGAGTTGTTCTTTTTTTGTTTTCCTTTCTGATCTTTCTAATTTTCTGACGAAATGTGTGTTGATGGATGATGTAGAATATTTTACCGTTCAATCTTTTTTTTTATGTAATACCTATTATACATTATACCAATTTTAAATGTAGTTGAATTGTTTTCGTAATAGCAACATAAGAAATAATGGTTTGTCTAGCTATCTCATCCTACCGTTACATATCATACATAGTGTTAAATTTATAATATCCTATGGTTAGGCGAAGGTATCATATGTGTTTACAGACAGCGTTTCAATTTAAAGTTGTATGGCGCCATCCCCGATTGTCAAATCTAAGATATGTGGAATATACTCATGCACGATAGAGCAGAAATGGAGGGAGGCATTGTCTTTATCCAGTTTTCTAAAATTTTGCATATTTAGATCGTTGAAGTTCAACTTAAAATTGAAATAGGTATCATCGACCTTAAAGTATCTCTAAATCAAATGAAAACAGACAGATTAATGCTCCATTTTAACATACCAACTTCTGTATCATTTTTAGACCCTGCCATTCCAACAACTGTTCATGATATATATGACATCAAAACTCAAGAACCAGATAATCATCGGAATTCATCAAATAGCAGGAACATTTCAAGACATTGTCGACAAAGTGAGTAATCAAAAAGGGAGCACAGATATAGTTCTGTCAATTTGTTTAATTGTGTAGAAGTTATTGAAAATATTTGGGCAATAAACAAATTATGTGTTTGTACTATTTTAAAATTGCAAATATCTTTTTGTAAAAATGAATTAATTTAGGAAGTTTTCACAATTTGAATTGGATAATAATGCATATAAAATGTGGTATGATTGCCAAGCAGACAATTATCCAATAGAGATTAAATAACGTAGTTGTAAGGAACTAATATGTGCCAAAAACAAAGTGCAAAACCAATACCGCATACAAAGCTTTGAAGATGCTAACTTAATTATAAATCAATTCAAATGAAAATTCAGTAGCTTGATTTTGTTCAAAATATCAAACGAAAAACAAATGTGATACGTAAGTAGTTACAAACGACAACCACTGAATTGCAAGATTTGGACAAGCACAAAAATAACGGAGTTAAACATATTAACAAACACATTCACCCTAACACGGGACAGTTGTGCAACAGTACAAAATGTGAACTATACTAACCAAAAGGCGAATATGACAAATACAACATTAACAAAAACCACAAAAACCGGTTCCTGACTTGGGACATGAATATGACAGGGTTAAACATATTTGCAGGTGCCCACAATCTCCATTAACTTGGGACAGCGGTGTATGTAACAGCACAATATAATGGTAAGCTATAAAAATCCTTTGAAAAAGTGTTTGACTAAAATTATTGATATAAAGCAAAACAAAAGTAGCAATAAAAAACACAAACTACTGATCTGAGAGTACTCGCGGTTACTGAAAAGTTTTTCAAATCAATTAACAACCATTTACTAATAATGCATTGTCTTTTTAAATTCAGATGGTAGTATTCGGTTGTGGCAGTTTCTTCGTGGACTGTTGTTAAACCCAGCATTTAATCCTTCTCACATCATGTGGATCAACCGAAGCAGAGGCGAGTTTAAAATTGTGAAGAACAAGGAAATAGCACAGATGTGGGGAGATGAAAAGAACAATTCTGGAATGACATATGAAAAGATGAGTCGAGCAATGAGGTATAGTATGGATGCATGAATTAAAAGAAATATATAGCATATGTCACTAGTACAGAAACCAAACAAAACAAACAAAAAACAAAGAAATATGATCTTGTTTGAACAATATTTTAATCATGAGGGGTCACTAAACAAAAACTCATATAAGATACAAGGCTTATTTTTTGTACCCCGCGTCCTTTTTAAGTCTATCACAGACAAAACAGTGACGCACGAATCAAAACTATCTCATGCCTGTAACATGTGTATCAATTTTGATATTGCACATTTTTGATAAGTGATACTTTTGTCAGTTGAGTTTAATAGATATTAGATTATTTTCGGCAATAATCTGGGTACTGTTTCGTTCCCTACATTCAAACTTTTTGTCGGTTGAGTTAAATAGATATTAAATTAATGTTTGAGGCAATAATCTGGGTACAGTTTCTTTCACTACATTCAAACTTTTTTTTTCAATCTTGAATTTTTGACATCGATGTCATATTCTAGACGACTTGATCGTGACAAAGTCTACTTAAAAGTGGTAAAGGTGTTAATATTTGATATTCAATTTTGAACTTTTACTTTCAGATATTATTACAAACATGACATCCTAGAGCCCGTTTTAAACAGACGACTTGTGTACAAGTTTGGACCAATGTCTCATGGGTGGTGAACATTATCAGTATCAAAGATGGACCAGTGTCTCATATTTTATGGCCGTTATCATCATCAAGATTATAGCATTACTTTTTAAAGGATGAGCATTATATATTATGATAATGCAAAAATATGATACTAAACATTCGGTTCTACAAATAGGTTTTGACTTTTCTTCATTGATATCAAACCAACAAGGTCAACAAACTGATACTGCCAAAAATGGTATTAGGGATATTTTAGATACTAATTATTATAGATATAACAATAACAAATGTTATATTGTGTGATACAATATTAACACTTAATTTGACATTGCAGCTGTCAAAACAACAAAGATAATGAATTAAACAAGGATGTTAGCTGTAGATCTCAAATAACACCACATTTTAAAAATGGCAGCTTTTAAATTCATACACATAAATATCAAATTGATAAAAAAAAAGTTCGATCAGTTCTGTCTGATTGGAATTTGCAAAATTAGAAATGAAATGTTAAAAAAAAAGATCTAGATTTTTTTCTAAAGGATTAAAAAATAGCGTTTTAATAAATTGAACAAAAATATCTATTAAATTATATTAGATATCTTATAAATTTCATAATATTTCGTCAGAATCTCATTGAAATATTTTGAAAAACACTTGTTCAAAGAATCTAATAATTAACCGTTTCAGAATTTAATAAATTCTGAGTAATACTTTTTAAAAGCGTCTTAAAGACATTCTGATTGGCTAACAAGGTTATAAACGATGGAAATTTCAACCAATGACCTGATATTATTTATTGTTTAGTGTAAACACAATGCAATAACCGAAAATTGTGTTCAATTAATGATAGTTTATGGTTATTCTTACGCATTTAAATATTAAACGCATTCGTTATAATATGTGTTCATGGCCAACATAATTTCAAAATTGACTTGTTTTTATATAAATCGATGTAGATTTTTGTTTTTATCAAATTGTGTGATTGTTTTTTATATATGTAAAATCAAACTATATTTTATGATGTTACGTTATGACATATTTGTTTGCAGCTTTTAACAAAAATGTTGTTTTATTTACATTTGTTATATAATGTATATATGTATATAGATGTTAACTTTAAGTGAAGTGTTGTTAATGCTTTTGATAAATATGAATTAAACTTCTAAAACAATATAAGAAGAAACGAAATTGTTTTATGTTTTTGTCTGTGCAAAAAGCCGTCTTGGCTTCTATAAGCTATTTAAGAATAACATCAAACGTACATATGACACCAAAAACATATTTGATTGTTTAAAGACTCTTGTATCGAGCTATTGAAGGCAAAACAAATGTAAGTTATTCCTAACAGAGACAGAACTCCTTTACAAATTGTTGAAATTTTGAGAAATCATTAGATTTAAATTATTCCCGTTTTTACGCTACAACATATAGCATGCTTATACAAATAATTGGTAAAGAGTTTTAGGTATCTTGTCATTGCTGACGACCTTTACATGAAATCCATGTGAAAGTGACTAAAAATACTTCGACGGTTTTGAATTTTTTTTCGTTAGAAACTCTCTATTATTGGATTGATTTTTGTTCCCAAATGTGACTTTAAAGATCGACAAATTTATTTTATCTGATAAGGTCTGTATCTGTATATTTAATGTATTGGAACCGTTTGTAGTTTTTGTTTGTCATAGTGAAGCAATAGCTTAGTGCAACTGGTGTTTTAAATGGTACACTGAATAGTTCCGTTACATTCGATTCTTTTTTGGTCCGTCGACATTGTTTGAAATCATATTTAGTCTCCTATATTTTTGCTGAAGTGTATCTTATATTACTGTAGACGGGGCCTCGGTAGCCGTGTGGTCTGATTATTTACTACTGTAATCTCTAGCCAGTCATCGCTGATGTTGTGAGTTCGAAGCCCTCTCCTGCGGGTGAACTCGAATCCAATCTTAATTGACTAGGATTGTCAGTTTTCCTACCGAAGGTCGGTAGTTTTCTCCGGGCATTCCGGCTTTCTCTACCAATAAAAACTGACCGTCACGAAGTAGCCCAAAAAGCGGGGCTGAAAAGTGGCGATAAAACAAAAAAAACCCAATTATTTCAATGCAATAGTTACGCATTTCAACATAACAAATATTGTCAATAAAGATATGGCTAATGCTGTTACCATTTACACATTGTTGTTTAGTGTCTCTTCAAAATAATAAAAAGGGGGATTTGGTTCGATTGCTAATGGAAGAACTATCCATTATGATTAGTATAAAATATGATCGAGTTATAAATAGGCCATAATACTTCGTGCAAATTTCGAAGTAAGGGATTTTAAAATATATGCAAATAGACAGAAGTATTTATTTAGCATTTACATGTAAAAAGTCAAATTATTTTATTAAAACTATCTTCCTCCTCTTATTTAGAGACCGTCTTTTTGTTGTCTGAATAAAGAATTTTTCTTTTGAAATTTAACATCCACGTAGGTCTGTACAATGAAACTACAGATTTCATAAAAAATACATAAGGACGATACGTATAAGAGTTTATCTTGACAGCGAATCCTTCACCTTTTCATGTCTATCGTACTCTTCATCATCTATTCGAATAATGTTCTTTCAATTTGAAAGATTATCTTTTTCGAATAGTCTTTGGTTTTGATTTTTCACCAGTATTTGTTTAATCTATTTGATTTGATTTAACTGTTTGTATACAAAACACAGTAGCTTAAAAATGCACCTACAGGAAGTGTAAAGTCTAAAATCAACAAACGCTTAAGAAACATATAGATTATTTTATAAGTTTGTTCTAGTTACAGATTTCTTGACGCAGATTATAACAAATGTTCCTTTTACCATATAAAATTAAATATAAAAAAAATATGAATTAAATAATATCATCTCGAGCAACTTAAATGTTATTTCAATTTCAGATCAAATTGTGTCTTTTAAAAAAAAAGTAAATAACAAAACTACCAAACTCCAAATCTAATGTTAAAATCAAAAGCTCAAACAAATCAAACGAATAGAAAACAACAGGTATATTCTCGAGTATATAAGTACAGATAGTTCCTTGTGTCCACAATGCTAGATCATAAACAATGAACATTAATGCATACATAAGGAGTTGAGTTTTATTTGTATATAGAAAACTATCTATAAAACAAATGACAAGAGTATGAACATTTACAAACCACCGTAAAACCTTCAACAAGGAACAAAATTATCGATAGATCAAATAACAAGCGTATGAATAATTACAAACCACCGTACAACCTTCAACAAGGAACAAAATTATCGATAGATCAAATAACAAGCGTATGAATAACTACAAATCACCATGGAGCTTTCAACAAGGAGCACAACTATCGATATGAAGATCAACAATAGTATCAAGAATTACAAATCACCATAGAGCCATCAACAAGTAGTAAAATTATCTATAGAATAAATGACAAGAGAAAAACAATTACTTATTGCATACAAGTTTTAAACAAGGAGTAAACATATCGATTGAACAAATAACAAGAGTATGGAAAATAAAAACTCCGTACTGCCTTTACCACAAAGCAAAACTGTCGATAAAACAAATGACCAGAGTATGAACAATTACAAACCACCGTGCAGCTTTCATGGATGTAAAAAAACAAATTATCGAAAAAACGAATGGCATGAGTTTAGCCTTAGTCAAGGTGCAACACTAAATCAGGTAGAAAGGTAAAATAATACAATAGAATAAATCCAACGGCCTGATATTTGCTAACACCAGCAGAAAATACTTGTAGCTGACACTTACCAAGTGCCTCGAGAAGATCACCTGTGACACATATTTTAGAAAAAAAAAACAATGGCGTCGCAGTTTATTATCAATCTATGAGTTTGACTGTGCCTCTGGGTTCTTTCGTCCCTCTTTTAAAACGTGGCTAGATTCACTAGGTCGGTACTCTGAACAAAAACGTATCCAGCTTAAAGTACTTTCATTTACATAAAGCTAGTTAGAATCTCATTATCAATAAATGAAAACATCTTGTTTTTTTCTCTTCTCTTGATTTGTCCTTTATTTTACTTAATAATAAGGATATTAAAAAGTAAAATGTTTGAGTACTAACAAAACAAGTTTAATTGCACTACAAGAGAATATACCAAGCCATTGACTTCCTATCAGGATGTATTTATTTAAATCTTAGGGATTTTGCTGATGATTGAATTGGATGATATTATATACCACTAATCTATTTTTAGTATTTACTGCTTGTCTCAATCTTGGCAATTTAAAACGTTAATGTATGATAGATTTATTCTATTACTTTTCTGTGATTTACATGTTGAAATGTAGTAAAACAATATTTAGGTCTTTCCACTATTACTTTCACCCATTCTAAATCAAATCTTTTCTTTGTAGGAGTTTTCTCCCCGAACACTATTTTCCTTGTGACTACATCTCCTCCGTAACCGTAAAAAGAAAGCGACAAATTTATTTTATAAAATTGCTCGTTATAACCTTTGCCTGATTATTCCTATTTTGACCGAAGCAATATGAATACTCCATAAGAGAGTTATTTCCCCTTATGCATTTGATATAAGGGAAATGCATTTCTATCTTATAAACCATCAGAGTCTTTTGATTTAAGGTCCTTCGTCCAAAAAAATGAAAATAAGTTCAAGGTCAAAGGTCAAGATCATATTCTGAATTTGATTTTGATTTATTTTCACTATTTTCAAAAATCTTATAAGCTATCGACAAATTATTTTTACTAAATTGTTAGTTGCGACATGTTGTAACATGTTAATTTTGGTTGAGAGGGTGCGTAAACAATAAATGGGAGTTTTCGCCCATTTTATATTTAGAATTATATGTTAAGTAATATAACTGATTGTAACAATACATATTAAAGACCAATGGTCTTTGGATTTGAGGTCCTTGGTCTATGACCTTGAAATTGAGGTCAAGGTCATTGATTGATTGGACGTTCTAGATTTTGACCTTTGCTTTAAATTCATATTTATACATCCTAAAGCAATAGGACCTGACATTTTAAACTGAATTTTGATGTATTCCTATTAAAATATATTGTGAGTGGTGGAAAGACCTTCAATTGTTCTCTGAACAATTGGTTTTTAATTGTTTATGTATATCTCTGTCCTGAATATTCTTGCATTTATTTGTACTTTATTTCTGTCACATAATATTGTAATTTTGGCGATATTTGTAACATGCTTAAAACGTTCAGTACCATTTGCATAATATGTCTGTTATTATCACATAGTCCGTTTCTATGTACGTTGGCGTTTGTTTTTTTAGCCGTTCAGTCTTTTTGTTGTTCCGTTTTTTTCCTCTAATAGGTGATGTATTTCCCTCAGTTTTGTTTTGTGACCCGGAATTGTGTTAGTTATATCGATTTATGTCTATTGAAAAGCAGTATATTACTATTTCCTTTTATTGTGCACAATTAAACAGTTCATCTATATGTCTCTTGTTTTTAGAATATTTTGTATGATTGCTGTCTCTTTCAAATTTACCCTATACATTTTATTTTACTTTTCATTTAATCTTGAAACTGTCGCACATCTTTAACAGCAAATTATTATTCACAAAAAATTCTATAGCCATTGTTTGTTGGAAATAAAACCGTAAGAAGATATAGTAGTTGCTGATACCAATACATCCTCCTTTCTATCAAACAATTATCTGTTATGAATATGTTAACATAAACCTATTTGTTGTTGATGTTATAACATGCACAAGTCATCATTGTATTGTTATAACTGTCAAATTGTAACGAATCTGATATGTATAAGTCTAAAACGAGGTATAGGATATAATGATAAATGTTTTAAAGTGATGGGTACATTTGAAAGCAATGAATATGATAGGCTAAGTTTGTTGAAGCCCTGTGTCTACCCTAGTTTAACAATTAATGCTAAATAAGAGGGATTCACGGGTAAACGATAATTATGCACAAAATATAACCTTAACCTTGAGATTTTAATTATAATCAAAAAAATACTTAATATGCATGTGATTCAAAAACGTATACAGATATCTATATCATTAACGGAAAGCTGAATACTAAAATTTATGATAAAAGAGATGACTTTTCATTTCCTATCGTTAATTATCCATTTTTAGATGGTGACGTTCCCTTGTCACCATCTTACGGTGTTTATATATCTCAACTTGTACGATTCGCTCGTGTTTGTAACAATGTTTTAGATTTTAACGAGAGAAATTTATGTATTACTGAAAAATTATTACACCAGGGTTTTCGATATCACAAACTAGTCAAAACATTTACTAAATTTTATCATCGGTATAAGGACATCATTCGTAAATATAGCTCACCATGCAGACTTCTTATACATTCAGGTATTTCACATCCAATTTTTTATGGAAACATTCTTTATAAAGCACAAAGGTGTCAGTATTCACCTCAAAAACTAACAAAACCTTTGAATAAACTTATTAAAAAGGGTTATAGTTACGCTACTGTTGTCAGGTCATTAAAGATTGCATATTTTGGCGTTAATAATGATTCACTTATAGGGTCTTTGCATCGGAACTAAACACATTTATTAAAAAAAACAGTTGTTGGCATGACACGGGTTATGTTCTTCTCATGGCATGGCATGATACTAAACCCCTAACGGGAAGGATTGTGCCTGATGTTCATATGATGTAATCATAATCTTTCAGTCAGTTTAATTGAAGTCTGGACCTGGCATGTCAGTTAACTGCTAGTAGTCTGTTGTTATTTATGTATTATTGTTATTTTGTTTATTTTCTTTGGTTACATCTTCTGACATCAGACTCAGACTTCTCTTGAACTGAATTTTAATGTGCGTATTGTTATGCGTTTACTTTTCTACATTGGCTAGAGGTATAGGGGGAGGGTTGAGATCTCACAAACATGATTAACCCCGCCGCATTTTTTGCGTCTGGCCTTTGTTAGTCTTGTATTATTTTAATTTTAGTTTCTTGTGTACAATTTGGAAATTAGTATGGCGTTCATTATCACTGAACTAGTATATATTTGTTTAGGGGCCAGCTGAAGAATGCCTCCGGGTGCGGGAATTTCTCGCTACATTGAAGACCTGTTGGTGACCTTCTGCTGTTGCTCTTTTCTATGGTCGGGTTGTTGTCTCTTTGGCACATTCCCCATTTCCATTCTCAATTATTTAAATTAATAAAATGAAAACCCCTTATTTGATGAATGAATAAAAAAAACCGCGATAAGTGCATATTTGCACTAGAATCATCATCATATCAAGTTCATTGCTTGCAACGAAATGTCAATTGAAAAAACAAGATATGGAAAGAATGTCAAAAAAAGCATTGATATGCTGTAGTACGGTCTTAAACATTAAGCAAAAACCTAAACTGCATAGGTAGCTATTGAAGACCAAAATTTATTCACATGAAATGATAGCAAATTCAAACGGGGAAACTGATGTTGCAATAAAAATATAATAAAAAAAACTAATAAAAATTACAACAACAAATGACAACCTCTGAATTATAGATTTTTGGCTCTGGTCAGACATGTAAAGAATGTACTTAGATACAACACGTTATGGATATAATTTAAACTATTTATCGTTTTCACTTAAATTCGACAGTTAAAAGCAATTTTATTTTAAGTGTCGTATCATAATTGCCTCATATTTTTTTATAGTTATTGTGTTACCTTTAATTAAGTTAGAACATTGGAATGTTAATACTAAGTCACAGTTGTTTATAAAGTTGCACTTCTGTTTTGGAACAAGATAAGAAAGATGATTCATTCTAAGTTCAAACCTGTAAAAAGGAAACAGTTGTTTACCCTGTTCAAAAGTCATAATATGATTTAGCAAAATAAAATCTGGGTTAAAATAAAGAATCGACGGAAACGCATCAACTTCAAGAGAAAAACAACGGAATAACGGAAATACTTATTTATAAAATTATATCAAACGCCAACATTCATAGATTTAAATAAAATTTGGTTAATAGATATAAGAAGATGTGGTATAAGTGTCAATGAGACAACTCTTAATTCAATTCACAATATGTTAGAATAGGTCAAAGTACAGTATTCAGCACTGAGGTTTGGCTTACACCAAACAGCAAGCAATTTAAAGGGCACCTAAAATGACAAGTGTAAAACAATTCAAACGGGAAAATCAAAGGTCTAATATATATAAAAAACGAAAAACACGTATGAACCACATCAATAAATGAGAACTACAGAACATAAGATTCCTAACTTAGGACAGGTGCAAACATATGCAGCGGATTGAAAGGTTTTAATAGGTACCAACCTTCACCCTTATCTGAAACAACAGTATAACATCATAACATAAAAAGACGCACTATATATAAAATATCAATTGAAATGGCTTAACTGAATCAAAAAACCTATTAACACAAGTGAACATACACTGAACGAATAAATTTGATCTATGACACAATGTTAATACAAAATCAATAAAAAGGGGTAAATAGATAAAGGCAACAGTAGTATACCGTTGTGAGATGTTAAACAATTTATCTTGAACAAAAAGCCTCCAAATAGAATAAAGTACACAAATGAAAATAGTTTTGTTGTAAGGTACAGTTTAAATGGAAAATGAAAATGTTTTTTAGAAAATAAATAATTTTGTTGTTCATAGTACGAAGAAGTAATTATTATTGTCTACTAAAATCAGAGAGATGAGATATTTACCTGAATAAGTAAACATTAAATAACGGAAAAGTATTAACAGGTATAACTAACAAGAAAATACGATTTGACAGTACTTGCAGTTATTATAAAAAAAAAGAAGATATCGTATGATTTCCAATGAGACAACTCTCCACAAGAGACCAAATGGCATAGAAATTAAGAACTATAGGTCATCGTTTGGCCTCCTACAATGAGCAAAGCCCATACCGCAAAGTCAGCTATAAAAGTCCCCGAAATTACAATGTTAAACAATCCAAACGAGAAAAAATAATGGCCTTATTTATATACAAAAAATGAACAACATATAAACAAACGACAACCACTGATGTCTGTTTTACGTCAAGATTAAAGTCCATATTAGATTGGAAAAGGATGTGTGCATTCAAGAAATTACTTTAGATTTGATATTGGTTATAATTAAAATTCTTTGAAGTTATTTTTATATATCTTCCCTGGGCACGATGTTTTCACAGATCAGATTCGCAGTTTGCTTTGTTTTCATAAAGATGGTGTATAGTATGACGTTATTGTAAAGTCATAATATAAAAAATCTTTTGTCATGTAATATATTTCTTAATTTTGTACATTTTCGAACATCATGCGCAAATTAAAAAAAAATTCTTGTTCTTAAACATGGTCTTAACGCCCCTTCTCCTTTGATTTAAAGGATACATGAAATTAAGAAATGAGAAACATAAGAAGATAATGATATACAAATCATATTTGGTTTAACAGGGGCGCTAAAATTCAAATATCGTCTTCAGAAAGCATAAAAGTTAAAATTGCAAAATTAACATCCCGTTACGACATTTCATGAACCACAACCCACAGTAAACACCATCATAACAACAACCAAATACAAACAAACAAATAACTAAAAAGTGTAATATACAAAATTTCTTTTGAAAAAAGGCAGAAAATACCAACTTTCAAACTCATAATTCGAAAAGAAACTGACAACGTCATGTCTTATCTCAACGAAGAAATGCTAGCAGCAGACAAAAGAATAGACCAGTCCGTCACCGGCAAAAACTCGTCAATTATGCGCGCCTTTATGACGTCATTTACCAGATAGAGGGGATCGCCTGTATCCCTGCACTATTTACGTTCATCAAGCGTCTTAGTGATCGTCGTTGTGCAGGATAAACTAGAAATAATGGTTGTTCTGTAGGTACTTAATGACAATTCCCTAATGACAGCAGTGCTGATTGTCAATTTTGAGAATTTAATTTGCTGAATAATTCGTACAATATAGAATTATAGTTTTCCAACCACTCGTTCAACATTGAAACGGAAGTGACGACGCCCCTAAACGCACAAATGACGTTCACTAAAACCAGAGTTTTTGACGGAAATGCATCGAACTCGAAAGTTGTCTATTGCAACGCAAGAACTACGAAAATCATATATGATATCAGATGCTCAGGAAGATTATGCACATCCTGCTCCACGCGTGGCATCCGTCGTGTTAATGCTGGTGTTTATACATTTGTTGATAAGTTTTTATTGGTGATGTCTCAATTAAAAATGTTAATTTCTATTGCAAAGTATTGTCTGACGTGCTGTCGTAAGTAATTTCCCCCAAATTGATTTCTTACTGACTTTTAAGGGTTAAAAGATCTATCCTATAGAAAGTTAAGATGTTTGAAATATTGAGCATGTCTTGATAATTTAACAACTTAAGGTTCATTGACCTCTTAATGTCTATTTTCATAGACCTATGTTGCTGTTTGATAAATATTTAGCCAGATTTGTTATGAAGTAAGGAAACAAAATCACGCAATAGAAATTCATAATTTTTGGTATAAAATATTATAATGTTATATGATATTTATCTCATCATTTTTTTTTTATTTCGGCATTTAAGTTTTATAGCACTAGGAAGAACATTTCATTGGTCTAATTTGTAGGAAAAAGGAAGCAAATGGGATTTCTGTTCTGAAATTAGATGTATAATTTAATTTAAATCTTATACCAAAGTAAATTGATCATATAAACATTAAAGGGTATAAATTGCACTTCACTCACTATGCAGTTAGACAAAGTGTGTCTACCCAGGAAGTTTTAGATAGTAAGTCTGGTATATTTGTTTGTGTTTACTGACACACATATCTTTGATTTTGATTTTAAACTCATTTTTCCTGTATCGTAAATCTACATATTTTCTTCATAAATGTAGTATATTGACTACAAGATGTGGTGAATGTTATTTAAACTCAAATATGACATTTATGACAAAATTAGCATAGCAAAGTATATGACTGATAAAAAGGTTAAAATTCGGTTTATTATTCAATCTCAATGGCATTTATTTTTGATAAATTGTGGAAGTTATTTGGAGGAAGGAGTTATCATCTTAGTTTATTGACCTTTCTTGTACTTTCCTATTGATAAGATAACAACTTTTAGATACTATAATCAAATATTAGTTTACTTAAACTTAAATTTCGAACTTGAAATAAAAGATGCCCCATAAACAGTAAGTGCTGTCTCATGTCTTGACTTTTCTAGCAGTTGACAATGAAGGTCAGTTGAACAACATCGTATATGAAAAGAGATGATCCAAGCTTCCCAATTGTGAAAAGTAAAATAATAAAAACACAGAACACCAAGATAAAAATTCGAAACGAAAAGTGCAAAATCAAAAACTCGAACACATCAAACGAATGAAAAACAATTGTCATGTTACTGACTTGTTACAGGCATTTTCTTATTTGAAAATGATGGACTAAACCTGGTTTTACAGCTAGCGTACCTCCAACTTGTATGGCAGTCGCAGATAATTCTATTATATTGACAATAAAAAAGGACCATAGCACAATAACACAAGGGCAGGATCTATAAAGACCGAGCCACGCCATAAGTATATTACCAAAAAGGGACTAAACATTAAAGTTTGAATTATTTTAAAGACAAACGAATTGACACGTGTTCAAGATGTTAAACATCTTTAGTACCTAGAATCGATACTTTAAGGACATCATGCATTATTTGTTACATTAATATTTTCTACAACAAAACAGCAGGAAATACAAATGAAGTTTACATTGATTAGTTATAGAGCTTACATTTTCTATCATACTTTAATTGTTGCTAACAAGAAAACTATTGAAACAAGGATTACAAGTAGCATAGTTAAATTCATCCGTTTTGAAAAAGTTACAGACGACATCACAACTTGGATGGCAATTATGTAATGAATATATATGTCAATGACGACAACGGATATATTCAAATTGTTGTCACAACAATTTCGTTCATTTTCTCCCGATAACAACATCATTGGTTAATTTTAATCGATGAAGTTGTACCAACCATGAGTTACATAAAGGTAAGCACATGTGAATCAGGATATGTTTTTCCTCCAGAGCACATTAAGTAACCACTGTTTTGTGTAAAAGTTTTGTGTTGCTCAGTCTTTATTTTTCCATGTTGTGTTTTGTAGGGTCTGTGTTTTTCGTATTTGTCATTACATTGACAGTTTCTCTTCGACGTAAACAATTTGAATGTCTCTTGACGAATAACCAGGAAAAGCACTTTACACGCATGAAGTTTATGACGTGGTGTTTTAATTCTTTAAAATACTGGGTCATTACCTCTGCTGATGGACTATTTGCCCATGATGATATCGTCAGCCTGGAAGTCAGTACTTCGTTACTGACATGATTTATAACAAACTTTTCGAGAATTGTCCATAATTAACTTTTAAACTATTAAAAACTAAGTTTTAAACTCCACAAGGCAAAGTTTACCTTTGATGTAGAAATATATCTCCCTCATGCAAAGCTCTGATTCCTTTCCCTGCTTTTGCTATCATTTGTTTTTATATCTCTTCATATTTTTGATAAGCTTTGAATTTTCTAATATTTTGGGCTCGAGTATCACTGATGAGACATTGATTGTCGAAATGCACATCTGGTGCAGAAAATTCAGTACCATTAATGTTATTGATAATATAGCTCCTCATCTTTTTGGTCCATATGCATTCTTGGCTTTCAAATATTCGGCTTTAAACATTCCTGATGAAGGTAATCCCGAAAAGCGTTTCGGACCCATGAAATATATAACATGTTGTTTTAAAAAAAATACGTACCTTTATCCTCGCTTTGTTTTTTCCATTCATTATGATTTTGTGTGCATATTAAGCTAATATTATTTTTCTCATTTCCAATATGAAATATTGTTTATATAAAATAAACTAGGATAAAATTGTTCATATCGAATTAAATTACCACCGTTTTCTTTATAGGTTTTGTGTTGCTTAGTCTTTATTTTTCCATGTTGTGTTTTGAAGGGTCTGGGATTTTCGTATTTGTCATTACATTGACAGTTTCTATTCGACGTAAACGATTTGAATGTCTCTTGACGAATAATCAAGAAAGCACTTCGCACGCATGAAATTTGTAACGTGGTGTTTTAATTCTTTAAATAATACTTGATAATATTGTTCATATCACATTGAATTAAAGACCGACTTTTGTTTCATTTTTATCCAAGAAAACAAAATTTCGTAATGACTTATGTTTTATATAGGTAAGTTTATTAAAAGTTAAATCACAAAAATACTGAACTCGAAGGAAAATTCAAAAAGGAAAGTCTCTCATCAAATGGCAAAATCAAAAGCTCAAACACATCAAACGAATAAATAACATGTGTTATATTCCTGATTTGGTACAGACATTTTTTTAAGTAAACAATGGTGGATTGAACCTGGTTTTAAAATAAGCTAAAAGCTGATCACTTGTATGACAGTGGCATTATATTAATTTTCAATCTTTACATAAAAAAACTAAATAAATTTGTAAAATATCTATCGCAAAATTATTTTTTTACGCAGTAGACACTACTGATAATGGCAGATAACATTTTCCGATATGTTTTCTCTATTCTCACGAATATTATTTGCAATTTGAAATAACACCCAGAACACACTATAAACAGTATATTTTCCTTTGACAAGCACAAAAATGATATTAGCCTTCCGTGTTCATCCATAACACAGTTATACACCTCTTGTTGTTTGTCTATTGTTTTTTTTTTCTTTTTAAGCCATGCCATTGTTGGTTTTTCTCCACTTGTGAATTTATAATATCCCTTTGTAATCATTCACCTCTATTTTAAAAAAACAAGAGGTGTATAGCTCTACAATAACATTAGTATATTATAACGACATCGAAATAGAAAAACACACACACAAATTAAGAAGGAAGAGAATATAGCTATAAACAAAGTCATTTCCAGGTTAACAAAAACGGAGTTTTCAAGGTGACTAGGAGGGTTACGAATATCCGTCTTTCATACACCAACTTTCGTATTGGCATAGTGATTAACACCGGTACTAAATCAAATACATTTAAGAATTGAATGCTTCTTTTTGTAAATTTATTGGGGTGTAAAAGCGTTGACCGAAGTACATTTTGTATGAGCGCGGAAGCGTTTCATTCTAAAAATGTGCGCACGGTCAACGCTTTTACAACCCTATAAAGTTACAAAAAGAAGCATTCAATACTTATAATTACATTTTTTAGCTATGATCATGAAAACACGAATTTTATATATTTTTTTATTTAATTCACCTGTGCACTTTATTGTTTGACCACGTGTTATCATGAATGAAAAGTTGTATTGAGCAATGCAACTGCTTACGGAATAACACGTGATGTGCAGTTAGCCAATCAGAATAAAGTATTATAATGAAACATACATCTAATGTTATTATTAAGGGTTAAAAGTTGCAATCATATAAACAGATAAAGAAACATTCTTATTTAAGTATATTCGTAATTAATTTTGACACATAAATTTTATATTTATCGGTCTATTCTATTTATGAAAGAGGGACGAAAGATACCAGAGGGACAGCCAAACTCATAAATCGAAAATAAACTGACAACGCCTGGCTAAAAATGAAAGAAGACAAACAGACAAAAAATTGAACACATGACACAACATAGAAAACTAAAGAATAAGCAACACGAACCCCATCAAAAACTAAGGGTGATCTCAGGTGCTCCGGAAGGGTAACCAGATCCTACTCAACATGTGGCACCCGTCGTGTTGCTTATGTTATAACGAATCCGGTAAATAGTTAATTCGGTAGGTCACATTCATTAAAGGGAATGTGATTGTAGTTACGACGTAAGGAACATATCCGATATCATTTGTGAAACGGTACATCCATAACGGTCAACCAACTCGTGATGGCGTCCGTAAAATTTACGAAGGGATGATTTCAACTTCACCATTTGGAACTCTTGGTTAAATAGCTTCCTAGTGAGAAGCAACCCTCTATCAAGAAAATCATGATAGGAAATGCAAGCACGGGAATATCGTATCAATTTGGAGATGTATATCCCGTATGCAGGTGCTGCTGGAATGTGATAGTTGAATAATATTCTAACGGATGTCTAAAAAAAACTTGTGAAGTTGGAAAATAACCCTTTTTGATTATGATATAATAGTTATCAAAGGTACCAGGATTATAATTTAGTAAACCAGACGCGCGTTTCGTCTACATAAGACTCATCAGTGACGCTCATAATAAAATATATATAATTTAGTGTATGCGCTTTCTTAAAAAGTTAAAGACTAAAGCTTTCCAGAAGCAAATCAAATTATCACGTTTTGTTATACAAAAAAAATATATAAAAATAAATATCAACGACTTCATCATTTGGACAATTTTTTTATTCTTTACAGAATAACAATTGCCGATGTATTTTAGATTTAAGACAACATATTTCGTTTATATCTTTTTGTTTGTAATGCTAAATCTTTAATTCCTTAAAATAATCTAATTTTTTTTTTTAAAATACTGTCTGGTAATAATGCAAATGATGTGTTCAAACAGTGAATTGGAATTTCCTAAATTAATTTTATTCACAAAAACATCGTAGTATTAAACTGCGCATGGCTGAGTCAAATATGACAGCATTTTTCACAGTTTTCAGCAGGGAAATATTTAACAACTGGTCTTCATGGTTTTTAGGAGGGAAAGTACCTTGATAAGAAATCCAGTTGAGCGACAAAAAAAAAATGTTCGATTTTAAACTGCTAATTTTTTCTTTAATGTAATGCAGATAATACAAGATGATAAATCGTAGTAAATTTTTTACAAAGACGTTTTGCAATTTATTCAAAAAAAATGAAACCAAATAATTGGAAATGTCACATCACAGACTATTAGACCTTTAGATAATGAATAAAATATCTTGACACAGATAAACGCTCCTTTCTAAAATAAAAATTGTTAACTAATAGGTGTTGTACTATTTAAGTGAAAGATCCTTAATAAGGATTATAATAGTTATCAAAGGTACTCGACTTAAAATTGAATACGCCAGACGAGCGTTTCGTCAACATAGATTCATATCAGACACGCTCAGATCAAAATAGTTGGAAAGCCAAACAAACACCAAGTTGTACCTGTTAATACCTTCCCAAGGACCAGTTTGTCCTAATCATCTCTTAGATTCAAAACAAACCTTTTGCAACTGAAACTACTACAATAATGTGTTGTTTGATTTTGCCATCGACGATTTAAATTCAAATCGTTCAATTGCACCCGATACAAGTACCAAGGTAAATAATCTTGTTTACTAACTTTTAACCGATGATTTTGAATGCCCTGAATTTAAAAAACTTCTTTAATGTAAAAATATCAATTTTTGAATACCTACTCCTGCATTTGTATCATTGAACCGCCCAGATATTTTTGTCCGTCAATGTTTTTTTTACCACTTTTTTCTAAGAAATTTGAATGCGATATAATGCACAGAAAATTACCGATAAAGGCCTTTGATTAAATGTGTATGGGGTTAAACACGGTTGCTAAATGATCCAGCAACAATGGTTTAATGAGACTGAATCTTAATTATCTCTGTACACGTACTTTCTGCATTGTCAATTAGTTTCGTCTATTTTTTTTTCATTTATAAAATTGTTAACCATGTTTTATTTTTTCATTGAGATAGCCAAACTTGATTTTTTTCAATTTTGCCGGTCTAATCAATACAAACTTATACAATATATTTCCAAATATTTTTTAAACTTAAGCTAAATTTCTTCCTCGATTAATATCAACAACTTATTTTTTTCTGACTTTCACAGAAGGAACGATTGTGATTTTAATTTGTGATATATCATAGCAACAGATAAAAAACACTTCAGGGAAAGTATCTCTATATCCCGATGAGGTTTGTGTCGAGCTGCATGCACACATAGTAACCTGAATGCTATACTTCTAAAGGAAAGGTCATGCACTAAATAAATTTTCAAAGTTCACAAAATTGTCTTTAAGTAACTTATCTGATCAAAAGTTATGCAAGCAAAACATATACAAAATAAAAAGCAGACTAAGTTGTGAAACAGTTAAAATGTATACGCAAATAATCAATATATGTGTTTTTGGTTGATTTAAAGTTACTAAATCAATCATTAGGACAGGCATATTATAATGTTGTAAAGTTAAACAAGTTCAAGAAAACTCAATCAACTCTCTGTTTATCTGAAAATCTTAGTAACTTAATTTGAGAGAAGCAAGCTAACGAAAGACAACATACTTGAAAAGTCGTTATTAAAAACGTTGAGGAAAGGTTGGTTTCGAAACTCCCTTGTTTTTTAATCTAGATAATCGTAGAGTTAAATAATCTACAGTTACCTATCACGTTTTTCCTTCGGTTTTGGTTTGTAACCCAGATTTGCTTTTTTCTCAATCGATTTGTGACTTTTGAACAGCGGTGTACTACTGTTGCCTTTATTTAGTTGTCGTGAAAGATTCAGTGATAAAAAACAACCACATTAAATTTTAAACGATTGCTTTAATAGAGTAAAGGGTACAGTAGCTACCCGTAATGATAAATATAATTCAATCGAGTGTAATTGAAGACTTTATTTAGAGTAAAAACCAATTAGCATATTCATATCGTTTCCACGACCAGGTATTATTCATTATTAAAATAAAAGAGGTTTTGGATACCGTATTATGCCATATTTGTATAATATATTGTCGTTTTAATATAATTCAAATTGATTTTCCAAGCTTTATTTTATTCGAGCGTCACTGATGTGTCTTTTATAGACTAAACACGAGTCTAGCGTAAATACAAAATTTCAATCCTGGGATCTATGATGAGTTCATTTATTTGCATGTTGTCATTCTGTGTTTTATTTCATGTAAAAAAAGTTCCAAAATTCAGTGTTTTTCTAATCCATCTATTTGATAAGCGAGGTACAATAGAACTGACAGTTTATTTTGAAATGATAAATGTTAGTCGTATATAAAGAAAATATCACATGTCGATGTTAACATTGACACGATTAAGCGCTGACAAACTATATATTATCATTGTAGCATGCCACAAATTGCTTCAGCCATTAAGTAGCTACTATCATGACAAAAAATCAACAATAAACATAGTTGTATAATCATAATTTGTCCGTACCAGTTTCTAGTCATATTTTTAAATTTTAGGACAAATTGATTGTCATGAAGCTATTGTTTGAACATTTGATAATACTGATAAAAGTACATCTTGTCAAATATCGTGAAAATGATACATACTGACCTATTTTTTTCTAATAACTGACCTTTTTAACTAGTAAAATTCCAGTTTGTATAAAAATGTCATGACCGAAACTTTTCTTCTCCTTTTATTTGTCGCTGAGGATTTTTCAAATACATTCCCCAAAAATTCTATGAATTTAAACACGTATTAATTTTATTTATAAAGTCATTTTTTGAGTGAAACAAAACGTTGGAGGAGAGCTGGTAACCATACAATGTTAAACCTTATGTTGTAAATAACAATGAAATAATTGAAAATATTTCAATCATTAACAGATAATAGATCGCTAAACACGCGATATTTAGCAAAGACTTAGAATAAGATATAATGTGTCAAAACGAGTTGGCATTGGACATTTAATAACTATCCAACATGATATTCTACCTACACGAAGATTATTGCAGATTTCATTTAAAAGAGATGTGGGTTATGATGCAACAGAAATAAGAATAGTCACAAAAAATTATACAAATAAATGCAAACATACAATCTCAGATAGAAAACAGCTGTCTATATTTCAAGCTCTAAATATTCCGTATTCAAATTAAACTATCATAGGTCTACTATCACACCAAAACTTAAAAAAAAACATAAATTGATATTGGCCATCCAGATGCGTAAATGAGTTTGTTTCAGAACTCAAACCTCAGCTCTTTAATTTTAATCAGTGGACAAATAATATAAATATATAACATACAATGGAATGAGAACAAGCAAATCATTTAACTTTACAATGACGGTTTAATGTCATCAAAAACGTTAAGTCATTATATATTGATAAATAAATACCCAATTTAATGTTACGGCTTAACAAAATGTCATTCAAAAAGAAAAACACATTTCATTGGAATGGTTGAAAATTTAATATCATTTAACAGGTTTTTTTTTATTTAAATTTTTTTTTTCTTCAACTTGTGACAATATTACTTTTAAACTTGAACATTATGTCACAACCTGGAATCTATTCGAATGTTCATTTCAGTTACGGGTGAGTTACCTTTTACATGGACAACAATTCAATTTAGGGTATGTTAAATACTTGGGTTTAGGTCAAGGCTTATTAAAAATATTTCATATGGACTTTCCAATTATTGATTTCATATGACGCTTGGCCTTTTATTGTTGAATATGTATTGCGATGAAATGGGTAAAGTCAGCACGTGATATAGTTGAATAAAATTAAATAGGGCCCTTTGCTAGTGTTTCTGTGGATATTTCCAAAAATAAAACTATCTACAGAGCTAAACACTTGTAAGTTTTAAATAATACACTTTTAAATATTCATTTCTCTCGAAATTTCAGTTAAATGAAATTCAGTACAATGTATATGTATATAAAGTCATATTTTTTTTTATAACAAATATGTCATGTTATTTAAAGTAAGGATTCAACACCAAAACAAAAACCATTGCATTATTGGTCATGTTTTCTTACTGTTTTATGCTCATAAGTTTTGTTATAATTAAAAGTTCTGAAACTACCAGCTTAAGCAGACATACATATATATTTGAATGACAGAAGATACCAAAGGGACATTAAAACATATGAGTTGAAAAAATACGAACTATGTCATGGCAAAAACGAAATAAACAACATCACGACGAACAGTACACAAAACAGAACATAGAACAAATTAAGATTGTGCAACACAAACCCCCGACAAAAAATGGGAATTATATTTGATGCTCTAGAAGGGAAAGCAGATCCTTCAAACAATGATAGTAACATTATTTATCACGTTAAACTGCTAATGACAAGTAATATATGTTTTTTCTATGAAATAAGTTATAATTATAAATGTTGAAGACTTTTCAAAACTTTTTTCCTTGTTTCAGTTAAATCTCTACATCCCTTTTTGCCATTCAAACAAGTTCGAGAGATTTTTCTTTTTACATCAACATATTATCAATCTGAGAGGCTATTTGTTTCTATTTTTCCTGAAAAATATCTATAATTAACCTTTCGTCAAATTTTGTACTTCTACACAATGAGATAGGGTTTGATATCATCTTCATTAGCCGTTTTTGTTTAGGGTAAACATATTATCAAGCGATAATCTTTTGTATCAATTTAATTTTTCTAAATTTTATTATTTGATATACTTCATTCTCACATATCACCACATATGTAAACGAATCAAATGTTTATATATATTTATATGATATCGTGAGAAACATACCTGTGGTTTTGTCGAGTCTGTTACTTGTGTTTCTCAATTGACAATTTACTGACAATATAATTCTCATAATTATCTAAACTAGGATGTACTCTTGTACATCTTTTATTCTAGATTTTTTAAATGAATGATCAAAAAGAATTCCATTTTATTTTTTTCCAACTTTAATATAATCTAACATATACTTGTTTCATTCCTAATTTGGAGACTTTATTGAGTGTAGTTCTTCATCGAGAGAATTAAGAGTAATCGAAACAGGTTTGTTTAACTTTTTGTTTTACATTTCTGCAATAATCAAAAGTTTCAATTTATATGCATGATACTATTTTGATTCATATGTTCAGTCTTTAATATAATACATAGTTCAAATATAGTAAGACATATTTCAGACGACCAGTCTTAAATAGTTATCAGGTACGCAGCAATGTTTGAAGTAAGCTGTTAAAATTAAACCTTACAAAAAGTAGAGAGATAACAGAAGTTTACCGATGTTCAAAACTTATAAATTCATTTAGAATCTACGAACCAAAACAGAGAAATGTCTCGCTACATTGAAGACCTGTTGGTGACCTTCTGCTGTTGTTTTTTCTATGGTCGGGTTGTTGTCTCTTTGACACATTCCCCATTTTCATTCTCAATTTTATTAAATATTAAGGAATTCAATTATTTCAAACGAAGCTAACATCGGCCGTATCGACAGAGTGAGCGTATCTGACTGTCATACAAGTGAAAGGTTTCAGCTTCATGTAGTTTTAAAACCATGTTTTATCCACCATTTTCTGCATACGCAAATGCATGTACTAAGACAGGAATATAACAGTTGTTATCCATTCGTTTAATGTGCTTGTGCTTTAGATTTTGCCATTTGATTAGGTAATACCTTTCGGAATTTTCCTCCGAGATCAGTTTTTTGTGATTTTACTTTTTGCTATACTTATAGTTATAAATGGCGATTTTACACATTTTCTTAGTGCAGTTTATTAAAGTAAATAACGGGGTTAGTCCGGAAATCAAAGATTAGTCTTTTGTACACACTTGATCTTTTAGTTTTATTAACGGGAGTCCTCTATTCACAGTGAACACATATGGATGTCAAGATTGACAAGCAGAAACACCTGTCAGAGGTGTTCATTTTCATTAGGTGTCCATTACAGTTATTATTGATTACGTCGATATTATATTTTACAGTAACACAACCCAAATATGTTTAGCAAAGCATTTGATTTTGTTTCGGCTATCAAGGCCTCTCATGCAGCGGCCCGTTTAAAAACAGTTTGGTTTTCATGTTGAAAACAGAAAAGAATCGGTCGATGCATAAGATCATATTCTTTCAAATACAACTGAGCATATTATGTTATTTCTTTTAAACATTGAAACATTATTAAAGTGATTGGCATTTAAGTTTTTCAAATGAGTTGCTTCTTTTTCTTTTGTTTATTTAGCATGATTTTGATCATTAAAATTTATAATGTTTCACTGGTTACTCTTTCAGATGTCCTAAAATCAATCCATTTCGAAATAAATAATTACTCTTGCTCTCTTTCGAATACATTTTATGATACATGTATAAGTAAAAATCAGGTAAAGCACTTCAGGGTGTTGTTTTCATTTTATACAGTCCTTGGTCAATACTACTGCTGTTGAGCTATCAGTTCTTCAGAGTATCAATGGCTAAGTTGTCTTTATTTCTGTGCTGCTATCATTTATAATACACATTTTGTTAAAGTGTAAGTTTATAAATCTACAAATTACTACGAAACTATTGTTCTAACTTCCGCCGGAAATGTCGACCCTACATGCTTTGTGGTTTGATTATAACACAATGTTGATTACTTCCTGTATTTTTAATTTTTATGTTTAGTCCAATTTTTTTTAATATACTTTTGGTGATTCTCGATCTTTTAAAATCTCGCCATTGTATAATTGTGTTCTGGTCAATTTTAACTGGAGCATTGGTAATACGAGTGTTTTCCCCGGTCACTCCCCATGGTAGGTGGTGGTGTAACCGTGTTTAACTACCAGGGGTTTTATGACACTATGTCAACATAGGTCAGCTGATAGCCATTGTGTATAGGTAATCGGTAGTCACCCTGGCTTTGGTTTTCATTATAGCTTATGTACTTTGTCTAAAGAGTGTTAAATACAATATGTTGTTATAGTGACCATGATTTAGACTAACAAAATATATATACCCCTATCGGTGACATATATTCCTGTTATTTCTGTTTGTTTTGTTCACACATAGTTGTCAATCAAATGTAATTGTATGCGACTGTCATACAATTTAATAGTTAACGTAGCTGTAAAACCTGGTTAAGTACGTCATTTTATACAAACGAAAATGCCTGTACCAAGTCAGGAATCTGACAGTTATTTTTGATGTGTTTGAGCTTGTGATTTTGTCATTTGCTTGGGGAATTTCCGTCTAGAATCATAAGAGTTCTTTATTTTTGTTATTTAACTTGAAGCTGTCAACTTAGATATTTCACCTGTTCTGGTTTTTATAAAGCTTTTGCTTTCAAAGGATGAAGATAAATCCAGAAAAGCTTTTCAGGAGAATGAAATTTATATAGTGATGTTTTTTTTAACTCTAAAACAGAATCTTTGTCGAATCAAAATGATTTAATATTATGCAAAATACAAAAAAAAAAAGGAAAACAAAAGGAAAGCAGGAAATATTGAATATGTTTGTACGGTGCAATAGATATCTATATTTCTTACATCATAAAGTAATATATTATGTTCTACAAATCTGTAATGCATTTATGAAATAGTAACATGTGTAACATTGTGAATTAATTGTTACAGATTAAGCTACGATACTGTAAGGCATTGACGTATCATACCATGCCAAACATGTATCATCCAGAGTCTTCAGATTCTGCAGTTTGTACGGAAGAACCTATTGATTTCCTAAACGAAGATGGAGTGTCTGAAGGTAAAAAAAGGTTCAATCCATATGATCAGTTATCCTTGGTCCTATCATTCTTTGTGTCTTTTGGAAGTAATTTATGCATTTGTTAGTGACGAAAAGTACTTGATTGTGAAATATAATGTTACAAAATTGTGTGAAGATAAAATGGTTGAAGAGATTAGATTAAGCAGATAGGTAAATCGTTTTAGACAAACGTACACTGCTTCATAATGAAGCGTGTCTTTTCAAGAAATTTTTCAGATTAAAATGTGAAGCAATATGAATAAAAGTGATGTCGGCAATTAAAGAAATGCACTTATTAAGCGATACGTCCTTTCGACTATTTGTTAAATTCTTACAAAATCTAATTTCTTTTTTAAAACAGTACATAGTAATATAATGTTTTGTATGAATAGAAAAAAATCAAATGCTAAAGTTTGGCAAAAGTCATAAGCAAAATACCGCATATATGAAATTTATACCTAAATCTTTTACTTAAAAATTCCAAAGATCTTTTAGAGTACATACAATCTAACTCTCTTTTATCTTGTAACAGTATTAAAACATTTGACTTTTCTACTCTTTACACAAGTATTCCACATTCCAAACTAAAAGACAAATTGAAAGAGTTGGTATTACTTTGCTTCATAAAAAAGAATGGCCAACGTAGATACAAGTATCTTGTCTTAGGGAGGGATAAATCATACTTTGTAAAGAATCACTCTGATTTAAACAAAAAATTCTCTGAAACCGATATTATCAAGATGCTTGATATCTTGATTAAGAACATATTTGTAACGTTCGGAGGACGTGTTTTTCGACCGACTGGCGGCATCCCAACGGGAACAAATTGTGCCCCTCTACCTGCCGACTTGTTTCTTTATTATTATGAGGCTGACTTCATGCAGGAACTTCTTAGGAAGAAAAATAAGAAGTTAGCAATATCCTTTAACTCTACTTTCCGCTATGTAGATGACGTTCTTTCACTAAACAATTTAAAACTTGCTGACTATGTGGAACGCATCTATCCCATCGAATTGGAGATAAAGGATACTACAGATACAGTTAAGTCGGCTTCATATCTTGACTTACATCTAGAAATTGACAATGAGGGTCAGTTGAAAACAAAACTTTACGACAAAAAGGATGATTTCAGCTTTCCAATTGTGAACTTTCCATTTCTAAGTAACAACATTCCAGCAGCACCTGCATACGGGGTATATATCTCCCAATTGATACGATATTCCCGTGCTTGCATTTCCTATCATGATTTTCTTGATAGAGGGTTACTGCTCACAAGGAAGCTATTAAACCAAGAGTTCCAAATGGTGAAGTTGAAATCATCCCATAGTAAATTTTACGGACGCCATCACGAGTTGGTTGACCGTTATGGAATAACCGTTTCACAAATGATATCGGATATGTTCCTTACGTCGTAACTACAATCCCCTTCCCTTTCATGAATGTGACCTACCGAATTAGAATATTAACCGGATTTGTAATCACATAAGCAACACTACGGGTGCCACATGTGGAGCAGGATCTGCTTACCCTTCCGGAGCACCTGAGATCACCCCTAATTGTTGGTGGGGTGCGTGTTGTTTATTCTTTAGTTTTCTATGTTGTGTCATGTGTGCTATTGTTTTTCTGTTTGTCTTTTTCATTTTTAGCTAGGCGTTGTCAGTTTGTTTTAGATTTATGAGTTTGACTGTCCCTTTGGTATCTTTCGTCCCTCTTTTATACCTAAATCTTTTACAGATATATTGAGTCAATTCATTCCCAGGAAAGACTTCTTTCTAAAAGTTATAGTTTAAATTATTAAAATTATTAAAATATTGTGTGTCTATCACTTTTAATGTAAAAACAACCCTACTGTTTATAGTGACTTGTGTTGCAGTTTATTTCAGATACCATAATAGTCTTTTCATTTATGATTTTGTCGTTTGTGTCCGATTCCCGACTATGAAATTTTGACCGAATGTTGATTCGTATTGAATGTGCAATTTGCTTCCCCTGCCGACGCGGATGGTTGCTCCTTTTGGAATGTATCCGATTCCCTCAATACTTTGTTTCTTTTAAAATATACATGATTTTTTTGTTGCATAATTTTGTAAGTTTTTATTTGATATTGTTTTAGTTTTAATTGTTTTTTTCTTAAACTATTTTATGATATTTTAATATCGTAAAACTACTGTTGCTTTAATTCTGATATATCTGATAATATTATTTTTACAATTTCATATTCTTAAATCATTTTGAATACATATTATTACAGATGGTTATCATGGAGAACCTTCATCGACAACAGATGAAATAGTAAATGAAAATGTCATTTATCTGCACGGACTTCCATATGATATACTTAGCAAAGACGAATCGAAACACTTAAACATTTACGCAAAATCAGAGATAGGTTGGTGGAATATCGATTCTGTATCTCACATGGGAAACATGCTTATAAAACCAGACGAAATTTCTCTTTAGTACTCTGCTATCACAGTTGATGCAGCTTTTTTTTTTATGATTTTAGATTACCTCATCTGCATTTTGCAAAACCTTTCGGTTTGTTGATCTGCAATGCTCTTCAACTTCATACTTTATTTGACCTTTTTTAAACGTTTTTTTGAGCGTCATTATGAGTCTAATATCTGATGTACCAAATTATGTATCCTGGTAGCTATGATGAGGTTATTGTCATACTCAACTAATTTACAATAAAAATCGTAGCTGGTGTTTATAATAAAAGAAAACGCTTGAATCAGCATACTCTTTATATCCCTCTTTTGACTTCTCTTTAAAAAAATAACTCTTTTATCGTGTGCTTATCAGCAGGATAAGACTTCAAACAAAAGAAATACTCGACGATATCTGAAAGTAGAATATATTAACAATATCAAATGAATATTTTCATAATATTCATTAGATGTACTTGTTGTGCATCCCTAATAGTAAGAAAAAATTCCATCTGAAACTTTACCAGATCTGTCCTATTTCATACTTCATATCTTACTGATATCATCATTCTTCATTAGACCTTCAATATGTGGTATCGGTCTTGTATTTTATTGAAGGTTAAAGCATGCAATTTAAGGAAGGAAGTCTGTAATCAAAAACTCACCGTACATTTATAAAAAAGGAGAAGCTACTTGAAAATTGCTCACAACATTAAATATTTGAAAATAATACTAGTATACGTACATAACATTTACTAGAAAAACAAACTAAGATAAGGACTGTGAAGGTCATCAATTACTCAGTACTTGTTTGAAAGCGCAAAAATCTACAAACTTCTCTGACTGCTTCAAATCAGGCATTGGCGACTTATGCATCAATAGTTTTATTTGTTACGTCAATAAAAATAAATGTTAATGCCTTTTAGTATTTCATGTATTTCGCATACAGAACTGAATATTGTGATAATATTGACTCTTTACATTTTAGAATTGGGACCTATTCCGAAGGTCGTACCCTTGTATGCAAATGAAATAAAAGCGACAGAAGATTTTCAAAAGGCGACTATGCACAATTCTATATTCTCATCTAAACAAAATCGTCAAAGTAAGTTTAATGATTAAACCATTGAATTATTTTTTTAAAATGGCGATTAATCCAAGAAGTTGTTTGATGAATCAAGAAATAATAAAAATTAACAATGGTATAAAGAAACGCAACAACAGAACTTCAAGGTAGTTAGAAAAAAAAACCTGACAACCCCAAAGTATCTACTATATCAATAAGCCGAACGACTGGTACAACTGTGTTGTTCAAGGCTTGATACAGCAATTTTCCGAAATAAATTGAGGAGTTTAACCTAGCGTTATACTTAGCGAAGCTAGCTACAGTTGTGAAAAAATAAACCTAAAGTGAACTACCTTGCATATGACTTAATTTCATTTAGGTTCGTGTTACATACTAAAGTGTTCACATATTTTTACGTATAGCCGTTCAATGTGCCATTTAACATCATCCAAACACACGACAATTACAGCTATGTATCTTTTGAAATTATTTTTATTTTGGCATAGTAAAATGTATTGAAAACATATTTTACCATAATATACATACTGGTAACGTATTGAAATCATGTAAAATTAAGTGATTATTATACAAAGCGGCATTACTCAATTATACATTGTGATTTTTTTAAAAAGATAATAAAATTGAGAATGGAAATGGGGAATGTGTCAAAGAAACAGCAACCCGAACAGACAACAGCAGAAGGTCGCCAAGAATGCATTTTTTGAATTTCAAAAAGATGCATGCTCCAATCAACAACAATTTGCCTTGTTAAATTTAATAACAGTTATATTTGTATTTAAAAATCAAAGATTTGTTTTGAAGACAATAATCAAGTTGTTTTAAAAATGTCTTTAGTTTCTGCTTTTAATCATTTTGATATAGTTTAAACATTGTTAAACAATTAAATACTTTTATTTGATTTACAATAGGGCAAACACCAAATAAGATTAAGCAAAGCTACACAAAATTCAACTATGTATCACCACCCAAGTAGTTAGCACTTTTGTGTTGACATGAATTTCAATTAACTGTTTCAAAGCTAAGAATTTTTCAAAAAATCAAACTTCTCTGCCCCAGGAATAGATTACCATAGCTGTATTTGGAAACAATCTTTCAGAATTTTCGTTCTTCAAATTTGTACATTATTCTTTACATACACTGATCGTCAAACCATTGTCAAACACAAGCATCCGTAAATAACTTGCTAATATACGCGAATAACTAATCATAGCTAGGGAAAAAAATATTATAAATTCGGACCTGGGATATGAAAGTCACAAAAACATGTGGCGCGATAAAACATATTCGATATTTTTGTCCCTTGGTTTGCTTACCGAAATATGAATAAAATAATATGCAAGATAAACGTCAATAAAACAGCAATACTTCAAATATAAACAGAGAAAAGATAATGTACAGTGTGTGTGATCTAGTTACATTTATATTTAGATGTATTACCAACTCTCATGTGCCTAGGAAATTACATTATTTAAGGTTTTGAAATAAGATCCAGATGTAAACAAAATATATGAAGTAATTTAGTATTTTATTGTTATAAGATTTAATATAATAGTTATATAAAACACATGTTGTGTAAGGCTCTGATCCTGTTCATAACGTTATAGTATGTATTAGTTTTCTGTTTTGCTTTTTCCAATCATATTGTGTTGTAAAATGATGCCCTTTATGGGTTCTTGATTAGATTAATAAAATTCTTATCTTGTTAACACTTGTATCTCCTAAGAGCTGTTTGTTATCAGGTTGCAACAAATGTTAAATTATGATACGATCTTTAATCATCTGTTTAATATCATTTATTTGATTTATAAAGAAACTCAACAAAAAAATCAGTATAAGACTAAAATAAGATTAAAAAAAATGAAAACAAATAGAATTAATTATTTTGATTTCATGGAGTTTACAAAGTTCAACCGGAAAATTGCATTATTTGTATTATATATTTTTATGTTGTTTCTTGGATGTTTATAATTGTTTTATTTATGTACTCTTCACTGAGAATTATTTTGCATTCGAAGAGTAGTCACAAAAAGACTATATATACTTGACTTACACTAACTACTGTGCATCTCATTGATTTATTTCTTTTTCTCCAGATGGAAACATTCGGTTATGGCAGTTTCTTTTATGTCTTTTGACAAATCTAAAATTTAATCCTTCTCATATCAAATGGACCAACCGAAGTTCTGGAGAGTTCAAAATTCTGAGGAGTAAAGATATAGCTCACATGTGGGAGAAATGAAGAACAACAATCGAATGACGTATGAAAAGATGAGTCGTGCAATGAGGTAACATATTAGTTCCATACTGAATTGGCAAAATTCCTAGTAGCGATCGAAAAATTAAGGATTCATAACAGTAATTGACCATGTATACTTCAAGATATTTAGTTTCCAATAGTTAAAGACTTGTGATTGTCCTGAGTTGATTGGAATTTAACGTTTAATATTTATAGTTTTTAATTTGTGTTAAACGGTGAATGCTATAAAACGAGCTGGACGTTATTTTCTGTCTGAAGGTACTTATAACAAGTTTACTCTCGCATTATGATACGTTCGTGTTTCTCGGCATTACGTTTTATATGTGAAGGGATAAAAAGAAAGTTATCTTAAGCGTTGATTCCTTTTGTTTGGCATCGTGTTGTCTGTCTTTCAACTTTTAATGTTGTATTGCTACTGAGTATATTTATGTTTTTACCGTTTCAAAAGATTCTTGTAAAAATTATCATAACCAGGAGCAATTTTCTCAAGTGTATCATAATTTAAGAAAAGAAGTACTATGAATGAAAATTTCATAGAAAACAATTAGAAACTCATTTTAAATAAATAAATGTATCTCCCTCGTGCATAGCTCTAATCTGTTGTACTGGATTAAATTTACACTGTTTCGTTTATGGTTATACCAGCTATTCAACGTTTGTGAAAAAGGTATTTTGTTGCGAGCTTTATTTGTAGACATTCGCATCTGATGCAGTAAAATGTGTAGTTTTCAACGGTATTATAATATTCTTTAAAGTATAGTTAAGCTTCTATAGTAAGTGTAAGCGTAACACTTCAAATTTAGCGTTTCTTTAGTATATGTGATTTTCAATTTCGTATACTATATCCTATCTTATAGTTTTAATTAACAGTGGTAATAGTTTGATCATTAACAATTATTGTTTTTAAATCGAAATGTTGTCTTTTCAGGAATTATTATAAGGACAAGATTCTGACACCGGTTCCACAAAGACTTGTGTACAAGTTTGGACCAATGTCTGACGGATGGTGAACGTCCACCAAATATATTTATGTACATGTTAATTTCATATGTTTATATTCATGAAAGCTAAACATAACATTAAATGTGGAATATTTTTATAAAATTTTGATTTTTGGTTGACTATTAAGATTCTAAAAGTAGGTCTTTAGTTTCCTCTGTAGTCTTATATAGACCGTGTAAGTCTTCGCCTAGTTTTGTCATGCTTCATATCGCTCTTCGTCTTATTAGATTGCCTTCTGCCTCTTTTATGTCAAACATTTTCGATTTATATTTCCTGAATTTTTCGTTTTAAAATTACAACACACAGAAGGTGTCATTCCAGACGATTCAACAAAATTTAGATTAAATTCCAAGATTTTAGTCAATTCAATAGTAACTAATCAACACAATACTAACAAGTCTCAGTACCATAGATGGAGTAGGGTCTGTCCAACGCTTCGAAACATCTGATGTAACCTGAAATATTTAATGGGGTTCAGGTTAGTCAGTCTTCAATTTTCTATGTTGTTCTATGTTGTTTTTGTAAGCTGTTGTTTGTCAGTTGGTCTTTTTTGTTATTTTCATAGCTTTGTCAGTTTATTTTCGAGTTTTGCGTAAAAAAAAATTCGCCAATCTTAATTCCCATACCACGCAGTACTTAGATATTTTCGTTGGTCATCTTATCGAGATTATATCGTTTGAGCCGGTACGGAAAAATGGAATTGAGACGTCCAATGATAATCTGTTTATCGCTATTGTGCCTGTTTTTTTTTATTTTTCCATTGACACAACGGCACGTGCTTCCATAATTCTTAGCGATAATTTTTCATATAACTCTACTGAGCTGAGGAATACAATTGTCAGTCAGTTAGATCAAATGGAAATTTCGTAAAAAAACCCAACAAACGTATTTATCTTGAAGATGCCGGCTATGTTTTATTTAAGTATCTGTTTACATTGGAAGGTTTAGTATTTTAAAAAGTACATTATTTGTGTCTTGATATGTTTAAGTCTTATGTATTACCATTTATAATGAATTGAGTGGTTTGTTTACCTTAAGTGAGTATTAGTTTGTACCGTTCATGAAATTGAGAATGGAAATGGGGAATGTGTCAAAGCGACAACAACCCGACCATAGAGCAGACAACAGCCGAAGGCCACCAATGGGTTTTTTTTTATGTAGCGAGAAACTCCCGCACCCGGAGGCGTCCTTCAGCTGGCCCCTAAACAAATATGCATATGAATGTATTCAATGAAAGAGCTAGTGCATGTGAAAGTAGAAGAACGGAGGGGTTTTGAGTGAAAAAAAATTAGTTTAAGTCCGTCACATAATTGATGGTCACAATTCAGTATCTCATTGGTTGATGGCGTTCATTATTCATAATTGTGTGTATTGAAATCTGGTTTTGGTATCAGATGTTCTGGTTGTCTGTCTTGAATGCATCAAACTCATAATTTGTTCTCACTTGTGTCGTATACGAGCATTGCATACGAAACCGTCACGCCTGTCCGTCACCTTAAAATGCCTAATTCTATGTTTATTGTACAGTATAGTTTTGCTCATGCTTTTTATGTTCGTGCACTGTTTGCTTCTAGAAGTTTAAAAGTCGATGAATTAACTGTCTTATTTTTGTATTTATCATCGCACACCGAAAATGCCCTAGTTTTAAGCAGGGTTCATGTCAATCTAATTAAAAACCGATCTCTCATCGCTCCTGTTTCTGATATGTCGCGTGGGAGGGAGATCTAACGAAACCCGCTTTGAGTCACATGTGAGTGACCTCGTAGGTGTGTCTTTTCGACCAATGAAATTGAGTCTTCCACGATCTTGGAAGTTTAACGTAAGGCAAGGGGATGTAACTCATTTTATTTACGACGAAATCGTCAGTCAAAATAATTCATAAACTTTTTGATTGGCTTATTAATAGGTCGTCAACTTATTTGCATATCTTTATAAATTCATAACTTTTAGTTCACTCACATGTGACCTCAAAGCCGTGTTTCGTTAGATCTCCACGCGACATATCAGAAACAGGAGCATGAGAGATCGGTTTTTAATTAGATTGGGTTCATGTTGTTTAGTCTTTGTTTGCTGTGCTGTGTCTTGTATGTTGTTTTTGTCTTTTTTTTATTTTATTGTTTTTGAGTTTGAAATTTTACATTACATTTGTGTACTTACATTTATTACTACTCAGACACAGGATAAAAGAGGGACGAAAGATACCAAAGGGACAGTCAAACTGATAAATCTAAAACAAACTGACAATGCCATAGCTAAAAATTAAAAAGACAAAAAGTATGATTTGCATTTAGGTGGGAATCTGTTTATTACTTTCGAAACGTATTTTAAGTCGAGACGATTAAAGGGCTTGTCATAAAGTGTGAGAACTTCCCTTCTTTTTTGCCAAAAGCATGTCGTTTTTATTTGATCTTATTTGTATTGGATCATTGCTTTTTCATTGTTTTTCTTGTAGTGAAAAATGAAATCTCTACTGATACTGATATTTTTCTTCGTAAATTAAGGATGTACACCGCTGAGGAACCAAAAATTTCTAGAATTAAACTTTTTTTCTTAACCTGATTTTGGGGTTGATAAGACTGTAAAAACATAATTGGTGAAGAACAAAATCATATGGGGTGCATTTATTTTTTTGCTACGGCCCTTTGAAAATTTTGATAATTTCCCCATTTTTCAACAATTTTTACCTATTTTTGGGCTATTACCATGAGAAAAACATCACAGTTCCACAATTAAACTTTTTTCATACTTTCAATAAAGACGAATTGAACCAATTTGAATAAATTAAACTTAAAATAAAAGTATAATTAGGTGTTGATATAAGAAATTTTTATCATATTTTGATGCTTTTTGTGTCAAATTTACCATGCAATTAAAACAATGACAATAAAACAAATTTAAAGACATTTGACCGTCACCAATTTAAATGTAATATAATATGAATAGTTTATATGTGAATGTTCTTTGTGAGTTCCCTTCCAAAATTGAGTATTCTCGGTTGGCTATATTCCGTTGATTTCCTAAGAAATGTTCTAACCCATAGTCGTATTTGTTTTAGGCAGTCCCTAGTTGTCAGGTCTTCAGAACAGATTGGTGGAGATGACCGTTTAGTGTCTACAGTATTGACAAAGGTTTCTGCAAAAGAAAAGTATTTCTTTTAAATTAAAAAAACTACAAACGAAACCAGAATTTTACTGTTTACACTACTAGATATAGTTAAAGTCATATGAAACCTCAAATTCAAAAAAAAATAATGCATATGTGTTTTATAACAAAATGGATAGTTTTCATTATTAAATTTATGTACATATACTTTTTCTGAAGAAAAATTCATGAACTTGTCCACATTTAGAAGAAGTTTACTTATTTTTAATCACTAGCTTGCAGGAAGCAATTTGCCGAAATATTTTCCGTATGCAAAACGACCTAAGCGTGACTCTTCTCGCAAAAATCCGGTGATCGCAATACGTATGGATCTATCACTGAAATAAACTATTATCATCTGATTATACATGTTATACACGTTCTCAATATCCATGCTTCTTTGTTAATTGTTTACTATCAGGTGACAATCGGTAAACTACGGCTTCAAAACACGACAATTAATAAGCTGCCATATTTTCATAACAGACAGAGTGAAAAAAAAATGACGATTATATATATTTTTGGGTAAAAATTAATAAAATCGTGCAGAAGAAGTTTATGAAATATACATGCATTGGTTTAAGAATTGGATAAGCATTATTTTTCACTATTCATTCGTTTCATATGACTTTAAATTTCTTATTGTTCTATTTAGGAAACCAGTTTTTTTTTAATATCTGTTCAATTGTTGATGATATGTTTGATCAGCAGATAACCTGTATATTTGAATAAATAAGTATAATATCAAGATCCCTTTGGTCATATTTCTTTTAACTTATTTATCCAGTATTTTTTTAATTGAATTTTAGAATGCAAAATATCAAACAAAAACAGTAAAAAAACAAAAGCTGAAAGATTTAAAACAGTGTTTTTTCTTAATATCTTAAGAGATCAAAAGTGACTCATTGATACCTTTTCCTTAACTCAGATCGCAAACAACAAAGGTTCAGTAATAAAAATTAGTAATTAAAATCACAAAAATACTGAAATATGGGGAAAATTAAAAAGAAAAGTCCCTAATCAAATGGCAAAATCAATAGCTTGAACACATCAAATGAATGGAAAACAAATGTCTTATTCCTGACTTGTTTTTTAACAACGTTGCGAGGTAAAAATAATGCTTACGTACCCTGATCATGAGTTTGTTGGTACCCTGTTGAAACATACTCTTCTGAACAAACGCGCTGACAGTATAAGATAGCGATGGACACACTAACTACAATAAAAGTTTTCATTTTGTACTCCAGTATAAATGCATCTCATCAAATATTTTTATTTATATATAGTGTATTTATGAGTAATCTGATATCATTAGTCCCTGCGTAAATCACACCTATTGTTTTTATCTTTATCTATATACGACGATAAGCTATGTAAGTTGAATATTCTTATATCCTATCTTTAGGGAGTACCTGTGACGATCAATTTCATTCACATGTAGACCTAATCATTTTGAATATCATTTTTCCATTTCTCAAATGTCACTTTACTGTTAGATAAACTCATCATAGATACCAGGACTAAATTTTATATATACGCCAGACGCGCGTTTCGTCAACAAAAGACTCATCAGTGACGCTCGAATCCAAAAAAGTTTTAAAAAATCCAAAAAAAGTACGAAGTTAAAGAGCATTTTGATCCAAAATTCCTAAAAGTGTTGCCAAATACAGCTAAGGTAATCTATGCCTGAGTTAGAAAAGCCTTAGTATTTCAAAAAAATCAATTTTTTGCAAACAGTTAATTTATAAATATAACAATATCAAAGGAACACTGTTCTGTTCTACGACAGGTGCTTTTGTACTTTTGTTTAATTAGGTAGCAAACATGAACATGCTAATTTGAAAACAGGCACATAAAAAACATACACATACTCGTACTTGTATATACTTCATGTGAGTAAAAAAAACAACAAAAAAACGAAAAAACGAAAAAAAATAAAGAATCGAAAAAGATTCAAAATGTTAAACATATGTTAAAAATACGAAAGAAATCATATAAAAAGAAAATTACCATAAGGAAAAGCTGTATTAAGAACAGGCTACATTCCATTCCAAAGTTCATTATTGAGAAAGAAACAAAGCTAACGGAGAGAAGTCTGAAAACTCTACAGATACATGATTGCATGGTGTTCACTGTCACATATTTCTTTTATATCCAATACGAAAATGAAATTATAATACCTTTGTATAGATTGTACAACCCGATTTGAACGAACCTGGTGGAACGGCAAGTATTCATATATTTTTACTTACAACAATCTATCTTAAAATAAACTCATCATAGATACCAGGATTAAAATTTTATATTTACGCCAGACGCACGTTTCGTCTTCAAAAAACTCATCAGTGACACTCGAATAAAAAAATGTTTAAAAGACCAAAAAGAGTACAAAGTTGAAGAGCATTGAGGATCACAAATTCCTAAAAGTTTGGCCAAATACAGCTAAGGTCATCTAAAAGAAACTACTAAGATTTGCACTTAAAATGCAAACTTCTGACATATTTCTTGATATTAACTTCACAAAAATCAGACTAGACATAATATGTAGATGCAAATATACTTCCCACACTGCACTGTCGACCGAACACTCCACCAACAATAGTCTTATTGTCTGACGTAAGAAGAAGTTATTGCATGCATATGCCACCTTCAGGCTTATCTTGAGGAATACGTTTATAAGAAAACTCATCACAGAAACTTGATTTAAAATGTATACGCTAGACGCGTTTTTCGACCGCATATGATGAGGGACACTCCTATTAAAAAAGTAAAATGGCTAAATATAATACGAAGTATGGAGCATTAAGGACATAAGGGTCAGAAAGGTTCTGTCAAGATATTTATTTGATATAGACCTAGATGAACATAGAGGAATCGAATATATTCACGATGGGACTAAATCAAATAGCAGCCATGATCTTGGAGATTTTTTGTTAACAAGTAGTCAGTATTAGAAGTAGAGGTTAAATTCTTCTATCTCAATTTCAATATTTTGACAGAATATCAAGATTGTGTATCAAATTTTTGCTAGTCTAGATCTGTTTAACCCTCTTTAATCGGTCATGATATACTATCTGTCTGACGTATAACAAAAGTAGTATGTAAGTAGTAAACTAGTAAACTAAATCTTTTAACCTGAGAATATACTTTTGCTGACTATAGAACTTTTATAATTTGTATAATGCTTTTAAACGTCGTCATTGATAACTTCTGAACAAATACAAACACACGAAGAATAATCATAACCTGAGATATGAGCGATTTATGCAATGTTTTGTTGCGTGTTAAAAAAATCTAAATCATTCTGACAGTACAGATTTTGTTCAGTTAAGGTGGTACCCAACACCTTAACTAAAAATAATTTGGCTAGTTTAATTTTCATAAAATTATGACAAAGTATTTACTTTGACCCCTTGACAAAAATATAAAAATTAAAAAAAAAAATTGAACCAACCGTTTTATCAGAAAAATTACACTGGTTATATAGCAGTTTGACAAGCACTTATTTTGATCATCGACAAGCTAAATATTCCCTAAACAACACAACGTAATTAAAACTTTATCTGATTTTACAGAGTTATCTCCCTGTAGTGTTAGATACCACCTTAATACACATTATTCATTTTAGTTAGCGATGTCCCTTGATGGATTTTTAACAAAACTGGTAAGATGTGCAAATTTGAATTAAAAAATCCCCTCAACAGTAGCATATGGTGCTGAATTACATTTTGCTTTTATTGAAGAATTTACAAAATTGATAGAGTACCGTATATAAAGGAATTAGACTCAATGATATTCAAACTTGTTTATTGCTGGTCTTTCATTTTTGCTTTGTGCTTTGTCTATATGTCTTTTTAAGTTTCTTTGTTACATATATGACGTGTCACTGTACTTTTACATGCCGTCTTGCTTATTATTAGTTGTTTTTTAGTGATTAAACTTATAACACAATATTGACCGCTTTATGTTTAACATTTGACAGTGAACTGAAAACGCCTTGCATGGCACAAAAACAAAAGGTGTCGAAAAGACAAACAAGTTCACGAAATACTATATAACAAACCAAAGACTGACTAATACGGACCCCGCTAAAACTTATGTTGATCTCAGGTGCTCCGGAAGAGTAGTTCAATCCTGTTCCATTAGTGGTATGTTGCTCATTGTTTAGAGGGCACACTCAGTGATACGTTCTATTTTGTGAAGTCACGTTCTATTTTGTGAAGTCACGTTCAAGGTAAAGTAGACATAATTTTGGATACGAAAAATTGTAACATGTTTGTGGTGATTTCTGACACAGATGTTCAACAATTCAGTGAAAAAAGGGGAAATATTTTTAGAACAGTTTGGACTGGAACTGTCCTATTTGCGAAAATCTGTGTTTATCGAACGTTCGACTTGTGAACATATTGATGTCTTGTTGTGCCCAAAATTAATTTATGATATAAAAAAAGGCCAACGTAGATACAAGTATCTTGTCTAAGGGAGTGATAAATCCTACTATGTAAAGGATCACGCTGATTCAAACAATTTTTTTTCTGAAACTCACATTATCAAACTGCTTGATTTTTTAATTGACAACATATGTGTTACGTTCGGGGAAAGTGTTTTGCAATAGACTGTCGGCATTCCAATGGGAAATCAAGTATGTCCCTCTTCTTGCCGGCTTGTTTCTTTATTATTATAAGGTGACTTCATACAGGAACTTCTTAGGGAGAAAGATAAAAAGTAAGCAGTATCCTTTAATCTACTTTCCGCTATATAGATGACGTTCTTCCACTAAATAATTCAAAATGTGTTGACTATGTTGGACGCATCTATCCCATCGAACTATAGATAAAGGATACAACAGATACAGTAAGTCGGTCTTATATATTGACTCACATCTAGAAATTGAAATAAAAAACATATGTGGAAACTTTTAAACATTGCAGTTTAATCTATGATGTTAATTTAATATTAACAGTATGTAATTTAAGAAAATTAGCAAGTATTAAAATCAAGTTATCTTTATTCTAAACAATTCATAAAAATAGTGAAAATGACAAATTATTTGTAAGTGCATGCAATATATGCAGAAATGATTTATAACCTACCTCTCAGTCTTAACGAATTTATTGACATTGGAACTTTTGAAATGACTTTTGAATTTTATCGATGTTAAAGTTTGTATTTATGTTAGCACAATAGTATTTGGTATACGTAAACTCGTCGTCGATACCAGGATTAAATTTTGTATTTAAGCCAGACGAGCGTCTCGTCTGCAAAAGACTCATCAGTGACGCCCGAATCTAAAAAAGTTAAAAAGGTCAAATAAAGTACATAGTTGAAGAGCATTGAAGACCACAATTCCTAAAAGTTTTGCCAAATACAGCTAAGGTTATATATTACTGTGGTAGACCAGCCCTATTATTTCAAAGTTTCAAAAAGTTTTGTAAACAGTTAATTCAATTATATGACAATACCAATGATAATTCAGAAGTGCTGACTACTGGGCTGGTGTTACTCTCGGGGAATTAAAACTCCACCAGCAGTGGCATCGACCCAGTTCTTGTAAATAAACTCATCATAGATACCAAGCTTAAATGTTGTATTTACGCCAGAAGCGTTCCGTCTACAAAAGACTCACCAGTGACGCTCAAATCCAACAAAGGTAAAAAAATAAGTCAGAATAAAGTACAAAGTAGAAGAGCATTGAGGACCAAAATTCCTAAAAGTTTTGCCAAATACAGCCACGGTTTCATTCCTGATGTAGAAAAGCTTACGTTTTTCAAAAATTCATAAGTTTTGTAACCAGTTAATTTTAAGATATGACCATATCAATGATAATATATGTCAGCACAGAAGTGCGGACTACTGGGCTGGTTATACCCTTGGGAAATAAAAACTCCACCAGCATTGACATCGACCCAGTGGTTGTAAATAAACTCATCATAAATACTAGGATTAGATACTGTATTAGCATTGACTTCTATCATTTCCAAAAAGTTTAAATTGGCATGCACATTTATAATAATGTTATAAAAAGCGTTTTTAGTTTAATTTCTAGTGTTGTATTTACATAGAGGCCAGACATATCTCTGTGATCATAGTCTTTTCTCTGACGCAACTCTCGTAGATATAAGAAGATGTGGTATGAGTGCCAATGAGACAACTCTCAATTCAAGTCATAATTTGTAAATAAGGTGCGACAGTTACAAAAGGAACAGTCAAACTCATAAAACAGACAAATCATAGTACACGATAAAACTAAAGACTAAGCAACACGAACCCCACCTAAAACTTGGGTGATCTCAGGTGCTCCGGAAGGGTAAGTAGATCCTGTTCCACATGTTGCACTTGTCGTGTTGCTCAGGTTTTTATAAACCCGGTAAATAGTCTAATTCTGTAGGTCACATTTATGAAAAGGTAAGGGGATTGTAGTTGCTACGTAAGAAACATATCCGATATCATCTGTGAAACGGTTATGTAAAAGGTAAAAGTAAACCATTAATTAAGAGGTCAAAGTCCGGTCTTCAACTTGGAGCTTTGGCTTACACCGAACAGCAAGCCTTAAAGGGCCAAACATGATTATATAGTGAAACAATTCAAACTGGAAACAAACGGTCTACTTTATGTAAAAAACGAGAAACGAGACACACTTATGAACCACACTAACAAGCAAAAGCATTTTACATCAGGTTCCTGACGTAAAACAGGTGAGAACAAATGAAGCGGGTTTGAACGTTTTAATAGGTACCAACATCTCATATTTATTGATATTGAGCTACTCAATTTTTTTTCTGTCAGTCATAAAAATCTCGAAAATGCCATTGATGTTTAAATTTTTGTATCCCAAGATTTTTTTCAGGTTGGTAAATAAATAATTACTTTAAAAATATCCTTTAAAGCAATGAAACTTTAGCTGGCGATTTTAAAATTAAATCATTCTTTTTACATGTTTCATTAAAATATGAGAATTAGAATAATATTTTTTTAACAGATACTTACATTAACTATATATATCAATATCAATCAATATGTTAAACTTTTACACGAACTTTGTGTAGCTCAAGCTACAAAGATATTTTTTTGTCATGCATCCGATTTCACTGAGATAGATGCACACGCCCGATGAAGCTAATTTGTTTAGCGAAATATTGCGTGAATAATATATAAAATATAACAACTAATTTTATAACACTCATTAGTGTGTTAAAGTAACATTCTTAGACACTTATATAATTTAATTTAGTAACTGCATTAGTTTATTAACAAAAAAGGGAGGAAAGATACCAAAGGGACAGTCAAACTCATTAATCTAAAACAAACTGACAACGCCATGGCTAAAAATGAAAAAGACAAATAGAAAAACAATAGTACACATGACACAACATAGAAAACTAAAGAATAAACAACACGAACCCCACCAAAAACTAGGGGTGATCTCAGGTGCTCCGGAAGGGTAAGCAGATCCTGCTCCACATGTGGCACCCGTCGTGTTGCTTATGTGATTACAAATCCGGTAAATACTCTAATACGGTAGGTCACATTCATGAAAGGGAAGGGGATTGTAGTTACGACGTAAAGAAAATATCCGATATCATTTGTGAAACGGTTTATTTACAAACTGATCCACATCTAGATAGATTGAATGTTGATTGTTACTATTTTTAGACACTATTATATATATATGTCGTGTACAAGTTGCGATTTTGTACAGGTTATAACATGTACAAAAATATTGTACATGTTATAACTTGTATAATGCAAAAATACAAGTTATAACATGTACAAAAGTACCTCATACATGTTATAACCTGTACAAAATATTGCTTAAAAATGCTTTTAACTTGTACAAAATCGAAAAATAAAGGTATTTTTCTGTTATCGCAAGAGATGATATTGACCTCAATAGCATTTTCATAACTTTTGTATTATTCCTTCATGTTAGTGTGTTTTGTCCTTTTTTGGTACAGTTATAATGTCCAGGGGTCGGTATAACGAAGCATTCCTAAGACCTGTTGTCATAAGATATATCTTAGGACATGTATTATGATCCTCTTATGACTATCTATGGACATATCTTTATTTGATGAATTATAATTGTGAGTGTCCACTTTGAAGACAATAGTAAAATACTTTCTTTCTAGTTGACACTAAAAGACATTAAGAGGATAGCCAGGATAGATGTGTCTACAAATAAAATTGGGAATTGAAATGGGGTATGTGTCTATAAGACAACAACCCGCCCATGGAGCAGATAACATCTGTAGGCCACAAATACATGCTTTCAAAGTAGAGTATATATTTAAAACATCAAAATGACATTCGCCTCATGCAATGATCTTATAGTTTATAAACAAAAATTGAGTTATAAATTTACATAAGTCATGCTGAAGGCCAAAAATGTTGAAGAGTAGATCCAAAGATATTGATAATGAAGCGTGGTCCAAAGAAAACTATTTCAGCTCTCTCTTGCTTTAACAGAGTAAGCATATATATAAGACATTGTTTTAGTCTTTGAATGCTATAAAAACGAGAGAGAGGAGTATTTCCCAAAATTATTAGGAATCGTTCTTAAATTTTATGGAAGAATTTAGTTACTAGTATCCAATGTAATTGTCGTTGAGGAATGCAAGCTTTTAGTAAATTGTTTCACACTTATTTAAGCCATGATGGACTGCATAAAACATACAATTACATGAAAACACATTTTGCCAACATAAGTCATGAAACATATATTTCTGAAACTTTGTGATCATTGTCCTCTACAGAAAAAAGACACGTTCTGGCCTATTTATTGTTGTTCTTTATGCATTGGTAAATTTAAATGTATATTTTACTTCATTAAGATTTATTTTAAATTTTGTACAAGTTAAAACCATTTTAAAGCAATATTTTGTACAGGTTATAACATGTATGAGGTACTTTTGTACATGTTATAACTTGTATTTTTGCATTATACAAGTTATAACATGTACAATATTTTTGTACATGTTACAACCTGTACAAAATCGCAACTTGTACACGACATATATATATGTTATAACATGTACAAAATATTGCTTAAAAACGGTGTTAACTTGTACAAAAATTAAAATAAATATAAAGGAAGTAAAATAGACATTAAAATTCATTAATGAATAAAGAACAACAATCAATAGTCCAGAACGTGTTTTTTCTTTACAGGAAAATAAACTTACAAAGTTTCAGAAATGTATTCTTCATGACTTATGTTGGCATAATGTGTTTTCATGTAATTGCATGTTTTATGCAGTCCGTCATGGCTTAAATCAGTGTGACACTTAAAGCATACATTTCTTTTCTCTTTTATTTACTTTAAGCATGAATTATCTTTGAAATTCCTAGATGACAATACACTAGATTCTAGTAACTAAATTCATCTGAAATTTTTAAGAACTATTCCTTAACATTTTGCGTAATACCCCTCGTTTTATAGCATGCAAAAACTAAAGTAATGTCTCATATGATTAATCTGTAAAAGCAAGCGAGAGCTGAAATTGTTTTCGTTGGACCACGCTTCATTATAAATATCTTTTAATTTACTTTCAACATTTTTTACCTTCAGTATGACTTGTTTAAATTTATACCTCAATTTTTTTTTTTTTTGGATAAATTGTAAGCTATCATTGCATGAGGCGAATGTCATTCTGATGTTTTAGATATACATATCCTCTGCTTTGAAAGCAGGTATTGGTGGCCCTCGGCTGTTGTCAGATCTATGGTCGGATTGTTGTCTCTTTCACACATTACCTATTTCCATTCTCAATTTTATTTGTAGAGAAATCTATCCTGGCTATCAGCTTAAAAATACCTGATCCTGACGTCCCAAAAAGGTCTTGTCCCTCTTAAAATGATCACAAAGTAAGGAATACAGGAGAGGTGTCTAATGAGGGTCTTAGGATAGTCAAAAATTTATTCTCATTTATTATCTTATTAACTTTCATTTTCCTGCTTAATCTTTGTAGGTTGCCGGATTATTATGAGTTGTCAAGAATAACCCTGCAATGTATTGATTTTAAGCAATGGTGCACCATTTCAACCTTGAACTTTATCATAACCGATACAGTGACACCTTCAATAGATATAGGAAGATGCGGTGTTAGTGCCAATGAGACAACTCTCCATCCAAACAACAATTTAAAAAAGTAAATCATTATAGGTCAATGTACGGTCTTCCACACGGAGCCTTGGCTCACACCGAACAACAAGTTATAAAGGGCCCCAAAATTACTAGTGTAAAACCATTTAAACGGGAAAACCAACGGTCTTATCTATATATAAAAAACGAGAAACGAGAAACATGTATAAATTACATAAACAAACTACTGTACTGCACATATTGAGGTTAATAACATCTGTTGCAATAATAGAAGCATATTTTTAGTTTTCAAATTTGTACAAGTTAAAACCATTTTTAAGCAATATTTTGTACAGGTTATAACTTGTACGAGGTATTTTTGTACATGTTATAACTTGTATTTTTGCATTATACATGTTATAACATGTACAATATTTTCGTACATGTTATAACCTGTACAAAATCGCAACTTTATAACTTGTATTTTTGCATTATACAAGTTATAACATGTACAATATTTTCGTACATGTTATAACCTGTACAAAATCGCAACTTGTACACGACATATGCATTAATAGAATGATGTGGGTGAATCCTAACGAGACAGTAATCAAATGACAGAACAATAAAAAGGTGTCTATCATTGTCTATACGATACTAATTCTAAGCTATCAATCGCCCCTAGTCTATAAAAAGAAAATGCGAATTGATTAAATTGTAGCAATTAAATATATCTGCCAGAAATTCGAATTTCTTGATATAACATTCGACCACAATCGTGTCGGTTCCAATACTTGCGACACACAAGAAAACACATCTAGGGAAACATGATTTATATATCAGTTGTACCAAAATGGCCTTATACAAGCTTTTAGTGACTACTCTTAAAACCTGTTTTGTCTCGTCTTATTTGAGTTTGTTTTTTGTGTAACTGGTTTGATATGTCTCGTTGAAAAGTTTCATGTGCAATAAATTATTATAAAGATTAGACCGTTTGTTTTCGCCGTTTGATTAGTTTTCACTAGTCATTTTGGGAGCCCTTTTTAGCTTGTTATTCGGTGTGTGCCAAAGCACAATGTGGAAGACCTTACTGTCACCTAAAACGGTTTTCTTTTACAAATTGTGCCTTGGATGGAGAGTTGTCTCATTGGCACTCATACGACATCTTCATATTTCTATTAATACACGGCAATATTTTAATCAGGTTTGTGATGCCACGAAAAAGTTTCCTTCTAAAAAGGCCTTCTACACGGAGCCTTGGCTCACACCGAACAGCAAGCTATAAGGCTTATTTTTGGATTGTAATTGATTATGGTAATGTATTTAAAGGTTACAACTTATTCAGGCAAAGTTGTGTTTCTTTGTTACATATGATGTGACTCTGTACTTATACATCCTGTTATTGTGCTATGGTCAATTTAAATTCTTGTTTTTCATTTTTGCTATTGTGCTTTGTTTATATGCCTTTTTGTGTTTCTTTGTTACATATGAAATGGCTCTGTACTTATACATACTGTCAATGACCTGTTGTGCTATGATTATTTCTATTTTTGTCTTTCATTTTTGCTTTAAGTACTTAGTAAATATGCATTTTGTACTTCTTTGTTACATATTTGTTTGTTTACAAATAGTGATAAGATTAAAACACAATGTTGACTGCTGTACGTGTATTTTTGACATGTTTACCTATTATGTCTGTTTGTTTTGTTCACACAATATAATGGATATGTTTGCAACTGTCATACAAGTGAGAGGTTACGCTAGCTGTTAACCCAGGTTTAATCCACCATTTTTTACATAAGAAAATTTTGCACCAAGTCAGGAATATGATAATTGCTACTCATAAGTTTGATGTGTTTGAGCTTTTGATTTTTCATATGATTAGGGACTTTCCGTTTAGAATTTTCCTCGGAATTTTGTATTTTTGTGATTTTAATTTTGATCTATACGGTTCTGGTTCTTCTATTCAGCCCCTGTGGATTTTGGCTTCTCTGTTTCGTCAATGCGATTTTATATATTTAAACCTTTATTTTACATTTACTTTCTAATATTTTGTAAAATTATTGCGACAATAGTTTACTGATGTTCAAATATAGTTTATTGAGTAAATAGAGACAACTCTATGCTACGAACAAAATCTGAGGGAATCGCATTTCCTAAAAAACAGCGAGAGTTTGTGTGTCGTCAGGGTAAGTGTCTCATGTGTGTGTCAACAGCTATGCGAGTTCATACTCATTCACAATGTCACAATCAGCAATAGAACAATATCGGTAAAATAACAGAGCAGACGACTCAGTAGTTATTACAGATCTAATACCACTAAAACATGTTGCTAGAGAGTTGAGACACCAACACATCTTTATTGTCAAACAATTCGTGATGGTATTCGTAAAACTTATGTAGTGTCGATTTCTGTCGTTCTTCCATAATTCTATTCGGTCAGTGTTTTTGTAAGTAGCACATCCTTGTTAATATTTACCTGAAGTATTATAGATTGTTATAGTCTGGGAGGCGTGATTTGTCGTGGACGGACATCGATATCGGTGTAAACATTTAAAATAGATCTGACAAGGCCATGATAGCTAAAAAAAAACAAAAAAAAACCAGACAAATAATAGAACAAAAGAGACAACATAGAAAACTAATGACTAAGCAACACGAACCCCACCAAAAACGGGGGTGATCTCAGGTGCTCTGGAAGGGTAAGCAGATCCTGCTCCACATATGGAACCCGTCGTGTTGGTCCTGTTATTACAAACCTTTAAATAGTTTAGTTTGGTAGGTCACATTCGTCGTGAAAAGGGGATTGGATTGTAGTTACGACATACGAAACATATCCGATATCATATGTAAAACGGATATTCAGTAACGGTCATCCAACTCGTGATGGCGTTCGTAAAATTTACGCAGGGATGATTTCAACTTCACCGTTTGGAACTCTTGGTTTAATAGCTTCCTTGTGATCAGCAATCCTCTATCGAGGAAATCATGATAGGAAAAAACAATCCCGGATATATCGTATCAATTGGGAGATATATACTCAGGCGCTGCTGGAATGTTGCTACATGGAAATGGAAAGTTCACAATTGTGAAGCTTAAAACCATCCCTTTTGTCGTAAAGTTTTGTTTTCAACCAACCCTCATTGTCAATTTCTAGATGTGAATATGAAAAAAGAAGATGTGGTATTATTGATAATGAGACAACTCTCCACAAGAATCCAAAATGATACAGAAATTAACAACTATAGGTCACCGTAAGACCTTCAAGAAAGAGCAAAGCCCATTCCACATAGTAAGCTATAAAATGCCCCGAAATGACAATGTAAAACAATTCAAACGAGAGAACGGCCTGATTAATGTATAAAGAATGAAAGAAACACAAATATGTAACACATAAACAAACGACAAAGATATGAGGCAGACTTAATTGCATCTGTTGTATACATTCTTTATCTCTAGTTCGACGGGATAGATGCGTTCAACATAGTCACCAATAAGAACCGACATATAAGTACTAAGACAGTGTTCAAAGGGCAGTAATTCTATCTCAATCAAGTAAACTATTTTGGATATCATCTGGTTGAGTGGTTTTTTTTTAAACCGGAACTCTATTTGTAAAATTATACAGATCTAAAAATATAACACGTTATCGTAAAAAAATGCATAACTTAATTACTTTCAAGCCTATACGTTCTTGGTAGAAACCAAACGAATCATCAATGTATATGATAGCGTTTCTGATGTCGTTTGAATTATTTAGGATTGTCAACATAGGGAGCTATGATTTTAAGCATAATTCAATAAACTCATCATAGATACCTGCCTTAAATATTTGCAACAGACGAGCGTTTCATCTACAAATACTTATCAGTAACGATCGAATAAAAAAGTGAAAAGGCCAAATAAAATACGAAATTCCGAAATATTTGTCAAACACAACTAATAATTGTTTTTCTACATTAGTTGGCCATTTCGACAATAAATGTCTGTTTAGTGATGCTCGAGGTCACTTTAAATATTTGAAAAGATAAAACATATTAAAAAAGGAAGAGCTTTTAAACCAAAAAGGACAAACGTATAGCCAGAGCCCTGATAAAGAATCAGAACTATGCATGAGTGAGACATATTCCTTAATGTAAAATTAATTGTATTAATTTGAATAACACAAAATTCATATTTTCATGCCAATACATTAGTACTGGCTACTGGGCTGATGATAATCTCGTGTACTAAACTGCTCACCAGCATATATGTTTCGACCCAGTGATTGTCATCAACAGTACCATTTTTCTGCACCAAATGTGCGTTTCGACAATAGATTTCTCTTCAGTGATACTCAAGATCAAAATATTTAAAAAGCACTAACATATAAAAACAGGGAAGGGCTTATGAACCAAAAGTATAGCAAAAGACGGGCAAGAAAGCAAAGATTTATATGAGGGGTTGTATTCCTTGATTCCCAAAAATTCCCAAAATTGTGTTATAGCAAATTTTGAAAACACAATAGTCATTTGGCTACTAGGCTGGTGATACTCTTATGAACTAAAGTGTTGACCAGTAGATGTTTCGACCCAGTGGTAGTAATATCATTCCCGGTACCAATTTCTCTGCATCAGATGAGCATTTCGACAATAATTTTCTCTTCAGTGATGCTCGAGACTAAAAATTTGAAAAGCCAAAACACATTAAAAAAGGAACAGCTTATAAACCAAAAAGAGTGACAAAAAGTAAAGCGAAAGCCGGTCAAGGAAGCAATTTTAAATAATTTCCAAAAGTTTGCAAAAGCAAGTTTAAGTTATACAATATCGGTACCAAAATAAGGTAAAATTGAGAATGGAAACGGGGAATGTGTCAAATATTTTCACTTTCAACTAAGTGAAAGAGCATAAAACACCCCTAAGCCACCAAAACCTCTTCAACACATGCAGTCTTAATTGACAAGGGTTGTCAGTTTTCCTATTGAAATTGGTGGTATTCTCTGGACACTCCAGCTTCTTTCACCAATAAAAAACTGGCAACCGAGAAATATCTTAAAAGTGGCGTTAAAACACTAACAATCAATCGATCAACACAGCCAGAAAATCCTGCATCTGGAAACATACTTCAGAGGGCCCTTTAACAAAACAAACATCGACATCACACTAAACTCCAAAAAATTATAATTGAACCAAAATTTAAAAAATAACATTCAATCATTCAAGACTAACAAAAGCCAAATGTTCTTGAAATGCGGAGGGGTAAAACAGTTTTATGAGATCTGAACCCTCCCCCTATACCTATATTTATGACCATATAAATGTCAACAAAATAGTGCTGACTATCTGGCTGGTGATAATCTCATGGAAGAACTCTCCACTAGCAGTTGCATCGACCCGGTGGTTGTAAATGAGTTCTTCTCTTTTTCTAATCTGATCAAAGGTTTTTTCTACTCTTTATTCCACTTTGCTTCCTGATCGCATTAAGAAAAATCCGCATCCCTATAATTAAATAAACGTTTTTGAAAAAAAGTCAGAATGTGAATATACATAATTATGTTCAAACTCTTTCATGTAATTTCTTAGTAGTAACGACAAACAAAAGAACTTGTCAATTGGATATTTTGTTCGCTAAAAAGATTTCGTATATTGCCTCGTGTTATCGAAATTACAATGGGCAATACTGATGGCGGACCTTTTTCTTTATTGGTAGGAATCTGAATGTATATCTAAAATCGATCAGCAAATACCCATCAAAACATCATCTGATACAAAGTCTAATAATACCTTTGAATATTGGGATGATATGTAGGCTTCCAATAATGACGAATTCAAAATATTCACTTAAAAAAAACCCATCCTGTTGAGCTTACTTCAAATAATGTTTACACTAGCAAATCACATGTCGTATAGTCACTTATGAAACTACACTCATTAAGTTAAAGTTTGAAGGTGATTGGCCCAGTAGGTTCAGAGGAGAAGATTTTTAAATGTAAGCAAACTTGATGAACAATTGTGTAAAATTGTCTTAAAAGAGCAATATTAAACTCTTTAAGGGGTCAATTGACAATATTGGTCGTATTAACTTTTTTGTAGATTTGACTTTGTTGAACATTATTGCTGTTAAACAGATTATATCTTTCTAAAATAATATTCAAGATAATAGCAAAACGTGCAAAATTTCCTGAAAACTACCAATTTAGTGGCAGGAATCAAAAAAGTGGGTTGTTCGATTCGTCTGATAATTTCAGGAACGCCGGATAGATTTTGACATATTGACAATTTGAGTTTTTGGCCCCGTAGTTTCAGAGGAGGAGACTTTTAAAATAGTTTACGACGAAAGACGACGACGGCAGACGACGGACGCCAAGTGGTGGCATTTATCAGCTAAATACGACTCGGAAACAAAAAACACTTATGAACAGAACCACTCAGTCAACAAACGACAACTACTGAACATCAGATCCTGACCAAGGAAAGCGGGTTTAAACGTGTTAATGGTACCAAAGCTTCACCGTTATCTGAAACAATAGTGTAACATCACAACATAGAAAGCATAGGCGGATCCAGGGGGGGGGGTGGGGGGCCCGCCCCCCCCCCCTTTCGTGGGAAAAATTTGGTTGATTATATAGGGAATCATTGAAGCATGACTGGAGCGGGCCCCCTCTTAGGTCAGTCAGCCCCCCCTTAGGAAAAGTTCTCGATCCGCCACTGGAAAGACACACTATAATATATCGATTGAAACGGCTCCTTACTCAATCAAAATACATAATTTACACTAGTGAACCTAGTCTACACTAAACGTTTATGAATCAATGTTTTATTTATCTTAATTTCAACGCTGATACTTATGTACTATATATTAAACATATGTATAGTTTCCAAGGATTTGTGTAGTAAGATACGTAACAATAGATATGATCAGGCAGAGCTGGGAACAGTATAATATTATATTTATGTTCCTGGGCAGAGTAAGACGACTTTTGATCACTTTTTAAATGTTTTAAAAAATCCACGTGTTGCATTACTTTATTGGAAATGCCTGCAGCAGGAGTGTGTGTAATTGTTAGATCAACCAATCAACAGCCTGATTGACAGTCAGTGCGATTTTTTTGTGATCGGAAAAAACGGAAATCAGGTACCCGAAAAACGTGTTGAATATTCATATGTGTACAAATTTATTGATTAGGTAAGAAAACATCATCATATACATTACTAAACAAAAATCTAACCAAACAGTTAAGCCTGCGAGAGTATCGATCAACCTATCGAACCGGTTCTTATTACAGATTCAAAAAGTTTTTGTCTTTGTGTTGACTTTTTGGATTCCAGGTGTTCGAAGTATATTTCGCCGTTTATCTGGTACAAGCTTGATATTATATATTTAGAAAAGAATCACACAAACATATTCTGACTTCAACTTATAATATTTATGCAACACAACATTCTGAGAAGCCCAAAAATAAATATGCAACTTTGTTTACAAATTTTCACCTGAAGCCGCCATGTTTGATTTCGAACTTACAGGTTGAGTAACTAATTACTAAGCACATCAGCTAATGACATAAGCACTAGTCATTTGCAGTGCAGGTATAAACAAAACCATCTTTATTTTACCACAAGCTGTATGTATCTTTTATTCCGGCATTATAATTTTAAGTTAAAAACAAATTTTAGAGAAGTAAATAGTGACTGTGAAATTATCTCCCTTACTGTAATACTGACTAAAAAAATATTTTTTTAATGAATACATGTCTTCATTTTTCAATATTTATACCATAAAAAAATAAAAGCAGCTTAAGCACAGGCACTTACATGTGTCTCTGAAAAAAGAAATCTATCAACTTTATTATATTACATGGAAAAATGTCAAATCGGTTGCAGTTTTCCGTTATATTTTGATTTTATAGTTGTCTATACCACTGAAACTTGTTATCCCATAAATCTGCATTAAATTATCTACTATAGGGTGTATAACATGCTTATTCCATGATTGGAATCATTCTCAGTAGGTCTTCCAAGTACTTCAACCTGAATTATTTTGTTTTATCACAGTCCTACGTGTAATTGGAAGGCATCCTTCAACATGTTCAAGTGATTCAGACATCAAATGAATGTGTTTCATACACGATTGTGTAGATAAATCAATGTTCAGTTTAGTGGGGTAAACACATTATTGTTTTACCAATTTTCATTTGTCTTCAAGGGTTGTATGAAAATATCATGAGATCTGACATTATAGGATTTCCTATCAGATTTGGTTGAAACAAGTTAATTAGTTCATGTACATAAAGTCATTGAGGAAACTACCCAAGTTATTGAAGTTAATGGGGCAGAGGTATAATATCGCACACTCAAATTTGAATATTCACATTGTGACATGTTATTTTGTTGTTGTAGATAAACTATTGCTTCACCAGATGAAGATGTAAACAATGCCTGCAGGTCATTATGACCCTCAGACTTCTTACAATGGTGATGATTCTGCAGCTAGCATTCTAAAAACAGTACAAGCACAGGTATATACTAATCTACACATACATTGACCTATGATCGTTTACTTTTACAAATTGTGACTTGGACAAAATGTTGGATGGACAGGTGTCTCATTGGCACTCATAACATGTACATGTCATACATGTACATGTACTACATTTTATATCTCTATACATGATGAAACAATTGAAAAAGGGTAATAAATGTTAGGAGTACCCACGCATTAACCTTTGTACAAATGTGTAACACAACTGAAGAACCTTGGAGTTTTATTACAACCTTAACACTTTATAAGAAATAAGAACCAACTCTAAGATCAGTTGGAAAGGACTTACATTTTTAAATCATCTGCCAGAATATCCATTTATGAAAATTTAGAAATGGAGTAACTTAGACCAGGACATTTACAAAACACTGCATTTTATGACAAAAATAATTGTTTTCTCCATTTTTTTGTAAGGCCCTATAAAAAGATCTGTGGTCCCTTGTATGTCCTCATAGAAAAAAGAGTCGGTAAGTAGACATTTTTATTGCCCCCCCACCCCCCACCCACAGCAGAGCGGGCATTAAGTTTAATCCATGTCCAACTGTATGTGCGGACATCCCAATTATTTTGTTTACACAAAACACAGATCAAGTCTGGATTTGGGTGGCGTCACTTACCATTCTAGAGTTATTCCCCTTTACATTCTCTAATTTGGGTTTGCCTCAACTAAATGTTGTTAATCTTAAACAGGGCTTATAACATGTTTTACCACAATACAAAGATCAAGTTTGAATCTGCTGGAGTAATTTTTACCATTCTAGAGTTATGCCCCTTTAAAATGGAAAACTTTATTATTTTGCATTGTGTTTTATTTCCATTCTCATACTAAATTTGACATTTTCAAATTTTATGAAATCATACACCATGCTCTCCACAACAAAACTCAGATAAAGTACTAAGATGGGTAGTGTCACCTTTCCTCAGTTATATCCCTGTATAGTGTTGTATCCCAGGGTGGGCATCATCGGTGTCCCATAGACACATTTCCTGTTTATCTATTGTCTAAATCCTGGTTATTTCATAGAGTTAGGTTTCAGTATTATTCATACCCCTTCTGTAAGTTCACCACTTTATATATGTGTTTGGTTGTGAAATAAACATGCATGTTATGCTTTTTGATAAATTTGTTGCATTCTGTTAGAAACTGTTGCACTGGTATTTTTTCCCAGAGCAAATTTATTCAATTGATACATTTAGATCTACATGCAATGACATGTATTGCATTTGAACTGATACATGTGATATGTACATTTACACCTTTGTAATTGTATGTGTATCTTAATTTTTTGGGTGTGTCCTTGGATTTATCAAGCTGTGAGTCTCTGCTGGTAATGAGAAGATTCCATTTTTGGCAGTCAAGATCACTGCATTTAAGTTTTATATTTTAAAGTCTGGCTTGTTTGGACTAGAATTACAAAATTTTTATGCCCCATCTACGATAGTAGAGTGGCATTATGTTTTCTGGTCTGTGCGTCCGTTCTTTCGTCTGTCCCTTCATCCTGTTTCCTGTTTTATCAAATTGGTGTGGCCTAACGTTATTTCATTTTATTAGGGCCCCGCCTTTAGGCGGGTCGCCCTATAGTGATCAGTCTGTCTGTCCGTAACACTTTAACTTTGTGTCCGCTCCATATCTAGAGAACCATTATGATTTCATTCTTTATACTTTACATGTTTATTAACCACCACCAGAGGGCGTGTCATGATGTATGTACAACTTCCTAGGTCAAAGGTCAAGGTAAAAAAACTGGTTTCAGTTGACAACCCTGTGTCCTGTGGTGAAGATCGTGTCCGCTCTATATCTTGAGAACCGTTATGATTTCAAAGTTTATACTTGACATCCATTTTAACCAACACCAGAGAGTGTGTCATGATGTATGTACAACTTCCTAGGTCAAAGGTCAAGGTCAAAAACTTTGGTTTCAGTTGACAACCCCGTGTCCTGTGGTGAAGATCGTGTCCGCTCCATATCTAGATAACCATTATGATTTTATACTTAATACTTATCATGTTTATTAACCAACACCAGAGGTTGTGTCATGATGTATGTACAACGTCCTAGGTCAAAGGTCAAAGTCAAAAACTTTGGTTTCAGTTGACAACCCTGTGTCCTCTGGTGAAGATAGTGTTCGCTCCATATCTAGATAACCATTATGATTTTATACTTAATACTTATCATGTTTATTAACCAACACCAGAGGTTGTGTCATGATGTATGTACAACGTCCTAGGTCAAAGGTCAAAGTCAAAAACTTTGGTTTCAGTTGACAACCCTGTGTCCTCTGGTGAAGATAGTGTTCTCTCCATATCTAGATAACCGTTATGATTTCAAAGTTTATACTTGACATCCATTTTAACCACCACCAGAGGGCGTGTCATGATGTATGTACAACTTCCTAGGTCAAAGGTCAAGGTAAAAAAAACTTTGGTTTCAGTTGACAACCACATGTCCTGTGGTGAAGATCGTGTCCGCTCTATATCTTGAGAACCGTTATGATTTCAAATATTATACTTGACATTCATTTTAACCAACACCAGAGGGTGTGTCATGATGTATGTACAACTTCCTAGGTCAAAGGTCTGTCTGTCTGTTGGTCTGTCCATCGCTAACAAATTTGATCCACACTATGAGACTATGTAATAACTTCAAATAATGCTTCATATCAGATTATCCATACAACTTATTTACCCCACCTTATTGACAGCGGGGCCCACAGAGATGGCTCCCATCTCAATGGTATCTAGTTTATTTTATAATCATTTAATAATTTGACAACATGAACTATTTTTAATTAATTGCCAATTTAAAAGTATAAACATGTACATGTTTCCTACTTTTATGTGTATCTTAAATTTGTTTGAAGGTTCAGTTGGTCGTACAATGATCTAAAATGTAAATGTTTATATTGAGAAAACTGTAGGTTTCCTCATAAACATGCTATTGGGGTTTAAAAATGATATTAAAAATCCTAATGTTACATGTTAATACAATCAGTGGTTTTCCTATTGTGTTGAGGGCCCAGGTCCATGCATGTACATACATTGTAGCAAGAATCATTTAAAATGATTTACCATGTGCAACAATACTGTAGAACAGAAACAGCTTCTTGCTCTAAGTGGGTCTCATTGGGGTCTAAGCGTGACGCAGGATTGCCGATTTTTTGTAAGCGGGACACGTGAAAGTCAAATTATTGTGTCGTGAAAACAGGAAATGAGGTCTAGCGGGACCCGGGAAATGACAAAAAAATGAGAATTGCTTACGTACATAGTGTAAGCGGGACACGGGAATCTGACAAAACAGTAAGCGGGATCCGGGATCGGAACCCACCAATGAGACCCCCCTCTAATATTAACATCTATTTGTCATATGAATTGTGACATAATATTAGTAGACTTGATTAATTTTGGTTTCACAAATACATCAAAAATACTTTTTCAAATGCAGTACAGACATGACAGATACCTCATTCTAAACTCAGTGTGGTTATTCAATTCAAAGTCATGTGACTTCCTAAAGAAATAACATTATGAAAAATTTTATGACTAATTTATGACACTGTCACCTAAATTTTTTGGTTGATTGATTCAAAACAATGGGTCATAATTATTTATTGTAAAATAAAAGTTAAAATTCAGTGTTTAGTACTGGTTGATGTAGAAGTGTATAAGCATGATATGTACATTTTTTGTACAAGGCTTTACGACAACAAACAAAGAATAAATGTCTCAGAATTTAAGATATTTAAAACATTGTACGAAAACATGTATATGCATCATTTATCTGTCGTATCAGTAATTAAATCTACATATAAATATGCATGATACATGTATGTACAATGTAATTGTTTTTCAAAAGAAAATATGCTTTAAAGTGTCAAATACAAATCACTCATGTTCACATGTTAGCCTCTGGTTTAAATTTCTTGTAAAAATTATTTACATTTAACAAATAAAATGTGTTCTCTAAAGCAGATATATTGTATTCCTTAAAGTGTCAATTAATTTACTAGGTTGAAATTTCAGTCTCTGGTTTAAATTTCCATGAATACATGTAGGTGCAGTTGTACAAACTACATACATTTGACATAAACATGTAATTCTTAATTAGATATGGTTTAGAGTGTCAAATATGATGTACTAAGTACACATGTCAGCCTCTGGTTTAAATTTCCATTAATTTGTGCAATTATACAACAGATAAATAACAAATTTCTAAATTCAATATTCTTTTAAGTGTTAGACACTGTTTCCAAAGTTAGCGTCTTTTTTAATTCTATTAATTGATGCAGTTGTACAAACAATATATCATGTACATAAACATTTGTATATAAACTATGTATTTCTATATTAAATTTTCTTCTATATAGTGGCAGACACTTAGTAGGTTCCCATTTCAGCCTCTTGTTTAAATTTCCATTAATTGGTTTAGTTGTGCAAACTATATCAAACATGTATTTCTAAATTCAATATTCTTTTAGAGTGAGACACTAGGTTCTCATGTTAGCGTCTTTTTTAATCTCCTTTAATTGATGCAGTTGTATAAACTATTAAATTTCATTCCAGTTGCTTTGTGGGTACATGTATTTTCTCACGCTGTAATATGATTTCAATAATTTATTATTAAAACGAACACAAACAAATTGTGTAGGAAATGATGTAAGCTAATAAATAGTGGAATAGTCACTGACATTCCAATCATTATGTATTTATAACACCTGAATGAGCACGCTCAGTGAGTCAGTTAGGAAAAGGGTTTTACCTGTAAACATTGCTTTTACCTGTCAGGTGTAAATTAAAAAATCAAATAAATTTGATATAAATTCAGTAATATTTAAATCAAATTAAACTTGTATCGGAACATTAAAACTTTATAGGTGTAAAAACATTTATATATGTTTATCTTGACAAACAAATATAACATGCTGATTAAATTTTTCCTTTTTTGAACCCTTATCAAAGGATTGAAAAAATGACAACACACATTTGAATACACAATACCTTGAACTCCCACAAATATTTGTGAACTCAAACACCCAGACACATTCTCATCATTGTCCTTTTGTCTAGGTCGTTGTAACATGTAAAAAATGTAAATGTACAAAATGTACATGTAAATAAATCAGTGCATATATTGGGGCATTATTGGAACGTAATTAAACCATTTTATTGATGTACAATAATATATACATTGATTCATTGTTGTATGACAGTGCATGTATAATGTGAATTAGGGAGTTATTATTCATGTAATCTTTTGTGGAAAAAATATATCTAAAGATATTCAGAGACACTTACATGTAAGAAAACGAGATTTATTGGATATTATATATGATATTTGTGTAAACAAGTTTGATATATATAATATATATATGATATGAATTGATATATTTGGAGATGCATGCATTTTACAAATTGTGACTTGGATGGAGATTTGTCTCATAGGCACTCATATCACATCTTCTTATATCTATATATTTCATTTGTGGATTTAAAGTAATTAACCAGTGTTTGTGCTATAGTATAGAATACCAGTGGATTAACATTCAAGAAATGGATTATTAATTTTTTCAGGAAGCAGAATTTGAAAGATTAACAAGAAAATTAGAAGCCGAAAGAGAAACTGTAGGACATAAGTTTAGGGAGGTGAGTGAAGGAAAGATCACATGAATAGTACTTATTTTTTGTGTTTATTAGACCCTTCTACAACAAATTTTGTTTTACATGCACACATATAAAAATTGCAGTTTTTATCCAACGCAATCATAGGTTTGAACATAGTTTTCAATTTAGACTTGTTTATATATATATACTTGTATATATCATATTTTTTTCATTCATTCATTATTTTGCACTTAAATCAAGCTGTTAGTTTTCTCAATTGAATTGTTTTGAAATCTTCATTGGGGGTCCTTAGGTAGCCAACTATGTGGTATGGCTTTTACCCATTGTTGAAGGCCTATGGTGACCTATAGTTATTGATTTTTTGTGTCACTTTGGTCTCTTGTGGTGAGTTGTCTCATTTGCAATCATACCACATCTTTGTTTTTTGATACATATTTATAGAGATAGAGCTAGACCAGTATGGAACACTTCACTTCATTATATTTTCAACTTCTTTCGGATTGTCTTCTCTTGTTGTCTGATGATTTCCATCAATTACAATTCACTTTTCTCTCCCAGGGGCTTTTAACATTATTGTAAGGTGATGCAATCTGAAATTTTTTCTTTATCATGTTTATAGATTGTGTTTAAGATATGATACGACAATTTTCAAAATGTCATTTCAAAATACGCTGTACAGCAGGATACAGTCACTGGAAGGATTTCATTATGTTGATGAAGATGATATATAAAAAGGAGTTTTAAACGGGTACTTTTTAAGTACACATAAATACCAGGAGTTACAGACTGCTTGTTAAGCCTTTAGAAGTATTTACAAAAAAATGTATGTCAGTCATATCAATACCTGATTGAGTCTATTTTTCTCCAAATTTTTTTTTATTGAAAACTAAGAACATGACAAGGTTCGAACTTCTCCTGAAATATAGAAGTTGATATCAAGCATATTAGCATATTCTTTCAGTATACATGGTTAAAATAAATGATAAATATGATTTAATAATCCAAACATTTTTGTCAAATGAATTCTTCCAGATGACCAACATTTTAATTGAACTTTTTATTTGAAAAATGTTTTGTTTACACAATGAACAGAAGAAATGTGGATATGAAGATAGAGTATACTAATTAACACAACCCCAATTACTAAGAGGTACATACATGTACCAGGAAATAACATACCATATGTTTTATCTGACAGTGCAGTATTTGGCATATCATAAATAAAGAATACAAACAATCTCTGATTTGAAGTAATTATGCTTTTTATTTGCATGTACTTTGAACTCCTTGTCCTAATTGTGATTTGTACATTTTTTTAAAGAAATAGGTAATACTAATGGAAAGCTGCTAAAAAGAGTGCCTTTTGAGACAGACAACTTTCTTCTTTTCTTGTCTTTTTATTTTTGTTGTCGTAAATAACACTTTAGAAAAAGACGACACTCCATTATAAAACAATCATTGAAGTAAGACAACATTATTGCACCATGACGGATCATACAGCATTAATTTAACTTAATAAATAACATTTTCATGAAGTCATTTTTTATGAAGTTTCATAAGAATTTATGATTAAAAGCAGGATATGATAAATTGAACAAGAAACTTATTATTTTCTAAAACTAAAATGAATTTCTGATATCAAAGATTGCTTGCAGTATTTATTTATGACTTTTGAAGTATTATGCTGTATAAGCAAGCATGATAAGTTTATGTTAAGATTGTTATGTATAAATACAATTACTAAGTTAAAAAGAATAACTTGACGTTATCTGTATTTTACATTAGCCTAAAAAATGAATCAATTAAATTACTTGGTATACCAGATATTCACTGGCTTGTAGACCACTTTTCAAAATGAAGACTTGTATTGACTTCACACAGGATGTTTTGTATAGTTTGATTTATACGGGTTATCTATCAGGTATTTTAAAGGTGGACCTAAAAATGTTGTATAATCGGTTTTAGGAATGCATTTGATTATTTTTTGGGCAATACATGTAGTTATTTTCACCTATCACTGATATTAGTCCTAAACAAAATTTAAATACACACTCAACAGCCAAATATTTCAATTCTGTGTCCACAAGTTGTAATTTATCAATGTTTCTGGTTATAAAACAATGTGTTGTTTCCTACCTGAATACTTTTGCAATGTGTAAGCACTTTAAAGATTAATCTTGACTTATTTTAAAACATGATTTATTCACTTTCATCAAATTATAAAGACACAAAGGTTTCAAAAATAAACTTGGTTTTAGTTACCAAGATATTTGAGTAATTTAAATTTTTCCTTTATATTCATTTCCCTGTTTAGATAATTACTCGTCTCAAAATAGCCAAAGTTTTCTTTTTGTTAAAAACATGCATTTCATGTTCACAGTTTACAGTTGAATGATATCAACTCTCATAAAGACATTTGATAAATTAAATCACTACTGTCTGGGTCAGCTAGAGGTAAAATTTATAACATGTATAAATTACAGTTGTACCGAAAATGATTTCATGTCATTAATTGATAGCTAAGTAGATGAAAGTAAAACTAATAAACAGGTGTTAAATGGCTAACAATACCTGATTGTACTTGGCTTTAATATCGCTGAGGTTCATATATTTAGCAAGCTAATTAGCAAGTTACTTGTGTGGTCATATAGGTTTGTACTAGAACCTATGATTGAATTTGTGCAAATATTTATGTTTTGAAATTGACATTTCCTATTAAATCTGAAAGTATAAGCCTCTTTGTGATATCACATTTGCTCCTATATATATATACAAACTGAAACGTTAGATTGCTTTCATTAAATGAATATGATATTAGATTTCCCAGAATGTAATCATGTTAACCAATGATTAATTAAAGGTTTTTGACCTGATTGGGAATCGAAAACAAAAATGTTTCTCTTTTGTGTGAAATACAGCCTAAAAAATATGAAACAACACATATTTTTCTACATAAACATAAAAAGTCTGACACACGATTTAATTACTATCTTTGAAATTTGCACATTTCATTAAACAATTAGACTGATTGTTATCTGCAATTTCAAATTGCAAGTAAAGGAAGACACTACAGCTATATAGTGTCACTGTGAGATTTTTAGGAGAAAACAATCACATAATTTTGTTGGGGTAATATACATTGTACGGTACTTGCATTACATAGTTCAGATAGAATTTATGAAATGGGTTTTCCATTGAATTAATGACATGATCTGAATAATTATTCTTATTAATGTCCATACATATTATATGTGTGCATTTGATGCATCTGACAATATAAGTACATATGAATTTTAAAAAGCTTGTACATTTATTTGTACTCTGCATGTTGTATATGTACAATATTAGAATTGGGTTGCAGCTTGTTATGGATAGTTTATAACTTGTTTGCTTCTCCCAGAATACCATTTATTTGTTTTGGTGTTTGGACTAGTTTTTACCTGTATAAGTATCCTATTTTACAATAGATCCTTCATAGTCAAACCTGCTATATATAAAGGTCTCGTGTATTTACTGAAAATGTCAGGTCATCCTCATTTGGAATTGTCCCACTGTATTGATACCAATTCATATTGAAGTAACTTTCAAAAGATCCCATCTCATATGATGGGTGACCTTTATACCAGGTTTGACTGTAGTTCACACATATCCAAATTTCTGTTAGGTATTTAGTTACCCTTTTTAGTTTTGCATGGATCTCTAGCAGTGTTTGGTTTTATATCATTGCAGTACAGGGTGGGAAGTCAGGCTGATAGTATGAATAGCATCAATAGCGCAGATGATTCTTATTGGCGTAGTCCTCACTCTGACTCACGACTCCATGATGATACTGTGGGGGACTCTAAAATGAGCTCACACCTCCTTGACTCCTGCCTGTAAGTATTTTTGGTAGAGGGTAGGTTTTACTGTTAGGAAGGTGGTACCTGTATTTAGATTTCAGCAGGCAATGAATTCCAAATATCAAATTGGCCTTAGATTCTGTTCTCCTTGATTTCTTCACAAAGCATAACTCTTTGTTATCGTTCAATCAAATACATTTTAAATGATTGTTGACACTGATTAAAAGATATAAACAAACCTGATATTTTTGGGGAAAATTATTTTAGGATGAAGAAAAAAAACCATTGCTTTACTTGGCAATGATTTGATGGCAGTTCCTGGAGTTTTATAAGGGCTTTGCATAAATACTGCTTATTCCTAACCTTTGTTTAGTTGCATTAATTGTTGTAGAGCTTTAATTTTATAGGACATCTATCTGACAACCATGACAACTGTGTTTTTGCATGATTAGTCATTTATGCATTTAAGTATAAATCTTGAACATGATAATGTACATGTATCAATAACCATAAACATTCTCCATGTACATATACGTGTAGGCCTGATAGAACGGTGTATGTATATATACTAATTATATATACAAGTACTCATTCTTATTCCTGGGTATTATAAATAAAGCTATTGTTGGTTTCATGGTTACATGTGAAGCAGGAATAAAGTGAACAAGAAGGTTCAAATTATTTATTGGCTTTCATATCATTGAAGTCATGAAATGAAGGACTTTCACATGTATAATTTTTCCTCATTCAATAAATTTGGAACCCAGAAAAATAATTAGATGGAAAAAGATTTTTGTTTATATACATGGTATACAGTTGTTTATCCACTCTTATCTTGTTTGATAGAAGCCATCTTATAGGCAAACACCACTCAATTCAAAAATGGCAATCATGAAGGGTAATTTTCAGCAAATTCATGTATTTCTGCTGTTTCTATTACTTTCCTAGCTAGTTTGTAAAAAAACTTGATATAATTACAAGCCAAAAGGACAAAAGGGACATCCCTTTTAAAGTATCAGTGTTTAAATCATCAGGCTAACATTTTGATTTGCCTATTTCCCTTTTTAACCGGAATTTTGTGACAAAAATGTCGGTTATTGATTTGGGGATGTACGGCGGGCGGTCGGGCGGGCGGCAATCAAATGTTGTCCGTGCATTAACTCATGAACCGTTCAACCAAAGCTTTTAAAATTTTGATATGTTGTTACTGACAACTAAATGAAGGTCAAGTTCAATAATGGCGATTTTGACTTTTACCGTTCAGGAGTTATGGTTCTTGAAAGATTGAAAAATGGAGTTTCCAGTCGTGTCCGTGCATTTACGCATGAACTGTTCTACCAAAGCTTCCCAAATTTTAATATGTTGTTACTGATGACAAAATGGAGGTCAAGTTGTTCTACCAAAGCTTCCCAAATTTTAATATGTTGTTACTGATGACAAAATGGAGGTCAAGTTAAATAATGACGATTTTTACTTTTACCGTTTAGGAGTTATGGTTCTTGAAAGATTGAAAAATGATGTTTCCAGTCGTGTCCGTGCATTTTCTCATGAACCATTCAACCAAAGCTTTTGAAATTTTTATATGTTGTTACTGATGACAAAATAGAGGTCAAGTTCAATAATGACGATTTTGACTTTTACCGTTCAGGTGTTATGGTTCTAGAAAGATTGTAAAATGGCGTTACCATTCACGTTGTTGCATTTACTCATGAACCATTCAATCTAAGCTTTTCAAATTTTAATATGTTAATACTGATGACAAAATGGAGGTCAAATTTGATATTGACAATTTTCACTTTCACCATTCATCAGTAATGGTTCTTGTGATATTGCCAGGACACAAATAAATATTAATAAATCCGGTTTGCTGTCATTGTGACAGCCTCTTTATTAATTTATTTTATTCTGTTGGCATGATTACATTTGCAAAAGATAGGGAAAGCTGCCAAAAGGCTATTTTGTTTTTTGTCTTATCCAAATTGGATTTTAAAAAAAGCACTGATAGCCAATATGTCATCATGGTCATTGATGTTTGGCATTCCATTTACATTCTCAAAGTCTCCACATTATTCAAACATTTCATTTCTGTTAAAAAGATACCTTACAGGGGATTTAGGTCAAACTGTTGTGATTAAATTTAGTCACTGTTCAAGTGTCCACCAGGGTTAATTGATCTCTAGCTCATTGATCAAAGATCTTTTAAACTTTGCTACTTTAAAAATATTTGGGACATTCCAATACAGCTGTGTATACAATGAAGATAAAAATACCGTGGCCATCTGAGCATATCCTTCACTGCTCTGAAGTTGTTTAAATTTCAATTATGTGACACATGTAAATAAAGATAAAAGAGTGGTTACGCAAAAATTAAATATTTTCAGACTAAAATAAGCTTTGGCATAATATGTGGTATTATGTGCCAATATGTGGTCAAAAAATTATTTACTTTATGTGATATTTTATTAGATTAAAATATTGGAATTTGTTGGGCTTGGGTTTATTTTATATACATGTAGTACTTGTAGGCTTTATTTACATTAAATAAGTGGATTGGTTTTAAAATGATAAGCGTAACTTTGTCAATATTTTTCGTGTATCCTTTATTGTATAATTAGCATGTCATTCTTCAAGGTACCTGTACTTGTAAATATTTTCTCTTGTACATTGATAGTGCAATGTTATGACCAAGGAAGTAATAAAACAAATAAACAGAAATTAAAGGACACTTAAGACCCGAGTGGTAGAAAACGCAACAATTGTTGTACAAATGCAGAGTTCTACAAAAATGGTGGTCCAAAGGTTTTGACCACCAAATTTTGCAAAGGACTGACACAATTTATTGTGGTTTGCAATAAAAACAATGGTGATAGGACTAAAAAAAGTTTTTCGTCAAGAACTACCAATGAAAAGATTTTGAGAATTCTGCTGATGCATTTGCAATATCCATCGCCATCAAAATATATTTACCGAAATATAAAAAAGAATTTACAATTCAAATCCAATCAAAGAAGTTGTTTTTCTGTGTTATGTATTAGTAAGAATTTGAGTTTGTTATTGGCACCAAATTGGAAAAATATTTAAGTTTTAAAGTATTCCTTCCAGCTATCTGATGATATCCAACAATAATATTTATCATGTTTATATATGGTTATAAAATCTTTAAAAACAATTTAATTTGTTTAGTCTGAAATGTACATGTATCTTGTGGAAGTTGTGTATATAACTGATCTCCCCAAAATATCTAATACCTGTGGCACTGTTTCCCTAATATATATAGCGCAGCTTTAATATATGTTTTAATATTAAATCTATTCCAAAAGCAGCTTGAGAATACTGTATCTGTGATGTTGGAAGTGTTAGTTTAATTGATGGATATATTAAAATGTTGTAGCTTTAAAATATAAACTTTTATTAATATTTTCAAGAAAATTTCATTTAAACTGTCCAATTTTTTGCCCCTGCACAAGGCAAAAGGGACACTAACTATTACCTTTCTCAGTCCGTCTGTCAAAAAAGAATTTCCCCATATTTTAGCAAGCTTTAGAAGGGTCATTCAGTCCTCAGACACCGTCTTCTTTGATTTATTGAAATGTTTTAAATCACATATAGCCATTTCTTACCATTGCTTGCAGTGCAAATATTTTTGTTTAAAAAAATTGAAACTCTAGTGGATACAAGTTAATTGAGGTAAACATGGTAAATATGGTTCGTAGCTTTTGATATAAATATTGGGGACTTTATAAATTACAAACATAAACTCAACCAAAATGTAAAAAGTTTTGTAGATAATATAAGATGACTTCTATACAAGTTTGATCAAAAGTATGAAATTTGATAACTCTATAGACCCTGAGTATTATATTGTGTGTTCTGTTATAAAAGTGGCTTAGCGCTTTATGTTATACTTATTTTTTTGTTACTCAAATAAATGCCTATTCATGTTTAAAATTTTAGGATTGAAAATTGCATTAAAAATATGTACTTCCCTTTGTTAAGAGATATTTATGTCGAGGAGTCTGCACAAAGGAGAACACTAGGTATACATTTAGGGTATATTATTGTTTACTGTTCTCGTGAGAAGAGCTTTAAACCTTTTAAATTCAGGGATAATTATGTTATTGGCAAAGAAAGAAAACTTGAATTTAAAACAGGATTAAATTACCAGGTCATAGTAAATAGTAAGTTGTCCAGGACATTAATGTCACAGTTGTAACACTCCTATGGGCATGTTAGCTTCTTATTGTCAGTGGTTTGTAGGCCTTTCAGTCTGTGGGTACATGTTCCCACTTCTTCCATCACATATGTACTATATATACCATGGTTTTTACGAGTTAACATATTTAAACAAACGAATCCGAAGGATGAGTTTGTTTAAATATGTTAATGAGTAAGACACATGGTATATAAAATTTGTAATATAAATAAAATGATTGACAGCTTCAAGACCTTCAACTAATATTGGAAATTGATCACGTTACAGTTTTATACAATGAAATGGAAGCTCGCGCAAGTCACTTTTGCGCTTCGTGTATGATCGTCTGTATATTTCATGTAATAGAACCCCTGAATTTGCAGAAGTAAAGAAAATGTCGGATTTTCCCGATTTTTTTTTAGTTTTGCGCCCCGTGTATGATTGTAGGCGCAGGTAATTTCATAATGTCGATCAGACTGAGGTAAACAAAAATGTCGGATTCCAACGACAAGGATTAAATAATTATTCTGATGACGGTAAGAATTTTTTTCATTTTTTTTTCAATGTATCATACAAATTAATCATATTTTACATAATTTTCATCTAATTGAAAAATGCTTTTGTTCCGTTATTTTATTAGATTATTTATTAAAACACAATTTTAATGATAAAACAATATTTTAACAGTGGCGGATCCAGGGGCGTAGATAGTGTACGTCCCCTAATCATGTTTTTTCACAGATATTTGTAGCCGATATTAATTCCTTTTTGTATAGGTACCCCCCTTTTTAAATCGAAATTTAATTGAATTTTCGCAAAGGAAATGATAGTTTTACATTTTATTTTTTTCAAAACTGAAAGAAGAAACATTTAGTAATTGTTTCCAAAATTAAGGGAATTCGTAACAATCCTATATAGTTTGAAAAGGGTTTCTTGAAATGTGGTACACATAATTTATTGCTTTTTCTTATAAAATGAAAACAAACGAAGATCTTGACCTTTTAGTATGTTTTACAGTTTCCTAAATATTTTATAGGCGGATACATTTGAAAAAAAAGGTGGAGCTTCAGCCATGGAATAACATGAAAATGAATATGTTATACCATGGCTGAAGCTCCGCCTTTTTTCCTTTGGATTCTAGTCGAGTTGCATATTTAATTAGCAAAGTATGGTACAACATAAATTTGCATATAATATACCATGGTTTTCCCTCACCACACTTTTTAAGCAAATTATTTCATAAAAACATCAAAGGAAAAAATCCAATTTATGTTACAACATGCATTATACACTGTATCAACTATGTCATGTTCGTGATACATACTTTGTATTCTTTGTTCCTTTGATTAAAAAGAGGAAATAAAGTTTGTTATTTTTTGCAACTTCTAACTTGCATGTCAAGTCACATGGGTTCATCAAAAGATTCAGTTGTTTCCACCTGTGTATTTGTCAAAGAAAAACATCTATGTAATAAGGATTCATTACATGATTACCACCAAGTATTTAAACTTGTATACAACATAGTTTTAGATTCTTTTTTCTTTATTTGTAGGAGAGAGCTTGATAACAGGGGCACCTTTGGGTATGTTTATTATATAAAATGACGTAATATACTGCCATTAAATTAGTCTCAAGTTGAATCAGAATATTCTTAGATCAATGGTCAAAAGTGTTTTACATTTAAAAAATTCAGTCATTAAGTTTATAAATCATATAAAAATAAAACATTTAAAAAAACTTGTCAAAAACTTAAATACAAGTACTGAATTCAATGAAATGTTTACTTCTAAACTCATTAAAGTTTTTAATGGTTATGAAATACTTTTATGACATTTTATAACTTAGAAATCACTATTTCAATACAAATATTGAAGTTGAATGTTATTGCTCCCTATGCTGTAGCTATATGCCCATATCTCATTTTTTGTGTGCAGAAATACTATACTATATATGAGGTCTGTTACTCTTACACAAGTAAATGCACCTCTCCAGTTTTGCAGACTTCTAAGAGCAACCTTATAAATGGTTTGTGAAATCAGACCTATTGAACAATATAAGTCAATAAGATGAAATTTCAAAGATTAAATAAAGTATGTATATATTTGATGCCAGCCATATTCAGTTATTGTGTCAGTTGATATTTTGAGATTATTTGTAAATGAACAAGGATTTTCATCGTCATATTGTAAAACAAAAGAAAAAAAACATACATGTTCACACAAATTTATCATTTTAAAACATTGTAAAATACTGCAGAAGATTGAACGATTGAAAAGACAACATGTAGTTAGATATATATTTGCTGAAATTACATGCTCTAAAAGATTGTTCAAAACAGAATTTTCTTCCTTTAAAATTTTATAGTCCTTCCACATTAGAATAATTTTGTTGCTATTTTTCAGAGACAACAACATGGATTATGTGGAGGACCCCTACAGTGGTGGAGGGAGACAATTGTATAATGATTCCTACAATCAGGGTTACGACCCCCATTACATGGACCAAAGGTCACCTCACGCATCTCATACATCATTACAGAGTAACGACAGAAACAGAATGGTAAGGACAAGGATTTAGTGACCTTAGTTTGGTTCACTATCAAAGTTTTTTTCTTTGATAAGATTAACTTGGTCCAAGTCATTGCTTATCACTGTCAAAGTTGTTCATTCTAATATGACGTGCTTCTTTCGCTTTGTGAACAAACCCATGCTCTAAATCCAATAAAATTTGTTTGCACATGCGTATATTGACTTCTTCAGAATAATGAGTTTTATCAAATTATCATGCACTTAACTTTAAAACACATTCAAACTCTTAAATGGTACACATGATGTTACTAATTCATTTATTATGACTGTAATATGTTGCATTCCAAAATTGACATATTTGACCTAGATACGACAACCGTTCATGCTGGCTGTTCAAACTCCTCCTCTGAAAAATCACAATGCCAGCCGTTTGCTTCTTTACAAACAAAAAAGGGAGGTTCATGGAAGAGCCTACACAAACGCTTTTACACTTATACTTATTGGACATAAAATTAACCTTAATAGTCCTATTCAGAATCGAAAAAAATTGATGCAAGCTATACTTTATTTACAATAAAGTATAGCTTGCATCAATTATTTCTTTATTAAAGACATTGTCAAAGAATAAAACTGCAATGTAGTTGGACAATACTGTCCAAGTCTGTCAAAGTTTTGCTCAATGTTTCCTTTGAAAGTTGCCCCATTAAATTAATCTATCGAGGAAATTGACCTAAAAACTTATAAATGACAACAGGACTTGACGAATTTTGCAACAAACATCTCCCATCTTATTCCTTATTTCGTATTTTCTAATATAATGGGCAGATGTAACATTGTGAAGACCCACATGTGCTAATCCCAATTTTCAAGAAAGGCATACAAAACTGGTCTAATAGCATGAATAGAAGTAGTAATGAATAAATATCCTATTCTCGCCCTGATATGAATGTTACTTTTGAATTGACAAGTTCTAGACACCATTCTCAGTGGTGGTACAAATAACCTAGATAAGGGGTTACCTGTCCTGTCTATGAGGGTCAACTTCTACAAGATTTATGACAATAACAGACTCTTATTAGGTACTTGAAGATTAGATAAATGATTGACATTTACATGTACAAAAACATCAAATTGTGTATTGGGTTATTGATTTTTACCTTAATTTTGGAATATTTGAAATCGTCTTATAAATCAAATAATGATTGATTTCCTTCTAAATGTTTTATCTCAAGACTTTAAACATTACCGGAATTTAACAGTAATGACCATGTAAAACCAAATTTTATAAGTAATGCAAAGTAACCAATATTTTGCACTTCTCAAAGTTATTTGAAAGATTCAAAATTAAAGTTTTATTTTGATAAGGCAAGATATTGTAGCGTTATTGTATCTGATGATAGAAAAATGATTTTTCTGAAAATAGCTTATAAATTGATTGATACCAGACATGTGGTCAATTACTTTTTAAAGTAATTAAAAGCATTCAATTACAATTACAAAATCTTTAGTTAAATTACACATTACATTTTACTTTTTTAACCAATGTAATTATTAAATTACTTTCCAATTACTTGGGAAATGTAATTAATTACTTCAGCTATTTTTAGAAGAAAAATTTAGATATTATATTGAAGACATGCATTTGTTTATTGTACATGTATGTACAGAAGTATCATACATTGCTTTACAGTAATATCAAGTAAGATCTTCAGCTAGTATATTCAAATTCAGCTAGTATCAAAAAAGAGTGAAATTAGTACATGTATTGGTATGTAATGGGAATAAAGAAAAAACATACATAAATTTGATACTGTTTGTGTATTAACAAATAACCCATAAGAACTGCTAGGTTTCGATAAAAGTAATAATAAATATATGATTGACAACCACTATTGGCACTAATGCACCTTTTTTTCTATTCTTATTAGGCACAGAGAGAAAACCACCCTAATGACAATTACACATCATACTCATCATTAGCTAGACAGCCAGGGTATGACGATATGAGAGGATCCCCAGGAACACCTACTAGGTTGAACCAACAGCAATATGCTAGCGATTATTATAACGATAACTCACCTCGCTACAGTTTGGCCTCTAACGATAGCTTCCAGCGACCTCAGCAGCAGTATCATTATGATCCTAGGTAGATGGGTTATAGAGCATGCTCAGTTAAGCTCTAGGTGTGACACAAATGACCAGAAATCATTCTATTTTGAATTTGGACTCAAATTATAGAAGTTAAACTTAGAATATTTGTTATGATTTCTGGAAATGACTTGTCAGCCTAGCCTTAAATGAAAATGTTCAGTTAGGTGTCCCACCATGCAAAAATTGTTAAAATTTTATGTTTGTTAAATTATTAATGAGATTAAATTGGTTTTTTTAGTCAAAAGAAAAATTTCTTTTGACAATGTTGTAAGAAATGTTAGGAAACTTTACATAAAAGACGTGTTGAAAACATTTAAAAAGTATTTGTAAAAAGTAAATAAGTCAGTCAGCAAATAACAATAATTGATTTAAGTTTGTATTAAAGTGCATTTTGTAGCATGTTTTTCAGAATGTGTATTTAATTGTAAGCATATAATCGAACACATATTTTGAAAAAAATTGTATCGTATATTTAAAAAAAGTTGTCATAAGAGAATGAAATGCATTGTGGGATTTTTGTGAAGTGTTCTAGGATTATAAAAGATAATTTAAAATCATCATCTCTTTGAAAAAACTAAGAAATATATCTCTGAATGAAATAAGAATAAGTTTGAAATGTTTTGATCTGTGTCTTCTTTATCACAGATAGAAAAGGGAGATAACTTGGGTTGTATTTCCCTTTAATAAGCTTTTATTCATTTTGGAGAAATTCTTTTAACTTGTTAAAAAATAATTTGAATATCAATTTTTTATCATTAGTCTTCAAGGAAAAATGTATTTAGGACAGGATTCAAAGAGTATCAGTTTTGCACCATGTCACCTTTTTAAACTTCATTTTTAATCTTATCAAAAAATGATACCACATGAATTATTTTTTTCTTTGAAATGTAATTTTTTTCTATTTTGAAGAACTTTCGAGATATTCTAAACTTAAACTTCAAGTATGTTGTTGGTAATATTTATAAGAAATTATGTGTATATAACTTATGCATATTTTGTAATCCTGGAAAACTTATTTCTCATGCTCATGATACTGCGGATTCCATTGTATGGAAGAGGGGTAAAATAACCAAACATGTTAACACTGTCATCATCATTATCATTGTCATCTAGAACAGTTTTCTCTTGTAGTTAGTTCATTGGAACTTGTTAATGGGAAGTTCTGTGGAATTCATGTTGAAGCTGAGAAGGGGCTTATTAAAATTTATATTAAGTTTAAAAAATTATTTTCATATTTATTTATCAGTAAATTTATGATTGGGACTAAATAAAATGAAAAAAAGATGTCAGTATTTTACTTATAATATTTAAATCAATCTTAAGGAGTAAGGATAGTTTGTAGTAATTTGTCTAATTACAAGTGAACATGAGTTGTGACAAGAAAAAGGGAGATAATTTTGGTTTATTTCCCTTCGATAAGGTTCTATTTATTTTGAGTAAATTTATCTAAAATGTTTCTTTATCAGTTTTGATTTTGAGGTTGACAGAATCTGTATGCATGATATGTAATCATGTATTATATGCCTGGAAAATTAGCATGCTAGTGTGTATCAATTATAGTAAAACTTAGGCAACTCAAATTCATTACTTTTGAAAAAGGGTGTTTAGAAAAAATAAGAAAAGTATCAATTGAAATTATAGCTTTGCAAGAAAAATGTACAATATAATAAAATAATATAATTTTAGTTGCCTAGGTTGCATTTATGAATGGCTATTTTAAAGCATTGAAGTGTAGGACTGATAGTTTTGCAAGCCACTGTATTTATTTTAGCAAGACTGTAAAGACTTCATCTAGACCCTTAAAAGACAGTTAATCTTATGTGAAAGATTTTATTTAATAGAAGTTTAAAAGCATTCGTAGGAATTTTTAGTGATAAAGTGTTGGTTTCCTTGTTTCAAGTTTCCAAAGTAAATTATGTACTATTATTACGGTTTTGTTTAAAAAAATTATAAGTTTATTGTTTGCCACTTATTTTCATTAGTCTTACCAGCTTAATTGAATGAAGAGAGGCCTTCATTCATAAAATCTGAAGATTACTACACTTTTTCTTATTAATTATGTAGAATAGGAACATTGCTTTTATATTTATATTAATAAAGACCAACTATTTTAAAAATATTTAAATTTTTTAATCTTTAATGCACTGGTATTATACAAGGTGCTTTTTGATTCATATCATTTTGATACTAACATTAGACAAAACTTTGGGTTTTCTTAGTGATTTGTTAACAACTATTCATAATTGCTGCTTGAAAGTATTTTTTTGGATTGAACTAAAAAATAAAGCTTAAAATTATAACATTTATTAACTTATTTTCATTGTTTAAAATGATAAAAATGATTAATGCAGACAGTTATAAGAGATACAATAAAATAAAGTGTAGGAAATTTGTATAGTAAAGAATTCTCAGAATTTAGAATTGGAATTGAAAATCTTTAAATCATGTTATTTTTAAATTTTCAATAAAATTTTAAAGTTTGTCACAGATTAGTATGGTGATTAAGAAAATTATTTACTGAAACAAATGTCGTCATGAAAAATTAAATATTTTAGGGACATGGGTCAGCCAACAGAACAAGTATCTTATGGTGGACCTCCAAACGATCGCTATGGTGATGTGTCTGCCTTTAGTGAGCATCCTCCAAACAATCCTCATAATGATTCTCATGTCAGTGACTCTTTTTATCGGGACTCTCCTGTTGGAGAAAGGTACAATGTTCAAAAAGGAATACCCCAAAACGATCCATACCATGACGAGGGTTACGGGGCTCCCTCACAGGAACGTTACAATGAACAGCCTTACGGTAGTGACCCAAGGGGAATAGATGGATATAGGGATGATAATCGTTATGTTGACCAGTACGGTCAGCCTCCAGATGATAGATACATGCCTCCAGAGGATAGACTTGCAGATCTAAGTCTAGACAACCCTAGGAGTCCCCATGATGGCCATGGTCCAGAAGGCTACAGGGGACATGAAGGTCCCTTGAATGATAGTTATGGGGAACAACCACCACAAGAACAAACATTTGGTGATTATGATGACAGTCCTTACAGACCTGAAGTAAAACATCATGGTCTTCCAATAGTTCATCAGGACCCTTTTGCTGACGATCCTTTCCAAAGTAAGGAAAACTTGGCCAATAGAGATCATTTTGATGGTCCAGGGAATGATAGGTATAGAGATAATGATCGATATAGAGATGAAGACCCATACAGAGGAGACCCTCCGTCTGATGAACATGACCCTTATAGACGAGGTCCACCAGTGGAAGACTTTGGCAGAGAGCCTCCTGCAAATGACCCTTACTTAGGCAGAGGTCCACAAGATGAAGAAGAGGATTCCTTTATAGGTAGAGGTCCCCCAGGAGATGACAGATACAGGGATGAAGACCCCTACAGTGGAAGGCCACGACCAGAGGATAACCCCTATGGAAGTCGTCACCTACAGGATGAGGATCCTTATTCTGGAAGACTACAAGATAGACAACCATCACCTACCAATGACAGATATGGTATGGAGATATTGTTTTGGTTGAGAGTGTAGTTTACCAACTTTTAATGAGAGTACATTTCTTTTGTTGAATACTTTTTGATACTTGAATGCCAACTGATAGTCCAGAATCAAAATAAATAAAAAAATATTTTTGAAAATGTTAATTAAAAGATACTAACAGATGAAACTATTTAAAATTCAATGGTAGATATCTTATGATAGAAACAAAAGCTTGTTTGCTTCAGGCTGTTTTAAAAATATTCAAGGGAAATTTTGGAGATCTAAATTTTCCATGTGTGTTGCAATACATCCAACATAAGTGAGAAAAAAACTTCAATTATCATATTTTAATCATATTCTTTCTGATGCTTAATTGAACAAATTCATTTTAGGTGGTCCCCCTCCTGGTTACGTTGACAGATACGGTGACGAAGATCCTGTCAATCAACAACCTATGTTTGATGATCGTATGGAGAGGAGCAATGAAGGCCTGAACATGGCACCCCCACCCCAAGATAACTACTCTGATGGAAGACGAACACCTTCAGATAGAGGTAGGAATAATTACTTAAGATGTATAATCTTTTATGGTGCATCATTTGATCTTTGTATCATCCAAATGAAGAGATTTATTTTAACAAGTGCATAAAAGTTCCTTTTGGCTATCAGAAAAATTCTTGATTGCATTGTGAAACAGTTTACAATTTCACACTGTGGGAATCACTGAGTCACTGCTATGAAAAAACTGTCTCTTCTATTCAACTCAAGAAAAAGGTTGGGGAAAATACATGGACATGTCATGAGTATTAATGAAATCCCTGAGTGCACAAAAGCAAAAACCCATAACTGTCCAAGATCTATATTACCCAGTGGAGTTGCAACCCTAGTTTTAGTATAATCAACTATAAATAACATGCTAGAAGCTAAATGATATATTTGTCTAAACCAAATGGTACCATTAGTTCATAAATACTTCATGTCTTGTGTAGTCCTTGTGAATAGAATCATAGTCCTTTTCTCAAGCAACTTATTTTTTGTGTTACAGTAGTTTAAATATGACTTTTAATTTGTTTTTTAAATAAAATATGTAATTATCACATATTTGCTTTTGTGCAAGGGTAGACAACCCAGTTTGTCACCAGTTTCCTTGTATTTTAGAAAGTCAAAGTTTGACAGGAATGAGGAACTTTACATTAAGCCATTATATATATATAGGACAGGAGAGACAACTCTATTTGGTCTTAAGTTTCCTGTTGTAAGGGCTAGGGAAAGTGAAAAAGAAAAACACACAGGAAAGAGGAACTTTAGCTATGGTTAAAGATGCCTTCTGTGTAGTTGTTGTAAGAAACTTTGGGAGAGATAAATTAATTGTTGTGTGTCTCTTGAGTGAGTTGTTTCAAAATGTCCAAAGATCTCATCCTCATGTTTTTGCAAAAGTTTGTATTGAATGGTGAATTGTTGGACATTTTAGAAAGTTATATAAACTTTTAAGACTAATCGTTCACAACAGAGAGCTACATTGACATCATTATTTTATACTTTTGATGATTCTTTGGTAGGTACATATGTTATTAAATGGAAAATATTTCAGGAGAAATCTATCCGAAATAGTTTAAGTAAAGTTAAGATAAATGTATGTTTACGTTGAGTGAAATAGGAGGCAATTGAGAGTTACTTTCAACTTTTAACACTTCAGTTCAGTTTCCTATATAATCCTCCGTTAATTGTGGAGCACTACTAAAGAGTATAGTGTTGAAGAACTAATGTATACACATGGTAAACATAAAAGTATTTATATAACACAAATATACTTGAAAGTTTAGAATGTGTCTCATGTTACAAAAAATTGTGCATGATTCACAAGATAAAAAATGTGTATAAAGGACAATAAAGGTGCTAAACTGTACAAGGTCCACAAGCATAAACTTTGACACATCCCCCCCCCTCTCCATTCTTAATTTTATTGCAAGAGGTTAAAATGCATGTTGAGTGTATGTAAGTAGATCGATGGGATAAAGGTATGTATGTATCCATAACAAAGAAACAGTCTTTATCTTAAGGTTTCTGAGTATAAAAGGTCCACAAGCATAATTATCTTTAGAATGGTAAAAATTAAACAGCAGGTATAAATGATCTGTTATGGCTGGTGTTAGCCAGTTGAACCCTTCAGGAGCACCTGAGATCAACTGCCAGCTTTTGGTGTGCTTTGCGTTTCTGAGTCTAGTTTTTCATATTGCATTTTGTGTAGTATTCATGGTTTCCCCTGGGTCAATTATTTTTTTCGCCACCTCTTTCCCCAAAACAATATATTTTTCGCCACTTTATTATTTTGTTCGCCAAGTAATATAAATATATTTTTCGTTTAAAATTTACCTTTTTATTAACCCCCCCCCCCCCCCCCTCCCCCTCCTTAAATAAGATGATTTTGCCCCATTGTGTCTATGATTATTCTCTTTAACTTATTTTAGAGTCTACATTTTAATGAATAAACACTAAACATTTACTTTAAAACAACAGAATTTTTTCAACTTAAAAGGGACAAATATTCATTGTATTTTTAAACAACTTTTCTAAATGAGGGGGCCACTATACTTTTATTAATAAAGAAGATATAAGTCCTGGAATATAACAAATTAATGGACATATTTTTATCATATATATATCGTAGAAGTTTCATAAGAAAATATGTGGCTTTTTACAATAAAAAAAAAACTAAAGCTTTTATCACATAAAATTGATCCCTCATTTCATGTGTAATCATTGTGCACATTGAAGGGTTACTCTCATTCGAGGGGTTGTTCCTAACCTTTTTAATAGATTTCTACATAACGACAGTTTTCTTTTCTTAACCATCGTAAGTGAAAAAGTTGAGACGTAAAACTATGTTTGAAACACGTTTGTCACATATATATTTTTTTATTTTTTTCGCCAAATTCTTTCGCAAATGACGAATTTTTATCGCCACAATTATTATTTTTTCGCAAATTGCGAAAATGGCGACCGCCAGCGGAAACCCTGGTAGTATTGTTTGATGGTCTTTTATTTTTGTAGCTATGGTGTTGTCAGTTTATTATCCACATATGAATTAGAATGTCCTGTTAGCTTGTCTAGTACATGTATCTTTTGCCACTCTCTTATAGTGTTGATGTAGATGACCTGAACATCTTAAGGGTAGTCACATTAAAACAACAAAATGCTGTCAAGTGTCATGTCACAGTTGGCAAGAATTGATTTTCTAGTTCATTGACTTTACAGTAATAAATCAAAGAAGTGATCAAGGTTTTATGTTTTGTAATTAAAATAGACTTTATTGCACTGTTTTGTCCAAAAAAATTCTAACTGGCAATTTACTAAAAGTTTCTGGTTAGGGTAAGGAACACAGGAAACAATTTGATCTCAGTTAAGGACTATGTACTCCTTGCTGATCTGGGCTCTTCAAATATAAGTTCCCTCACAGATTTAGTAATATGTTGAAAGAACATAGTTTTGTCATCACACTTTTCTCCAGTGCTCATAAACAGAACTACTTCAATTTTGTTCAGAAACTTGACGAGTTTTTATATCTTAGAGCTTTTCTGAAATGTCAAAAACCTAACAGTCTGCACCATTAGCCACTAGTCCGATGCCCCAGATTAGTAAATATTGATTCGGACTAGTGAAAATTTTCAAAATTTTATATAGTCATATAGGGACAAGTTTTGATATTTAGATTCCAGACTAGTAGATGAAAAAGTTTTTGGCGCAGACTGGCTTATCTACTGTAGAATATTTTTTTTCATTGGATACCAATTTTCGTGGTTTTCATGGGTACATGTGAACCACAAAATTTGAACTTTCAACTTGGTACACTTTTTTTGATAGACTTTTATGAAAAACTTAGCCAAGAAAACAAATATCCACGAAAGTGTACATTTTCCCAAATCCATGAAAATTGGTACCCACGAAAATAAATGAAACTATAGTAATTAAAAATTTGGAATTACAAGTGGTGTATGTTAACAAGAATATGAGTGCTACTTTTTGTTATGTGTTCCATGTACGAATTTCAAGGGACAACTCTTCAAATAAATTCAATTGGGATTATATTGCATGTTAGAATGCATACCTGTTATATTTTGGTCAAAATAAACTTTATTTTATGCTTGAGTGCCATAGGTCTATACTTCAGAAAGGCTTTGTAGTATATAACACTGGTATTTAGTTGTAATACTTCTCTAACACACACGTTGAGTCATTATGATGTACATATATATGTTTGATTCACTTGTTTGATGATATAAAACATTCTGTGGTTTCCTATATGTTTAAGGTGACCAGTTTTCGTGGATTGAGGAAAACTTGCGCTTTGGTGGATAATTGATTTTGCACTTTGGCAAAAAATCCAAATGCAAACTTGATAAATTTTTTTACTTTTTTGAATATTCAAACTTATGCTTTACCTATACCCACAAAAATTGTGATTCATCAATAGAAAGAATCTACAGTATAGGATAAAGTGGAGTTCTGAAAAGACTTTCGACTACTCATCTTGACATAACACAAGGGTGAAGGGAACAATTTTATTCAATCGTCTTAACCTATTGATCTTCCAGTTGATGTAGACTTACAGCCGATTGCATTGAGTGTGTAGCTAAAGGTAATATCTTTGGTTAGCTTGCTTGCTAGCTGAACCGTGAAGTGATTGTTAGGTAAGGTATACTACCGTCCTTTCGAAGTAGCTTAGTCATACAGACATATATTGGTAACCTGTTGGACAAAGGTCTTAAAGGAGGGTAGTTACCTAACCTAATAATGACTTCACAGTTCAGCTAACAAGCATGATAACCAAATATATTACCTTTACCTACACACTCAATGCAATCGGCTGTAAATATTTTGAGGTTCCAGGCCTTCCTTTTATAAAGAATGTGTTTCGAGTTCCAAAAACTTTTAAAATTTCTAAATTCCTTAATCATTCCATCAAATTGTGTCTATAAATATATTTTATTCTTTGATACATAGAGATATCCCTTTAAAACAGTAATGAATATTCTAATGAATGAAATTGGACGATATGTTAGATATGAGATAAAAAGAAAAGTGTATTATTACGTCTAATATACTTATTAATTCAACACTTTAGGGCTGGATTTTCCTTTGTGTATATATTTTTTATGACATGAATGACTTAGATTATTTCTTGCCATTTATAAAAAGATATAATATGAAATTAAGAAGAGAAATTATGATAACTTAAGCTGTTAATTTATGTACTGAATTGAAGACGCACACATAACTAGAGAATGGGAGGTTGACGTTGGTGTAAATAACTGGCAGTTTGTACCAATGTCCAACTTTTAGCTCATTTTGAAGAAGGGGCAGTCATCAGTGAGAACTCCTCATCAACATACATTAAAGTTTTTATTTGCCTTCCAACAATAGTCAGAATCCACGCTATGGACAAAAACATTGTGCAACATCATCAGCTACTGAGTATGTCAGTTGTTTTACAGTGGATTCATTTATTTTATTCTATTTTCATGGGTACCAATTATCAAGGATAAGAGTAAATTCTATTTTTTGTTATGCCCCACCTACGATAGTAGAGGGGCATTATGTTTTCTGGTCTGTGCCTCTGTTCGTCCGTCGTCCGTCTGTGCCTCCGTTCGTCCGTACGGTTCAAGTTTTTGATTGAGGTAGTTTTTGATGAAGCTGAAGTCTAATCAACTTGAAACTTAATACTCATGTTCCCCATGATATGATCTTTCTAATTTTAATGGAAATTATAGTTTTGACCCCAATTTCATGGTCCACTGAACATAGAAAATGATAGTGCAAAGTTCAGGTTAAAGTTTTTGGTCAAGGTAGTTTTTGATGAAGTTAAAGTTACATCAACTTGAAACTTAGTACACATGTTCCCTATGATATGATCTTTCTAATTTTAATTCCAAATTAAAGTTTTGACCCCAATTTCACGGTCCACTGAACATAGAAAATGATAGTGGGAGTGGGGCATCTGTGTACTATGGACACATTCTTGTTGATACTAGATTTCATGCTTTTTAAAAAAGTTTGCATACATGATGATACAACCCCTTAATTATACTTCAGAGAAAATTTGAATTTGTGGTTCATCTGGATCTATACTAACAGAATCCCAAGAAAGTTAGTACCTAACGAATAATAATGAATTAACATTAATTTTTTCAATTTTGTGGGGTTATCTGGTCATGTTATTGTTAAAACCTGTCTTTCTTTTATTTTGTTCTTGTATGTAGTTTGCTTTGATCTTTTATATAAACAGTTATCACGGAAACATGTTTTGCCCATGTCCCCAACCCCTAATTTCAATTTTATTACAATTTCATTCACATCAGAGGTCAGCTAAGCCTATTTTAGAAAAATTTATGCGACATCTGTTTTTATAAGATTTATATTTACTGTAAATATGACCCCATAAACTGATACTAGGATAAAATATCAACTTTTAAGCACTTAAGTTACTGATTATTGTATATCAGTTGCATATTTTTGCTGAGATATTCATTTCGGACATTTTTGAGCCATGAAGATTGTGGTGAGCGGTGAGTTGAAGTATTTATTTCAAAAATTATTCTAGACTTTAAAATCTAAAATAGTTGAATTTTAATTTAGATAATTTGAAATTATACATATGCTGTGTTTTACTTGTAGTTATAAGTTACGATTATGGGAATATCATAAATTTTTAGATGAGATATATGTGTGAAATTTTTCTGTAGTCCTGAGGTAGGGATCAGGTTGGGGAGGAAAATAAAAAAGATGCCAACTAACCATAAAATTTATGAATCGGATTTTGCAGTCATATTTAATTTGATAGTTCGATCAGTCAAGGTTAATTTTAAGAAGTTGTAAGATGCAGAAAAGCATCATGAATACATGGTTTCTGACATTTAAAAAAATACAATTTACAGTTATTACAATTTTAAATTATTTCTTGTGATAAGGTACTTTTAAGAAGTTTAGAGAGATTTAATATTGAAAATTCTTAATTCGATTTAAATTATCTAAGTAAAGGTAATTTTGACCTGAATCACAGTAGCTATCAGATTGAGAGAAATCGAACAATAACTTCTCAATGTATAAATAAACAAACAAATAGAAAAGCCCGTATTTATCTACGATAAACCTTGTCAGTATGAGAAAGATGTGATAAATGAAAAATTAATGAAAATCATTCACGCCACATTTAACCGATGTTTGGCCTCAGGCCAGTTAGATGACACGAGTGCATGGTCAGATTTAATATGCAATAGTGTTATGGCTTGTTTCACAGATAATTTGTGAAGATTCTTTTTACAAGACAGTGGTGGATTTTAAATATTGTATTGTTCTTGTGAACGTCTGTGGAATGTTTAGAGAGATAATTACGGGATAATAGCTTGGGGTTTATTAGTCGTAATGGAGGATATAGGTCATCCTTATACTTATAATGGTAGGTAAAAACATGACAACATTCTTTTCTCATTAGTGATAAATTTAAAACTGGACTTTGCTTTTGAATATAGGATAATTTTTACCTTGACATATTTTCTTACGCATAAATCTGCTACTTGCAAAGAGAATTTAAAAGTCTTCAATCTTGATTTAAGAAATTCATAGCGATTTAATTTAAATTTGTTTTTCTGCTAAATTCATGTATTCAGACCGAAGACTTTTTTTGGGGAGAAAATTAGAAAGAAAATGCATTGTGTACATCTCAAAATAAGTTTGAATTTTACTTTGCAAAATATTTTAGTGATGTAGAGTGGACTTAAAAAAGAAGCATACTTTCAACATTTATTTTGTTAACAAATGGTTAATGTCTGAGGTTAACCAAGGCAATTTGTTTTATATGTAAATTCAAGTTTCTTCAGTAGATCTTTCCCTAAAATTAATATTTGTAAAAAATTATCGGTATTGCTTGTCAGAAGAAAAAGTTCAGTTGGAAAATGTTCAATAAAATAAGTAGAAAAGCAAGGATATTATATGTAAATAATTCAATTATTAGTTATCTGATTATGGTATAATATTATTCATTCTGGTTTTTTCTTTAATCTATGTATGATTCATTAAACATGATAAACATGACTGTTACTTTTGTTTTAGTCTATGATCTCATTCTGTTTATTAAGTGAAGGTGTAGTTGAGGTCAGACTATTGTCTTCGTTAAAGCTTGCTTCTAGCATTTCCATATATGACAAGGTTGAGTCTATTTCTGTATCCACAATTCTTCCTAAATAAGCATGATTCAGACTTCATTTTCCTAATCTGTGGCAGAGTTGAACTTCTGACCACGGAAGTATTGACCGGCTTGCTAGCAACAATTATTGACAAACTAGTCAATTCCTGGTAGAATCCAAATTATAAGTGAAGCCGAAAATGACGCTTTATAAATAGATAAAAGTGTTTCTGCTTGTCAAGTGTATGTTTCTGTCAATGAAGAAAACAACCACACAAAATCAATTTCATTAACTGGTGGTAGATTTCATATTTGTTTTGTTTAAAGTTTACTAGTGCATGGGTGACACCTTGTGAACAATTGTCTTTTGTCTTTGTGCATCCATATTGCATTTTCAAATGACATAATCTTACCTGTCGTGTGTAGGAATATTTAAGTGCAAAAGCTTAAAAAAAAAAATGAAAGGAAATAGTTTGAATTCTTCTATTTAATTAGTAGTGTCTAATTGGAAATGAACATGTTAAAATCAATTTAAATTTTGGAGAACTTTTAATTTTGTAATATAGTCTTGAGTAAGTTGAGGTTAAGGTAAAAATATCCCCACCTGCAAACATATAAAGATTGCTGTTAGTAAAAGGCAAAATGATCTTTATAAATATTTTTAAAATAGTTTGGACATATGTTGGTGGTGACTAAAGTCATTTTAATTCCTGAGCTTACAACCTTGCAGAGCAAGATTCATTGAACAAGTTGTAAAATAATGAACATGTTATTATCAATTTTCAGTCTGACAGACCTTTTTGTAAATAATCATTATAAAAATTTATTATCAAAATCTCTTGATTCAAATGGTTTTTTTTATATGGTAAATTTCAGTTGAGTTCAGGTAATTTTATAGTTGTGGGAACCTAATTACATAGTTTACAATCTTAAAACTCAGATTTTATTGAACTGGTATTAATTTTGTGACCATTATTGTAATACCACATGGTATTGACAATTGTGAGGTCTCTGATTTATAGTGTGTTGATGACAAGGGGAAATTATACCCTTAGAACAGATAATAGGAAAATGAGGTGCAAATTGATACTCCAAGACCATACTTAACATGGACTTGTTGATATTAAAGGGGATGTGTTAGTGTTGAATGAAATAATACCAATTAATAGAAGAGAGAGGGGAGAAACCTTATAATACATGTATACAGCCTTGCCAGGGTTAACTGTCAGCATACAAGTAGACTTGGCATTTACTTTATTTAATTGTAGATGAATACATTTACTATTTTTACTAAATTATCTGAAAAGGTATTTACGGGTAGATAGTTTCAATGTTGCAACACTGCAGGCAGTGTGGCATGTTGGCTATTTTATATGACCAACCTCTCTCATGGTTATCAACCCAGAGCATTCAAACTTTTTTATATACATGGAGAATGTTGTCTCATTCTTAGTACACTTTTCAAGGATTTTGGTATATTTTCAAAATGCAATATTCTTACAGGATAGCTATCCATTTTGTGTAAGCAACACATTATTTTAAACCCTGAGCTTTCCAAACATGTTAGAAATTTTGCATTACTTTGTATTTACATTTACAGAACATTTTCTGTATTAGCTAATCAATGTCTCCTAGGGTACTATCTTTTCCTCTGTTGTTCAAAGTGTAGAATCATCTTTCTCCACAAGCTTTCAATAAAGGCTCCCCTTTATATCAGCATCAGAAAAAAGGGCTAAGTAAAATACATTATACAGAAAGTTACAAATCAATGCTATATCAAGGAAAGTCACTTGCAGGAGAATGGCCCATTGAGAATGAAAAACTGCTTTAAATCTATATATATGTACTTAAAAATTAGGAGAACATGGGTATGCTTCTGAATGGGAATTTTATGGATATTCAAGAGAAGAATATATTGTTTTATAAAGTTTAAATGATTTTAACTGTTTTAAAGAGTGTAAACGATGTATCAAGTTTAGAATCATTACAAATCAGATAAAATAGTTATCACCCAAAGGCTATAGAGATGACCAGATATATGTATTGTTATTGACAAATAACATACATAAAGTTTATTTTAATCATGTAAATAGACCTTCCTTCTTTTCGTTATAATAATATTGGAGTTGATTAAAATAGTGCTGTTCTGTTTGCAAGGTTAAATTATACTATAATACATGTATTTGCAGATTTCTGTTCTGTTCTAGAAACTTGCAAGTGCAAATATATTCTAAGATCATGAAGATAGAAAATGAGAGAAAAGTAATATATAAGAACACCATGTATAACGATGGCTAACATAGAAATTTTCTTACAATATTGCTCTTGTGCAATACTATAGAATATTGTAATTTTTATCAGAAGAATGTTATTTATTGAAATTTGGGGAAAAAATCACCATTTTCCCGACTTATTGAAACTTGCATTACTCACAGTTTATCTACAAGAATAAAGCCTACTCCTAGGATAAAAGTGGACGACGACGACATAATGATAATGAGATTACGCTGTGTTTTATATGAAGGTCAATTGAGATGGAATCTTTCAATTAAACTCTTAATTCTGTTTACTTCTTCCACCTTTCATAACTTCTAAATTACCTTTAAGAAATCCTTGATGAAACACTTGTTTTATATTGCATGGTCAAGCATTTAAGTCATAAGAGGAACACATGAATATGATGAAGGGAAATAAAACTAGACATCAAAACATTGAAGAGTGTCAAAATTTACCAAACGATAGTGTACAGAAGAAGTTTTGAAATATATAAACGAAAAGTGTACTCTTGTTCCTTATTGCATGAGAGAGCTTACAGGCTTACAAGACATTTCATATGAAAATATCAAATACAGACTTAATATAAATTTTATAATTTAATTGAAAAAGTTTCAAATTTGATGGGTAAAGAAATGAACTGCCTTTCTCTTGTATTTTAATGCTAAGATTGTTTAATTGCATGTCATGAAAAAATTGCTTCTTCATGTGTATGAACAAGTGCACGTTTCCTATGTCTTTGTTCTCTGGTTACAATTTAAGAATCATGATGTGCATAGGCCAATAAAACTTGTCAAGGAATAATTTAGTAAGGTAAATGTTGCATACATTGTATATAGGGTAATTTAAAAAAATTAGGGAATAAGGTGAATGTTGCAGAAGTTATTTTGCCATTAGTTATTTACTATTAATTTGTAAATAGTACATGTTTTCACCCAAGGGCACAGACCAAGAATTTTGTTTATTTACAAAATATAAATGTTGACATTACACAGGTATTCCATTTTACCTGGATAAGAACCAGGTTTGGGACGGGGCCTGATGAAAGGGGAAACATGTGTAAGATTTCCTTAGAATAAATAGGTAGCTTTTCCTAATTATATAGGTTACGATAGTATACAACTGACCATTTACGATTAGAGATTTAAATGGGGATTTAAGCCTGAAAGATATCTACAAAGATAAAAGTTTAAATATTGCATGGGAGGAATATATTTAAATGGATGTACTATTAAAGTGTTATCAGAACTTTAGAGGTCATTCCCTATTTCACTTTATATTTATTTTAGTAGTTGAAGTACTTTACAGCAAGAAAACATTATTAAGTAGCCCCAGAGTGACTTGATTTAGTGTGAATAATCACTAACATGCTTTTAAAAGATTTTTTGTCTAAAAACCAACCTTTGTTCCATTCAGATACAACAATTAATTATATTCATCATAGTCCTTAACCCTTTCGCCGACGAGTCCCGGTTTACCGGGATTCACGCTTCAGACAGCTGACGATGAGTCCCGTTTTACCGGGATCGGAATACCTCTTTTATGTTTCCCGCTCAAACAGTGCAAACGTGGGTTATCTTTCTTTGATGGATAACCCGGATGAAAGTGTAAACATGCCGGTTCCGTTTGTTGAAAACCGTGTCAAAATCAGAGGAAATTTACGGAATTTACGAGAATTTGAAATGAGGGAACATTTTTTTGAAAGAATATGGAAGAATTGAAGCCAAACTAGTATACTTTTTTGACATAAAATGTCGTTTTATGTACAAAACAGTTGGAATGGACATCGATCAGTGTGAGGAATTTGTACAGCCTCATAAAATTTTTCAAAATTTTGCCGTTTTGGGTTAAAAAATTACGATTTGGGGTGAAAGAGTCGAATTTTGAGAATTTCACCTTGATAATGACGAAAATTTGAAAATTTTGATATTTTATGAAGAAAAAATTGTCAAAACATGAACAAAACTGTGAACATGGTCTTAGTGAATAAAATAAATACACAAATAACTATAAACAAGTTTTTATTGACATTTATTATGAATATTTCCAACTTGAGTAATAGTAGCCAGGGACGCCATCGTCTCAGAGTAGCTTCTGTCTGGGCAGCAATCGGTGAAAGGGTTAAGGAATGTCGTTAGCTATTTCATAATGTATCCCATATCAGACCTGTATGCTTTTATTCTTTATGTATTTCCCCCTCAGCAGCACTTTGCCAGGATTTATATTGTAGTTTGAATTTATAGTCAGTTCAGACAATCATGTACAAAGGTTACCATATATAGACTGTTGTCATTTCATAATTACATGTATTTGAAATATTCCTCGACACATGCCAACATTTTGTAATAGCAATGTTGTTTTCAGGTGAATATGTTTTGTTTTCCTCATGATAATGTGTGACTTTAATCAAATCACAGTGTTTGATAAACCTCTTGGTATCATCTCACAATTTTACAAGGAATATTTGAGGTATATGCTGTGGATTCAATTATTTTCTTGTATACCAATTTTCATGGATTGAGAGAAAACTTGCATTTTCATGGATATTTAAATTCATGGTTTTGGTAATGTCTGCATACATTACTTTTGGAAAATTGTAACTTGTCGAACATTTGAATAACGTGGTTCTCCTGTACTTATGAAATCCACAAAAATTGGTTTCCAAGGAATATTAATGATTCCACAGTAGTTCCAGATAGGTAAAAGTGATATTTTTTACTAACTCTATATTCGTTTATTTTCAGGTCGTTACAATGAGAATGATGCCCCAGACCTTCTGACAGTCATTGACTCACTCAGTCATCCAGATGACAATGTTAAAGCCAATGCTGCAGCCTATCTCCAACACATATGTTTCCATAATGAGGATAACAAAGCTAAAACAAGGTATTTATATGCTTAACTTTATTTTAAGCAAATTTTCAATGAAGGATTTAAAAGCAAGATTTGTATATATGGATATGGAAGAAAATCTTCAGATTTTTAGGGAATCATTTATATATATAATATAACTTATACAGGGGAAAAGGTGCCATATGAGATCTTGTGTGTACTATAAATATAATAACACATCTTTGAAAATTTTAGTTGTTTGTAAATTTTTTATGTGAGACATTTTAGTGCCACTGACCAGATTTCAGCTCCTTTCCTTTTCTGTTGTCATTTGTTTTTTCGTAAGTTGTGCGCTGAAAATAAGTATTTCCATTATAGGGGGATGAATGGTATCCCACCATTGGTAGAATTACTGAGAAATGATTTCCCAGAAGTCCAGAAGAATGCCCTTGGAGCATTGAAAAATATGTCATATGGTGGAAAGACAGAAAATAAAGTAAGAGGCTGAAACCCAACAAGCCACATGAAAGTCAGTTTCTCCAATTCTAACACGATTTAACCTTTTCCTGGCATGTTAATCGACATGTGGTTTGTTTAAGTTTTCTGCTTATTGTTTAAAAATCATTAGAGAAACCGATTCCAACACCAAATCTCGTGTAATACGATATTTATCCACTCAATACAGTTAAATTTTTAATATTTAAAACGCTCGGCAAGCATCACGTTTTAAATTTGAAAATTTAACTGTCTCGAGTGCATAAATATGGTATCACACTTGATGCAGTGGTAGAATCTATATTTATCTAGTTGTGTGGATTTATGCTTGAGCAGATTCATATTTATCATTAACATTTTGAAACATTAAGACTTATGAAGCACTATTCAAAATAAAATGGATAAACACTCCACAACTCACTAAATGATTTTAACACCATTGGTAAAATGAAATATATGAATGAGCAAAAAAACTATAAACAATTTATAAGACAGTGTTTTGAAATAGTCTGATGTGCTTTAAAACTTTGACCTTTGGATTTATAAAAGACACAAATGATCAGTTACAGTAAACATGCTTTTTTCCCATGCTGGAAAAGGCAGGGATATGGGAATTGTGTCATAACACAACAATCTAATGATAAACATATAGAATAAAAACACATTTATTGATTTTACAAAACAACAATCTCATAAAATACATATAAAAATAAATTATAGATAAGAAGATGTGATATAAGTGCCAATGAGACAACTCTCCTCCATCTAAGTCACAATGTATAAAAGTTAACAATTTTTATGGCCTTCAACATGGAAATATGAAAATAAAAGCTGAAGTTTTTCATTTTGACAGTTATGGAAATGTTTACTATCATTCTAATGACTTTTTAATTTAATTTTTTCTTTCACCTTGATATTTAGATTTGATTAAATTTCAAATGTTTTTCTTTTCTATATGCTGTTTGGTTTGAATTTTATGATTTTATATTATTTTGAATTTGATGTACATTACAGAAAGCAATAGAGAATGCTGGGGGAATCACAGCGCTAATCAGATTGTTACGGAAAACACAAGAAAATGAAGTGCGAGAGTTAGTGACAGGAATTCTATGGAATCTATCCTCTTGTGAGGTATGTTTGTGGAGGAAAAATAAATAACTTTTGCTTGGATGTTTGCAAACAATAGGTAGTTAGAGTTTCATTCTGTTTAATATATGCTGGGATTTGATTTGACAATGAAAATTGACAAACAGTGTGGAAATTAACCTTGAAATAGATGTTTATTGCCCAATCAAATTCCAGTATATAGTAAACAGACTGAAACAGATTACCTACCTGTTGTTTACAAACATCCAAACAAACATAGCCAGCAAGTTTATCAAAGGTTTGCTTTGCATGCTTTTATAGAAAAGCTGTAAACATAATTCAATGACCAAAACTGTATCAAATATAAAGCAAACAAACAAATTTATAAAAGCAGAAGAAGAAAAAAAACCCACCAATGACAAAAATAATAAAGTATGAAATATAAAGCAAACAGATAAAAACAGAAGAATGAAGTATATCACTATAAATGAGAATGCCGAACAAATTGCATCTATTTATTGCAAGCTTGCACACAAAATGAAATGCATAGTTATCTGAAATTATCTATTCATAAACTCTCGAACCCTTTGTATAATAATAATTGTAGAATTTAGGTCCAGTGGAGATATAATTATATATATTTTTGCAAAGCCAGATGAAAACAACTTTTAATTTGCTCAAGGAAGGTTAATTTTTGTAATATGACTGTTTTCACTGTTTAAATATAAATTGTATTACTATTTTATATTAAAAGTTTAATTTTATAATGTCAAAGCTCTAATGGCCAAAGGGAAGCAACTCATGCATACATAGGATGTGAGCCATTTTCTTCTGTCAAGTTTTAAATTAAACAGAAATAGGATCACTTGTTTAACAAAACCAGCAAGAATTTAAAAAGGAATGATTAGATGTTCAGCTTATCATTTAATTTGGTATGAGCATCACTGAAGAGACGTTGATTGTTGAAATTCGCATCTGATGCAGCAAAATTGTACCGTTTATGTTATCATTAGCTTTGATTTAAAATTTTGATTTCCCCTTAAACAATGAATTGGCCAGATTCTAATTTAATCAGAAATAGGATCACTTGTTTAACATCTAGAATTTGAAAAGGAATGATAACATGTACAGCTTATCAGTAGCTTTAAATTAAAAATTTATTTCTGTTAAACTATAAATTATATTTTTCGGCAGGATTTAAAGGAAAAGATAATCCAGGAAGGTTTGGCTGATATAGTGAGTAGAATCATTGTACCTTACTCTGGATGGGAGAAACGAGGGCACTATGGAGGAACAAACCACAGATTCATTCTTAACTACAGTTTACAGAAACGCTACAGGAATAATTAGGTATGTATAGTTGATAATATCATAGCAGTTCAAAATAGAAGAAAAAATGTTATGTGCTGCATAGATTCATATTACAGCATCCAAATATTTAGGGAACTTAGCAAACTCTTCTTTTGATAAAGCATGATTTTTGATATAACGGATCTATTCAGAATATTAAAAAAATTTAAAATAGTGTAGGCTTTAATGCAGATTTGACTATTTCAAGTATTGGAAAATGTAAGAAAAGTTTGTTGCCATTTAAACTTCACAATTTTTATTTTTGCAGGAATTTAAGTTCTGCTGGAAAAATGATGAACGAACTGATAAAGGATATAATGTGAGGACACGATTACGTGAATGTTCAAAACTTGTAAATTGTTTAATATATACATTAGATATTTCATTACGTTTCCATGACAAAGAAAATAAACCAGTTGAAAACTGTACATGTGCATTAAGGAACTTATCATATAGAATTCAAGAAGTGTCGGAAAAGGATTTTTATAAGAAAAGGACTCAAACACTTAAACGTATGCAAAAACCACCTAACAAAAAAGGTAAGTTATATTTGATATAATTTATTTTTCATCTTATTGATGTGTTTTGCAGAGATGTAAATATAAGATATCTAGTGGTAACCTGGTTAATATTTTCGAATGTCCAGTGTTATAGGATCAAGAAAATAACTTTTTCAATACGTGATTTAGTGCTTAGTATTGGTACTTTTTCTTCCTGCTGAATGGCAGAGAATTCCTTTTTACTTTTTATCATTTTTTAGGTGAACATTTTATTATATAACTAGAATATTTTCTAATTCTTTTCTTCATTATCTGATGTATAATGTAATGGCATTCTAGTCTCTTTAATCTATTTAAATATATTGAGAATAGTCAATCATACCAAATGATATCAAAATAAAAAGATATTGTATGACTGCCAATACATGCAATAAGACAACTGTCCATCAGAGACAAAATGATATAGAAGGTTAGAAACTATAGGTCACTGTATGGCCTTCAACATTGAGCAAAATTCATACTGATAGCAAGCTTCATAAGAGCCCAAAATGACCGACGTAAAACAATCCAATCAAGAAAATTAACAGCCTGATTTAAGAAAGAAAAAAATGATATACAGCAACAAACTACAACTACTAAAATATATAGCTCTTAACTTTGGAAAAGCACACACAGAATGTGGCGGGGGGGTCAAACATATTTTTGGGCGGGCCCCTCCTTGAACCTGAAACAATGTTGGTCAGTGTTGCATCTATTAACAGTAACACAAAACGAAGTTTTACACATTGTTTAAACTTTCATTTTCAAGTTGTAGACATATGTCAGAATAACACTTTTTTCAAAAGAGAAATTTGACAAATATTTGTTTTATTTATTACATCGATTAGCATGGTTATGGATACATTCATGAATGAACACATACCCGATATGTTAAATTCTGCAACAGTGTTTATTTCTTATGTGATGAATTTTGTAACCATTGTTCAATCTTATTTGTACTCATGCATGTCCTGCATGTTATATGAGGAACACTGAAGATGCTATCATGCATGACGTAAGACAATTATCTTGTACTAAACTTTTCAAATTTTGAACTGTAAATGTAATAAGGAGAGCTTTAAAACTCTCTTGGTTGCCGCAAAATATGGAAATGATCAATTAAGTACAGACAAACACACAAAAAAACTGAAACACAAGCATTTATTATCATGATTATAGAAATGTCTTATTTTGAAACATACATTTTAAGTGTAATTGTTGTGTTTTAGAAGATTTTGGAAGATGTCTTGATATGATAAAAAAATAATTGACAGTGGATTTTCTAACATTTTCATGAAATTTGATCATGTTAGAAGATTTTTTTTGGGGTTTAATTTACATGAATAGAGTGATTTTATCATGCTGTCAAAATGACAACTTATTTACAAATGTACTCTATGTCTGGTTTATGATTAATCTGTTCATGTTATTTCTATAATTGTATGATGTTCAATATTGTTAAATAAATTTGATTTAATTTTGTAGAATCACCTGGTTGCTTTGGTGGTGGAAATAAGAAAAAACAACAGTCCAGTAAAAATAATTCAAAACAAAAACCAGATGTTAATCAAAAGTAAGTTTTATAGGTTGATATTAAACCTTTAAAATTGTAATGTTTAGATAAATGTACATAAGCAGTGTTTATTCCTGCTGGATAAAGCACTGACACACTTCACTTCTGCCTCTGTGGATTTTGGTATATCTAACTTTCTATGATTCGAATGGTTGCAGAGTGGACCAATTCCATGATGATTCCCTTTACCCACCTGTTAGTGGGCATGTCATCTTTTCTTCAGTCATGAACATTAAGCATGTTAAGCATGCAGTACTTTGAAAATTGATTGAAGCTTTAAAAATGTTGTTTTTATGGCCCATTTATCATGTTTATGGGCTTTATATTTTCTGGTCTGTGCGTCCATTCATTCGTCCAACTGTCCCTTTTCAGATTAAAGTCTTTGGTCAAGGTAGTTTTTGATGAATTTGAAGTCCAATCAACTTGAAACTTAGTACACATGTTCCGTATGATATGATCTTTTAAATTTTAATGCAAAATTAAATTATATTGTGAGTGGGGCATCTGTAAACTCTGGACATATTCTTGTTTTTTAATGCAAAAATAATAGAGTGAGGTGCTCATTTTTGCCATATCTTTCCATGTTTTCTGCAGTTTATGTTCAGGTCTTTATATTTTTGAAGTATACTGATATTTCTATATGAAGATAACTTCAAAAGCAAAATATTCTTAGCTTGAAAACGAGTGCGCTTGAAAAGAAATCATCTGAAAAGTTAGATTAAAGGGTGTTTGAAATTTCCTGCTGTTTTGTCAAAGGGGGACACATATTCGCCGTATTTACACATCTATTTAAAATCTAATAACTGCATCTTTAAACAATATTCATCAAATCAATTTCAATTGATGAATAGCAGACATTTCAAAGGTGTAAAGAACTGAAAGTTAGGGCAATCAGTCAAAAGAATTACTAAGAAATACTTCTTTGAAATCGTGTTTTTTATTAAGGAGATTGGCCAAAAATCGTAGTCCGTTTTTCGGTCTTTTGCAGTAAGTGCCGAAATTTTGTCTCAGTTTAAAAAATAATCATATTTGTTATAAAAATATATTTTACCGGAATATTTCATTCATTTTAGCCATGCTTTGAAGTTTTTACACCTCAAAATCATAAAACGGCGAAATTGTGTCCCCGGTGAATATGAGCGCCCCACTCTACTCTGGTCTGATTGATTTTAAAATGCAATATCTAATTTTGAAAAACAGGAATTAGTGTTGGGTTTGTTAAGTCCAAACTAAATGGGATTGAATAGGCTTGACAAGATTGGCAAGTGACCATTGTACACAGTGGACATTCTAGATGAACAATATAACCTCCTTGGAGACAATAGTTGGCCACAAGTTCTAAAAACAAAACAAAGCAAGAACATGAAGGAAACTACCTTTGTCGAGGGAAAAGACATAAAATTTTATCAAAATTCATTTGTGAGACGTACTTATAACTTTTGGAATATATATATCTTTATTCTGTCAAACCTTTGCAATTACAATGGTATACAGACACTACATGACATCAATAATACAGACATAAATACATGAATACACAGAGCAAAATATGTACACTATTTACAATTATACTGATAGTATTTAGTCAGGAGGGCACACATGGGAATTTATAAATCTAATGAAAGTACACAGCTTTCTCAATTTATATTTTATATTTTAATTCATAATTTTCTTAAACATAATTATATTTGGACGATTTACATATTTTTTATCAATACATTCATTTCTTTTTACTGACATCTATGTGCACATCATAATATAATGATACTCATCTCCAAGATCTTTAGAGTTACATAATTTACAATTTCGTCTATCTCTCTGAATATTTGTCCATCTCCCTATCTCAATGGGTAATTTATGGTTGGTGATTCTAAATTTGCATAAAGTATAAATATCACGAAATTCTAAAATGTCAAAATAGTTTTCAAACCCAAAAATATCCTTAAAAATTTGATAATTTAATGTCTTCAAACATGCTTGCACATTTGAAAACCGTGTTTGTTGAAACTGATCTTGGAGTGATGTTCTGATTGTATTCTCCAATGTATTGGGTTGTGTATAATTAATTTCGATTAAAAATGATTGAAATAACAGTGAATGCAATTAACTTATTTGTGCAATACACCTTATCGCTAATCCGGGTCCCGGCTGACCCGGGCCCCTTGAACTTTTGATGCATACAACAATAAAATTTTCCATTGTGGCGTCAGATTTTTTGTTTAATTTCGTCAAGATTTTACTGGAATCTGTGTGATATTCAGTAATGGCGGACAAATAGCGATAAGGTGTATTAGCATTGATCTTACAAATGTGTACAGAAAACAATCTTCTGTCTTATTAGGCTATTATTTAGTGTAAAAAGAGTCTATGATAAATAAAGATTTACTGTGTAGTTTTTTCCATAATCATGATAATAATAAATTGAATAAAAAAGTCAAATGGATTAAAAATTTATATGTCAACTGTGGATACATAATTACTTGTTGGATACCAATTTTCAAGGGTATCTATATATAGGTGAAAAAAGAAATTAAATGTTCAAAGAGTGACACATTTCTTGACGGCTTGTATGAAATAAGTGAATCCACAGTACATTAATCTATAATTATTATCTAGTAGATAAACTTTATTTTGTTTTTGCAGTGGTATCCCTGCTTTACCTCAGAATGCTTCTGAGTACCAGGGATTATGGAATGCCCATGTAATAAAGTTATATCTGGGTATATTAGAGAATGGGTCTAATCCAGTCACAGTAGAGGCAGCAGCAGGAGCCATACAGAACCTTACAGCATGTTTCTGGAGTGTAAGTAAATATAGTGTCTTTCTTCATCGGGTGTGGGGCCTTGGTGGTGGAATTGTCAAAGTAGTTACTGCTGGAATTACTAGCCAGTCAACACTGAGGTTGTGAGTTTGAACCCCACTTGTGAAGGTGCACTAGAGCCAATCTTAACTGCATGGATTGTTAGTTTTCCTATCCAAGGTCAGTGGTTTTCTCTTGGTACTCCGGCTTCCTCCACCAATACAAACTGGCAGCCACAAACAGCCCATATTGGTGTTTAAAACATGTAAAAGTGGCGTTAAAACACAGAAAATCAAAGTCTAAGGGTCTTTCTCTATGGGCTATTTCCTGACGGGTTTTAATAAGTGACGACTTACCTCATGTGTGGCATTTGTGTTGAAATAAGAAGGGCAAAGTCTGATTTACAAATAATTTTAGCAAAACAATAAAATAATAATAACAGTGTGACTTTATTAAACCTATGTCTAGTAGCTAATGATGCATTCTTTTTTGTTGACTTTTGATTAGCCTCAATATTTTTGAGATGCTAATACTTGAAGATTCTTTGAGAAAAACATGTACTATTTTTTTCCAACATACAGATACCCACGAAGGCTTTTTGAACATAGGCAACCAGCTATAGAGAAAATTTGAAGCTTTTCTGTAAAATTTAACACATAGTTGGAATTTCGCAGTACCTTGCATTGGTCCCACTTATACTGGTAACCTAAAAAAGAATAATAATTACAAACCTGAAAACAAATGACTTTATTTTGTAATTCAGTGGTTGTCATTTGTTTATGTGTTACATATTTGTTTTTCGTTCATTTTTTATATAAATAAGGCCCTTAGTTTTCTCGTTTGAATTGTTTTACATTGTCTTATCGGGGCCTTTTATAGCTGACTATGCAGTATGGGCTTTGATCATTGTTGAAGGCCGTACAGTGACCTATATTTGTTAATGTCTGTGTCATTTTGGTCTTTTGTGGATAGTTGTCTCATGGTTAATCATACCACATCTTCTTTTTTATAATACTATGACATGTATGAACAAGAACTTTTTCACACACAAAAATTGATATCCATGAAATTAATAAATTCATTTGAATCTGATTTTCATGGTTTAATTCGATTGACATTTTCTATTTCAGTATGCAGAAGATGTGCGAGCCTGGGTACGGAAGGAGAAAGGCTTACCATTCTTTGTAGACTTATTGACACAAGACAGAGATAGTATAGTTTGTCATGTGGCCTTAGCACTTAGAAACTTAGCCATTGATGAGAAAAATAAAACATTAATAGGTAGGTTATTCCTCAAATACTTATTCTAAGAAATTGTCTTTTATAATTTCACCATGACATAATCTGTTTGGTGGAATAGTTCTTGCACAATATTGATTGTAGAAACTTTTGAAAAATAAAAGTTCATGATATCGTTATCTTTTTGATACGGTAAACAATGTAGAAATCATTATATGTTAGCCCTGTTCCAAAGGAAGGTTGTAAACTGTCTTTCCTCTATTCGTCTGTTTTTCAGATAACAATTTTCTCACATTTTTCTCAGAAATTACAAATCTGAGATGCTAGAAAATTAGTGAATTTGTTCTACTGTTTGATATATTTTCACTTGAATTGCTTATCAACTTTGTATTTGCTGAAAACTTCTATCAGTGGTATAATTAGTTAACTCTTGGTTGAACTGTTAGAAATATCCCGTTGCATATCAAATTTTGTAGATAGTAGTGTTGTGCATTAGGAAAGAGTAGAAAATAATCATTTTATTACCGGTAAAACAAAATCAACATTAATTCTTTGTAGACATATACTGTGAAAAATTAAAAAAAAAAAAAAATGTCTTTACTAGTATAGTTTACTTTATCTAGTAATGAGCCAAAAGAGTACTCATTAGAAGAATGTCAATGTTGACCTGAACCATCATTTTTTGTCATTCTGTGTTATTTATACTTGACCATCACATTTATTGTCTTTATTCAACGAAATTTAATGTGATGAAAATTCATGAGCATGAAATATGAAATGAAATGAATTTTATTGTTCTTTATATTTACAGGAACCTATGCAATGAAGCAGTTGGTTAGTAGATTACCACAGGAAAGAAGTACTGATGCCGTCTCTGATCCAACAGTATCAGCCATACTTGTCACACTTCTAGAAATCGTTACGTGTGATGAAAATTTCGCTAAGTAAGTTCTTCTGGGAATGTATTGCATTCCTTTATAGTGTTAATCATTTGAGATTTCGATAATAAGTCCACATTTCAGAGCTGTTCCATTAAAATGTATGTGGGAGAGTAGGCAGGGACTTTTAAAATATCCCTTCAGCCAAGAACCATTTGTTAAGATATTTTTGCATCATTGTAATAGATGCATACTGAAAAATGATCCATGATCCACATTCAATAATTAAACCCTTTCCTACCTTCCCACATATATTTTAATGGAAAAGCCCTTATGATTATTATATCAGTTCATTAGAAGTGTAGAATATAAGCCGGGTATGATCTGTATGTGAAGGAAGGATATTCAAAGTCCTCCAGAAATGAAGACTGTGTTAATTTTCACATATTTGTTCATAAAAGGTTTATATCCTACTTAGAAAATTGTGACTATAGATATAACTAATTAAACACTTTATTCAAATGAATGTTGGCAGATTGTGTTTGGAAGAATTTTGTGCAGTATATAATTTTATACCTTTTAGCCTATCTTCTCACAGTATACAATAAAAGTTTGATTTCGTGCAGCAAACTTTCACATATTTAGCATGTTTAGGTGTTAGATGGAATAATTTTTTTCCATTGAATTTATAACATTTCCTTTGTGATCTAAAATGTGTTTGCTACAAAGAATAAAGTTTTCCCAATTCCTCAGACATGTAAACAGATATTCAATTAAATATTGAAACAGTTAAAAGTACATGTGTATTGTTTTGTCCATTTGTCTGTGTGTGACAGGATTATAATAGCAGTTATTGTAGTAGTATATATATTATGTTGTACATACAGTGATATACATATATTCATTTAAATATTTTTATTACTTTCAGAACATTGGTTGAAGCTAATGGTTTGCCTAGGATCAAGTTTGTAAAATTTGTGAATGGAAAATATTCTCGTAAAACCAAAGAAAATGCCAAAAAGGTAAAACACTATTCAGAATAATATTTTACAACACACACAGATTCTTCAGTAGTTTATTATAGTTTGAAAGTATTAAGCAATTGAATAAATATAATTGTTAATTCAATGAAATGTATGGTGTATTGTGAGAGTAATTCTGTGTTTCCAAAATAAATGCTTTCTGATTTTAATTTATGAATAATAGAGAAATTTTTTTTATTGTTTGCTCTCATAGAACAAAATCTGACTTAAGGTAGCACAATACAAAGATTTTTTCACTCCCATCAGACAACAGTTTACTTTAAACTGATGCAATTCATTTCATCCTTCTTTATATTTTATAAATGATGTACCAAAAGAAAGAAGAAAGATTAATCTTTCAAATTTTGATAATTTCATTATGACATAATTATTATATAATCAATTATTATGTAATTAGTTGCTATATTGTGATGTCCACACTTCAATGAATTTAGCATCTTTGTTCTTCATAGCATCCCAAAATGTTTTATAGATTCATGTACAACACAGCTTGACCTCAAAAACTGTGTCTCAGATTTCCAAAAACACCAATAGAACAAATTTTATACCCAATTGAATTTAGTTATCTCTTATGAATTGATGTTACAAACTTCATTGAAGATTTATGAGAGAATGAAATACAATAGGAAAAATCTGAGACACAGTTTTGGAGGTCAAACTGTGTTGTGCAAGAATCCATAAAATATTTTTGGATGCTATAAATAACAAAGAAGCTAAATTCATTCAAGTATGGACATCACAATATAGCAACGAATTACATAACAATTAATAATGTAATAATTATGTCATAATGAAATTATCACAATTTGAAAGATTAATCATTCTTCTTTCTTTTGGTACCTCATTTATAAAATTTAAAGAAGGATGAGTGGAATTGCATCAGTTTAAAGATGTCTGATTGGGGATGAAAAATCTTTGTATTGTGCTACCTTAATATTGGCATCTTCAAACAAAATCTAGTTATATTTTAACCTTTATACATTAATTTAAATTTGATACATTATCCCAATTACAATTGTACAATATACAAACAAAGAAAGCAAGCTAACCAAAGTCTTGCTCTACATGCATTAGGAAATTAGCTTTAAAAGTGTGGATAACAACCTGCTTAAAAAAGAGCTCATATCTGTGAAAATGTTTTAATTGGTTGTGAAAAAAGTTGTATATAAACATAAGATTGCCAATAAGACAACTATCCTCTAAAGTTTGAATGGATATAAGAAGATGTGGTATGAGTGCCAATGAGACTTCTTTCCAACCTTCCAATGAAGTGAGTCACAATTTGTAAAAGTAAATAAAGGCAACAGTAGTATACTGCTGGTCAAAACTCATAAATCCATGGACAAAAAACAAAATTGGGGTAAAAACTAAAACTGAGGGAAACGCATTAAATATAAGACAACGACGACACAACATTAAAATGTAACACACACACACACACAGAAACGGACTAAGCATTAGACAAAATAAACCATTATAATGATAAGGATATAAAACTATGTTTATGTTTTTTCAGTTACTTGATTCTATGTGGGAATTTAAAAGCCTAACACCAGTTTACGCAATGCAGGGAATCACAGAAAGTGATGTAAAAGCAGCTTGTGCTCCTGGCAGGTAGGACATGATAAATAACAGGCATTATAATTGTGGAGACTTGTGAAGGATCAAATTTATTATTTCAAATCGATTGTGCTTTAGTAATTCATGTTTCAAGTTGTATCCAAATTCACGAATTTTTTTGAATAATCGAATTAGTGAATTGATTTGAGATTTTAACCTATGGAAACAATTTTAAATACCAGTTGTAGCAACAAATTTAATATTTAGAATTTGATAGGGAATTGATATGTTTACGATTTGAGATAGATTTAAAGTAAAGCAGCCAAAGGGAGATAATTCACAATTTATTTGTTGATGCACTAAACTTGAAATAAAAATTTGAACAAATCCCATGGGCTGAAATGATATAACATGTACAGGATCAGTTGTGTTTTACTTTCATTAAGAGAGATTATCTTTTTTCTGCAGAAAAATCTAGATTCTGTTACTTTGGATTCCTAGACTTTACATTGGTAAAAGGATAAAATGGCCTTTGAAAATCTCCATTATGGCATACTCTTTCTGATATTCAGAAATTCAATTTATTATTGTTAGTGTAAAGTAAGACTGAAATCATTAGTGTAAAGTAGGGTTGATATTATTATGTAATGAAGAATTGATATTGTTACTGTACAGTAGAATCTGTGTTAATATAACCAACAAGCTCTTCTTGTAAAAAGTTCCAATTATAATTTCAGGGAACCAGATAGAATTGGTCTTACAAGTACGACCCCTTATAACACCCTAGGACGTCCACAAGGCAGTCAAGGTTATGATGATAACACAATATCTGCTGGGAGGTTACCAGCATATAAAAGTACCATGAATGGTAGGATGGATGGCACTATGGTCCATGGACATAGTAATCCTGCCATGAATATGGAACCTGGTGAGTTTTTCATTGTCAGTTACTATAAGGTGGCAAATGGTAGAAATATGTTTAAATCAGACTGATGACTTTCTCATTGAATTAATTTACATCTTGTAATGACAGACGTTTTATAGCTGACTATTAATATGGGTTTAGAAATAGGAATTTTAGAAACAATTTTTGCACTTTGTTTAAATGTATCTTAAAATTCAATTTAAAAAATCATCACAGGATGGAAAGATCTGTTAAATATCAAATATAGATTAAAGAAAAAAGAGAAAAGAAGGTTGTTTATTCTTTTAAATTTCATTATGATTTGTATCAAACTACTATTTTATTGCATATTTTCTGTCAAACATCTAATTATATTGTTGTTTGTTTTGAATTGTAGAGCGATATCAACATGGAGGCAGCAGACAGAGAGGGGTGAGTAAAGGTTCAAAGTAGAAGTAATTTTAAGCACTCTTTTATGTAACTGACACCATCATTATTGAAAAGAAGGGGGTCGTAAATGCATATTTTACAATTCTCCAGTTTACTTCTGATTTCCTAATGAATTGTATGAAAATGCTATCAACAAGTAGGCATCGGTTATTTTTCAAAGATTCAGCAATAATAAATACATCACAATAATATCTGCATTTACAGTAATTGTGTCTATCCCATCTATATTCAACAAAGATAAGTGTATCGTCGCTGGGCTTCTAAAATGTTGTAAATTACAAATTTTTCAAGAAAATTTTTTCTCACAAACAGGCTTTGAAAATTTTGGCAAAATGCATGCTTCCAAAATGTCGTATGTGAACTCGAACATTTTTGTAAATAGCAGTGAAATAAAAACGTTGACATTTCTGGATTATCCAAGAACTTAAATTATTTTCACAGAAATAAAGAAATGTACAATTATTTTTTTCCCAAAGCCATTCTACAACGATTTTCAAGTTTTCATACCACATTTTGGAAGCAAACTTTACAAACAACTGACATTGGCAATTTTGTAATATGTCTTATTTCACACATTTTGATTGGTTCTAACTGCATGCTATTTTGTGATACCAAAGATTTCTTCCTGCCCAGACCATTGATGTCAAAAAGTATTTTTAGCCAAAAAAGTCATATACGACATTTTAGAAGCCCAGCGACGGTATACTTAAAGGTAGGAAATCAGTTCCACATACCAAGCTTCTCAATATTTACATTGTATACTTTCAGATGGATGAGATCCCAATGACTGATTTAGGACCAAGTTATGCTCCTATTGAAGAACAACACAACAGAAGGAACAAGCCACCAGTAGGGGGTGTTCCTCTCTTCCCTAATCTACAACCAGCAGTAAGTATTCAGATAGACAGTTCACATACACTCCAGTCTATGCATTGATATAAGAAGAATAAGTGTTATCGTATAACAGGTTATTTTTGTGGGTGTACAATTTCGTGATTTTCATTGAATAAGGTATACAAAATAATGTGGCGGTTATTATTTTGGCGAATTCAAAACTTTTATCAATACCTTTCCATGTGCACTTTTAAATTGGTGGAATTTAGTTTGGAGATTTTGTTCTATCCGCGAAAATAAGTGAAAATTTACACGCCACGAAAATAACCTGCTATACAGTCAATGAGACAACTCTCCATCCAAGTCACAACTTATAAAAGTAGACCATTATAGGTCAAGGTACAGTCTTCAACACAGAGCCTGGACTGAAATAGAACAGCAAACTATAAAGGGCCCCAAAATTTACTAGTGTAAAATCATTCAAATGATAAAACCAACAGTATAATCTACATAAAAAACAAGAAACGAGAAACACAATTAAAAAGTTAAGATCATTGAGGTGGATTAAGATGTTACTGCAATGAATTCTTTCATTTTGTTTAAGAAATTACCTTTCTTGCCTTAAGAATAAGTTATCTATAAACAGCACTGAAATTTAATGTCATTCAAGAAATTCCTCTAAAATTTTGTGTGTAAAATATCACGACTTATTATAATTAGATGTTTTTAATATTACACAAACTATATGTAAGCTTATAAGAAATGTAACCAAATGTAAAACATTTTCACCAGAATGCAATGTTTTATTTTTTGTCTTTGAAAAATCTATGAAAGACATGAAATGGTCAACAGGTCAGATGTAAACATCAACCATTTGAACATCCTTTATTTTGTTTTGCAGAGCCCACAAGACTATTCTCCACATCAACAAGACCGTCTTGAACCACAGTCTGGACACGAACCACTTTATGCACAAGTGAAAAAAGGACACAAACGACCTGAGGATGAAATTGTCAGCCCTAATAATGTAATGTTAGAAAGTGGTGGAGGTGGTCCCCCAGGAGGAGCAGATTCTTGGGTGTAGTGCTGATTAAGGGGAGATAACTGCTGTGTCATTTGAGAAAAAATGGAACTATTTTTCTGTTATTTCCATAGACTTAAATGGTATAAAACGTTGAAAATAGATTCAATATTCATGATAAAGAGAAATAACAGATAGAGTCACAGAATTGGGATGCATATTAAGTGTATTGCAATAGCTCCTAAATTTAAAAAAATATTTCACTGTTTTTCTAGAACAAATTTATGGACATGCGTTTCTATTTATTTTATTCATGTTTATATTGAATGTATAAAATATATAAAACAAAAATTAAGGGAGCCCCAAACAGCTGAAGTTTTCATATCAGACATGTACAAAGAAAGTGTTTTCCATATTATGATTTATCATGAATTAATCATTCAGAAGTTTTTATCAGAATCATTTTTTAATTTATGAAATATATATATTAACTGCCATGTTTTTTGTAAGAAATTTGGTTTGTGATAATTTTTATATAAATATTATATCTCTACAGAAGGAAGGTTGTATATACATATATCTATATTTTTGTCTGTGAGACAAGATTTTTAATAGAAACCATAACTATTTTACCTGACATTTTTTTTTTACATTGTAAACATTTTACTGGTAGAGGTTGTGACAAAAAGGCACAGTCTGACTGTGTTTCTAATCTCTGTTAGATTTTTTTTTAATATTCATAACAGACATTAACATTTTCATTATAATTTTATGTTAAAGGTCGACCTTGGTTACTGTGTATTCATTTATTTTCGTGGGTATCAATTTTTCGTGTATTGAGGAAAACTTGCATTTTCGTGGATATTTCAATTCATGGTTTTGCCAATCTCTGCATGCAAAACCTATAGAAAATTTTCATTTCATTGAACATTTAAATTCATGGTTCAACTGTACCCACGAAATGCATGAAAATTGGTATCTAATGAATAATATTGAATTCACAGTAACTCTATTGATATATGAAAAGATTTTTGTGTTATTTGATATTAGTTTATTTATATTTAGTAATCTAGATCTTATTGTGACCCAATTTGCCTCAAATCAATTATATAGATGTGTCGGAGAGGTAAGAATGTTAAACTTGAAATATATATGATCAAAAGCTAGTAGTGCTTAAGATAGTATAAATATGTATTGTAAACTGTGCCACTGTATTTATAGTTTTGCCATACATGAGTGTTATTATTTTTCTTTAAACCAGTTAAATTCTGACATAAAATGTTATTTTATCTTTATAAGGTAGAAGAACCTTCTTTAGTATAGTATGGTAAAACTTTAATGGTTTTAAAAATAGAATGAATTTTCTTATTCCATATAGTAGATGTATTTAAATTTTCTTCCATGTTTTGAAATAGGCCATCAGGCTTGACTGACGAAAAATTATTCTATTTTTGGTTGATATGCCTTCAAGAATTGATTCTTGATGATTGGATTTAAGGTGGTACCTAACACTTTCACTAAAATTAATTTGGCTCGTTTAATTTTGATAAAATTTTGACAAAGTATTTACTTTGACCCTTTAACAAAAATATAAAAATTTCAAAAATTTTCAACCAACCGTTTTGTCAGAAAAATTACACTGGTTATATAGCAGTTTGACAAACACCAATTTTGATCTTTGAGAAGCTTATTATTCCCTTTACAACACAACGTGATTAAAACGTTTAGCTGACTTTACAGAGTTATTTCCCTGTAGTGTTAGTTACCACCTTAAAAGAAAATCTTTCTTGATCAGTTATTTTATTATCCCCTCTGAATGAGACATAGATTCAAACCTTCCTGCTAAATGGAACTTCTTCTGTCTTCCATTTGAACCATTTTAGCACTCTAAGCTTACACATAATGAGATGATAAGTAAACTTAGATTTGTATTTATTTTAAACTTGCATATTTCAGCAAAGATCTATCTAAGTTGCATTACTAAATTAAACTATTTGGTCAACTCTTTTACAGTTCAAAGATATAAATACATGCATTAAATTTGTGTATAATAGCATCTAGTTTTAATAAGATTTCATTATCAAATTGGGCCTGTCAGAGTTGAATGTTATTATTGTGGATATCATATTATATAATTTATTACCCGCAGTCTCACAATCATGAGTGTATATTCAAAAGTAATAAATGTCCAGCTAACTTTAGGCACCCACTAGACAACAGAGAAATCATCTGTAATTATGTTACAATAGTGTACAGACCACTTCTAAAAGGTGTTGTTGATAATCATTTTCATTGGGAATTTTGTAAATTTATAAATATCATTTATCCTGTATGTATTAAATAAAGTTTCGTCTTTTGAGGCATTTATATATTTTTCTATCCATCAGATCCACTCAAAAGGCAAAGAAAAGTAGGAAATACCAAATATATCACGATAAATGTCTCATTATTTTGTATAACATTATAAATCATGAAGAGACCATTTTGTGTTTTATACTAAGACAACTTAGACAACTTTTAAAGCATAATTATCATGAACAGCTCATTGTAAATATTGTATTTTTCTAAAATCACATTCTTGAGGACAAAGATGTAGAAATATAAGAAATAAGATTCATCTTTGAGTGATATATTTAAATTATAGAAACAGTTTTAATGAAATATTTTACTAAATCAATATGAAAAACTTATTTATTTTGAAGGATTAAAATGAAAATAGCTACTTTATACCGAAGTTTATTTGGAAAATTGTGAGATAATAAGCAGTGTGTTGTGTACTGACTTTTTTAGTTGTATTCAAATTCAAATGGTTGTCTGAATTCTATTTACTTTATAGAAAAATGATAATGATGTCCGATCTGAAAAAAAAGGTTGTAGTTTATTTAGAAATCGGGACATTGTTTTTCTCCCTGAACATAATTGTTCTATCCACATGCATATAATTAAAAGTTGACTAAATTCATATTTTCCAGACATATTATTTTTGCATTGTATAAATATCACATATGAGTATGGCTTCTGTCATTTGTAGAATTACATGCATATGAAATAAAACTAAAATGAAATGAATATTGTTTGTTTGGATCATTACAAATAAAACATTTCAACTAACTACACTTTCATGGGAAAATGGATTATGTTTGATACTGCTGCATACAAAGTTTAGGGTATATAAAAATCAACCGGTTTGTCTCTGTACCAACTGATATGTCCATTGTTTTGATTGGTGTCAAACTGAAGAACCACATAAACCTTGCAATGTACTTGGATTTGGTCTTCATCTTGTTATCAAGAATTATACTCCTTGTTACTTATTTAAAAGAAATATCTCCTTGTCAAAACTCCTATGTGATTTCAAGGCTTTTGATTGTTGTATCAACTTGAAACTTTGTACACTGTGAGATCTTTTACATATAGGTAGAATGTTCCAGGTAATTTAGTGTATTACCATGATTAACATAAAGTATGATGTGAGCTATTTCAATTACTTAGTATAACTCATCCAAATTTTTTGTTATCTTTGTTTTCATTTCCTATTGAAACCACTTTTTCCAATGTCAAATAAATGTGAGAGCCATAATGTATGGAAAAACGTGGTCTTCAAGGGCAAATTTCATAATTCCTTAAAGAGAAAAACCAAAAATGGACAAAAACACTTCCATTTTCAGTTGTACACATGAATGATGATTGGGAGACTTTTTCATGCTGATCAGGCTGTATATACGGTGGCAAGGATTCAACCTTGAAACATTTCATTGTTATTGTACTCCATTGCAAACTAATTCTTCATTTTCTTTAACATTTCATGGCTTTTTGACCTCAAAACGTTTGCATAATCAACATAATGAAGTTTGTAATTAATTATTCGTCTAGTTTAAGGAAACCACACATGATAAGTCTGATATTTTGTTTGCAGTTATATAACCATTGGCACATGACATTCCATGGAAATTTAATTTAACATGCCTCTCAGTAATGATATTTTAACTCTGATATTTTTGCATAGATAGATATAAGAAGATGAGGTATGAGTGCCAATGAGACTACTCTCCATCCAAGTCAAAATTTGTAAACGTAAACCATTATAGTCCAAACAAAGTACTGTCTCAACGCAGAGCTTTGTCTCACACCGAACAGCAACCTATATAAAGGGCCCCAAAAATGACAAGTGTAAAACCCTTCAAACGGAATAAAGTTTGTGTTTAGGTCAATTTAGTGGAATCACATATGTTAAGTCAATGATATTTGGTATGCATGTGAACTTTTTCGTAATCATACACATATTATCATTAAGTAATCAAGATAATAATCTATATCACATTTAAGTTTATAATCCTGGAATAATTGAATAAATAATAAAACACTATTTCAGTAATATTTGAAATGAATACCAAACAATGTTTGTTTTAATATATTCTCATAACTCATAGTTATGATTTATTATAAACTAGTTTCCTTGTAAATTTCTAAAACAATAGTAAATTAAGAAAAGAAATGAATGATAGCTCAAATTACACTGAAGAAAGGTTAACAAAATTGATGAAGTTATTGTTTCAAGAAAAGTTAATATTCAATTAAGATTATTCTGAGAGATCTGAAGTTCATTAGTATAAACAACAAAAGTGAAAAAAATGTAAAATGCTTTTGAATTGTATTGGAAAATCTGTAATTAATACGATCTTTTAATATATTAAAGGCAACAGTAGATGACTGATATTTAGATCTCATACATTCAACAAGAAAATACAAATCAACACCAAACCAAAAATAGCTTGAACTTACACATGAGCGAAAACAAGAGCGTAGAGCAGGATAAGTGTCTCCTGTATGTGTCACTTACCATTAAAATCAACAATCCGCTAAATTGCTGCAAAAGGAAATAGAACACAATTGGAAATTATACAGATCAAACTACTTTTCTAGTGGGTAAAGATTCGAATCAAATTGAACAAATACTCATAAACAAATAGACTGGTGACTTTTAAGAGTTTTGTTTTTGAAATTTCATTTTGTAATAGCAGCAGAAGCCATAAAAATTATCTTTGCAGTTTGAGTATTCAGGTAAGAAAAAAAAGGTTTAAAGTTCAAAGAGTCGTCTGTACAACTATCTTTCTTGCGTTAAGGATGCACACCTCTAAGGAACCAAACATTTCTAGAATTGAAACTTTTTTCTTAACCTGATTTTTAGGTTTATATGACTTAATATAATTGTCGAAAAAAAAATCGTACGGTGGTGCACTTCTTAATTTTGCTACGGCCATTTAAAAGTACCGGATGATTTTCACATTTTTCATTAATTTGTAACAATTTTTGGGATATAAGCATTTCACAATTAAACTTTGTTTATTGTTCCAATAAATAAAGTTGACCAATCTTAATAAATTTAACTTAAAAAAATATTGTTAGATGTTGTTACAGTGAGATGCTTATAGGTGTTACTGTAAAATTTTACCTATAGCTCAACCTGTTTTTAAAATTGTCAACACAATAGGGACATTTAAATTGACCAGTTGGTATTGTTAGATTTAAATCTACCTTGATGCTACCTGTAAAAAAATTTATTCACCTAACCAAAAGTTTCAGCATGCTTTTTTCCTGAACTTTTTTTTACCTAGGATTATTCTATTGAGAGATTTTTATTTTACTGTCATTCAAAATCTTATGAGTGATCAAGCCAAACAAGAATGACTTTATCACCAGACACAAGTTGGTTCCTTTTTCCTTTTTCCTTTTTCGATATTCAAATTTTGAAAAATATTACAAGTCCAAACTGAATTTTTTTTTCCTTCAAAATTTTTTTTTCCTCAAAATTTTTTTTCCTCTAAATTTTTTTTCCTCAAATTTTTTTTTTCCTCAAAATTTTTTTTTCCTCAAAATTTTTTTTCCTCAATTTTTTTTTTTCATCATTTTTTTTTCCTCAAAATTTTTTTTCCTCAAATTTTTTTTTTCCTCAAAATATTTTTCCTCAAAAAGTTTTTCTTCAAATCTTTTTGTCATTTCCTTATTCGTTTTCTTTTTCCTTTTTCGATTATCATCCTTATTTGATTTCCATTTCCTTATTCGATTTTCATTTCCTTATTCGATTTTCTTTTCCTTATTCGGTTTCTTCTTCCTTTTTCAATATTCATTTCCTTTTTCGGTTTCTATTTCCTTATTCGGTTTCTATTTCCTTATTGGATTTTCATTTCCTTATTAGATTTCCATTTCCTTATTCAATTTTCATTTCCTTATTCGGTTTCTTTTCCTTTTTCAATATTCATTTCCTTATTTGGTTTCTATTTCCTTATTTGGTTTCTATTTCCTTATTCAGTTTCTATTTCCTGATTGGATTTTCATTTCCTTATTCGATTTCCATTTCCTTATTCGAGTTTCATTTCCTTATTCGGTTTCTTTTCCTTTTTCAATATTCCTTTCCTTTTTTCGGTTTCTATTTCCTTATTCGGTTTCTATTTCCTAATTGGATTTTCGTTTCCTTATTTGATTTCCATTTCCTTATTCGATTATCATTTCCTAATTCGGTTTCTTTTTCCTTTTTCAATATTCATTTCCTTTTTCGGTTTCTAGTTCCTTATTCGGTTTCTATTGCCTTATTGGATTTTCATTTCCTTATTCAATTTCCTTTTCCTTATTCGGTTTCTTTTTCCTTATTCGTTTCTTTTTCCTTATTCAGTTTCTTTTTCCTTATTCGGTTTCTTTTTCTTTTTTCAATATTCATTTCCTTTTTCGGTTTCTATTTCCTTATTCGGTTTCTATTTCCTTTTTCGATTTTCATTTCCTTATTCGGTTTCCATTTCCTTTTTCGATATTCAAATTTTGAAAAATATTACAAGTCCAAACTGAATTTTTTTTTTCCTTCAAAATTTTTTTTCCTCAAAATTTTTTTTTCCTCTAAATTTTTTTTCCTCAAATATTTTTTTCCTCAAAATTTTTTTTTCCTCAAAATTTTTTTTCCTCAATTTTTTTTTCCTCAATTTTTTTTTCCTCAAAATTTTTTTTCCTTAAATTTTTTTTTTCCTCAAAATATTTTTCCTCAAAAAGTTTTTCTTCAAATCTTTTTGTCATTTCCTTATTCGTTTTCTTTTTCCTTTTTCGATTATCATCCTTATTTGATTTCCATTTCCTTATTCGATTTTCATTTCCTTATTCGATTTTCTTTTCCTTATTCGGTTTCTTCTTCCTTTTTCAATATTCATTTCCTTTTTCGGTTTCTATTTCCTTATTCGGTTTCTATTTCCTTATTGGATTTTCATTTCCTTATTGGATTTCCATTTCCTTATTCAATTTTCATTTCCTTATTCGGTTTCTTTTTCCTTTTTCAATATTCATTTCCTTATTTGGTTTCTATTTCCTTATTCAGTTTCTATTTCCTTATTGGATTTTCATTTCCTTATTCGATTTCCATTTCCTTATTCGATTTTCATTTCCTTATTCGGTTTCTTTTTCCTTTTTCAATATTCATTTCCTTTTTCGGTTTCTATTTCCTTATTCGGGTTCTATTTCCTAATTGGATTTTTGTTTCCTTATTCGATTTCCATTTCCTTATTCGATTTTCATTTCCTTATTCAGTTTCTTTTTCCTTTTTCAATATTCATTTCCTTTTTCGGTTTCTAGTTCCTTATTCGGTTTCTATTTCCTTATTGGACTTTCATTTCCTTATTCAATTTCCATTTCCTTATTCGGTTTCTTTTTCCTTATTCGGTTTCTTTTTCCTTATTCCGTTTCTTTTTCTTTTTTCAATTTTCATTTCCTTTTTCGGTTTCTATTTCCTTATTCGGTTTCTATAACCTTTTTCGATTTTCATTTCCTTACTCGGTTTCCATTTCCTTTTTCGATATTCAAATTTGAAAAATATTACAAGTCCAAACTGAATTTTTTTTTTCCTTCAAAATTTTTTTTCCTCAAAATTTTTTTTCCTCAAATTTTTTTTTCCTCAAAATTTTTTTTCCTGAAATTTTTTGTTAATAACTGGAAAAACTCTCAGATATGTACCAGGCCACGTACACTCTGTGTTTTAGCAAGGTGTATTTCTATTTGTATCTCATGATCTGAGTTAAGTCAGGCTTAAGTCTTTTTCAACTGATTTTTATAGTTCGCTCTTATGTTGTACTGTTACACCACTGTCAAAGTTACATGTTTAACGCCGCCACATTATGTATGTATATGTGCCTATCCCAAGTCAGGAAACTGTAAATTAATTCAGTGGTTCTCGTTTGTTGCTGTGTTACATATTTGTTTTTTCGTTCATATTTTGTACATAAATTAGGCCGTCAGTTTTCTTGTTTGAAATTTGTTAGCACTTGACATTTCGGAGACTTTTAAAGCGGACTATGCGGGATGGGCTTTGTTCAATGTTGAAGGCCGTACGGTGATCTATTATAGTTGTTTATTTCTGTGTCATTTGGTCTCATGTGGAGAACACATGCACTTGCCTCAGACAAGTGCCTGTGGTGGAGAGTTGTCTCATTGGCAATTATGTCATATCTTCCTTTTTATATTGGTGTTTTTCATCGACGACAGAATAGGCAAATATGTCTTATTTATCAATAAATTGTCAGTTACTTTTATTTGGAATGCATTTCAAGAAAAAAGTCTCAAGTTGTTGATAAAATAAAAACATGATTCTTTGAAGGTATATTTCAGCTTTTTATATTACAGTTTTGGACCAAGTGTCATAGAATTTTTTTTTTAATATTCCGATAAAAATATGTCAACACCTCTATTTTCCCTATCATTTCATTTCAAAATAATTCCTTTAACATACCTGTTTAAAGTAAAATTTTTAGCTGAAATGGTCCGTGACCCCCTATTTTTTTTCGACCAATTTTGATTCAATTTCTGTAAAGAAAAAATAACAAAAACTACGGCACTTCTGATCGAAACTTCGAATTGGCCCGAACAACCTTAGATTAACGTAAACTCCATATTTTTCGAATTGGTGCTTAGCGGACTGATACGAAAAGTTTATCACATGCTTCGATTGTTATCACATGCCTTTCCGTGACGTTATCGCATGACAATCCGTTAATAATCGGCGAATTGCGGAAAATAAATCTCAATGCTACGTTTTCAGTGAGAAAAATAAAAGTAATGTACAAAACAATTATCTTGATAATGGAAAGTGTATTGTGTAAAATAATAAAAAAAAACAAACAACAAATAAATATTAATTATATGTATTTTTAAAACTTTCAAACATAATTTAGAAAGTTAATTTAACAAAAGTGGACTTTTCCAAACAGTGTTCATCATGCATATTGTTGAATTATTTTGTCGATTCGTCCATATTAAAATATATTTTTTCTGTGTTGAGGCATATGATAGAAAGATTTGATATCGAATGTATTAGATCTGGGGTCCGACGTCCGTGAACTTTCAATCTTGTAACTTCTATTTTGGAACCACGTAAAAGGTTAGGATCAATATATATGAATCTGTTATTTTCTCCATTGTTGATGCATATGATAAAAAGATAATAACATGTCATTTTTCATATCACATGTATTATGAGCCCTTGATTAATATCAGTCTCGAGCCAGGCGGCTCTTGGGCTGATATTGAACCTAGAGCTGATAATACATGCGATATGAAAAATGCAATGTAATAATTTGATAATATTAACATTTCAAAGAAGTCAAATTATCAAACGCATGCCACATCAATAGTCAATGTATAGTTACAAATGACGATTTATTGTACATGTTGTTCTTCGGACAGGTGCATGCAAATGTCGCTGGGTTAGGTATTTATTGATTTAATACCTCAAAACTTTAAAGGTAGCAATACACAGTTAGAAGTTTAGTTTCGCATTATGGCCCCTGTAAATTTTTTAAATATGAAAGTTTTTGTACCATAAAATTGATTTTTAGATAATTGAAGAATAATATAGCCTTCTTAGTGGGTTTATATGAACATTACGATTGTTTTTAACATGTTTTATAGGCCATTTATATGATTGACAGTCCGTATTTTCCTATCCGTACCGTTCATAGGTCCATACATTATTGTAGTGTTTATCAACAAAGATTTTGCGCTCGATCTTTTCAATTCAATTTTATGGAAAAACGAGCAGATAAGCATATGATTGTTTTGGGACCACTTGATAGATATAAACCTATGGATTCAGGAAAGGAATTACTGTAATTGATTGAAATTTTCCTTTAGACCAAATTTTTGAGACTTTTGTGACATGTTCACCCCCCTTTTTTGCTATATTCTGTATCTAAGAAATGCAGATTGTTGCCATGGTTTCACCCAAGAGGGATTATATTTCACCCTTTTGACCATTAGAAATCAAATCTATGGACGATTCTCTTTCTATAAGTATATACATGCATAACACACATATAAAGCCTTCTTTGTTAGACAGGAGGGGAAAGAGGGTGTTTAAAAATTATGAGTGTCAATTTTATGTTTTTTTCCTAACTGTGTATTGCTACCAAAACTATAGCGTCACCGAAATAGTACAAAATATACCATTGTTTTCAAAATCCGGAAGGGTTAGCAGACCCTGCGCAACATGTGGCATTTCTAAAATATACCATTGACATTGCCATAGCTAAAAAAGAAAAGACAAACACACAATATAGAAAACTAAAGACTGAGCAACACGAACCCCATCAAGAATAGGCGCTCCGGAAGGGTTAGCAGACCCTGCGCCACATGTGGCATCTGTAACAAGACAGTAAGTATTTATTTAAATCAAAAAGCAAAATCACAAAAAATACTAAACTCAGGGAGAAATCAAATCGGAAAGTCCCTAATCACATGGCAAAATCCAATGACAAAACATATAATAAACGAATGGACAACAACTGTCATATTTCTGACTTGGTAGAGGCATTTTCAAATGTAGAAAATGGTGGATTAAACCTGGTTTTATAGCACTAAACCTCTTACTTTGTACAACAGTATCATCAAATTCCGTTATATTTACAATGATGCGCGAACTAAACAGACATATGCGTAATTTGGAATAAAAGAAGTTAGGTCGGTTATGTCGAGTAAAGTCATTTTATTGGAAATCTCTATTAGAGGTTTCCCGATTTGCTACGTATCTGGTACGGTTGGTACGTAACTCAACGGTCGGTGCTGTTTTGGAGAAATCATTTAATTTCGTTCTATTGCATTGAAGCATGATGGAGGGGAGAATACACTGCATGCGTGTTTTGCTCTTTGAACACGCATTTTTTGCTTTAATATACTTTATGTAAAAATCAATCCAACTAGGTTTTTTTATCTTTAAACATTTTGTCAGTAAATTTTGAATGATTTTATTGACACAAATATTATAATGGAACAAGTAAGTTAGCAACTTGTAATCAAACACACCCATCATTTCTTGTCATTTTACTTGAACCATTTTTTAGGTTCTTCTTAAATTATGAATTTTGATAACTACCAAGACAAAATTTAGCATGAATATATTAAAATAATGATGTCCGAAGCGAGAAGTTGTCTTTTTGTTTTGTTTTTAGAGTTTTTAACGTTCAAAGTAGATCCCAACACACCCGAATATAAAGGTGCACTCGACTATTAAAAAATAAATTCTATAATTTAATAGAAAATAATTTGAAGTGGGCAGACATTCATTTCATTGATATATTTATCAAATAGTACTTTTTCGTCTTTACCTATACTAATGTATGGGACGAGGTTTTTGTCGATGCATACCTAAATGTGCATTTGAGGATGCAGGGGTAGAGGGCGTACTCCCCCTTTTCGTTGCTAAATAGTTTTGAAAACCTCATGTTTTCCACATTATCTATACAAATTTTTAGGTTATAATCGTCCAAATTATTTTTCGCATCGCTCTGCTCGTCAGTATAAATTCAATTATCGGGAGTTACATACTCTTTCAAATATCTTGGATCCGGCAATAACCACAAATTGTATTGCACGAAACAAAAATGAATGATTGTCGTTTGACTTTGATAAATACTTATTAAAACAACAATGTCTGAAGATTAGACATCTCGCATTAGATTTTAAAGTTTAAGACTACATACTGAATTGGATTTCCTCCTTGATTTAGTAGCTCACTTAATACAGAAATGTGATACCGACGTGTAATCTAATGGACACATATTCTTGTTTCTAATGTTTCTTTAAATACAAATATATATATATTTATTAATATTCAAAAAATAAATCATAATTTATCTTTTGCCGATAAAGTATCATTACATATTATAGAAACAGCATATAATCTGCTATACAGTTGTGACCACTTATGATCCTACAGACACTCTGTAATTTTGACTTGACAAAAGGTCTTGCTTTTCTAGACTGTCTATGGATTGTATATACTTAATTTGTGATATGTACCAAAAAAGGTGTAGTATGATAGCCAATGAGACAACTCTTCACATGATACCAAATGATACAGAAATGTTAACAACTATATGCCACTGTACGGCTTTCAACAATGAGCAAAGCCGATACCGCATAGTCAGCTATAAGTAGCCACAAAATGACAAACCTGTTGGTGACCGTTTGCTGTTGTCTTCTCTTTGATCGGGTTGTTGTCTCTTTGACACATTGCCAATTTCCATTCTCAATTTTAAATGTAAAACAACTAAAACGAGAAAACTAAAGGCCAAATTAATGTTAAAAAAATTAACGAAAACACAACAAAAAATGATAAGCACTGAATTACAGGCTCCTGACTTGGGACAGGCACATCCATACTAGGACAGTGGTGTAACAGTACTACATAACATAATATTATAAACTAGATAATTATTCCCTACTTATTAGCTGTAGCTGTTTTTAAGATAATTTTCAGCAGCTGTGGATACTATCAGATCGGTACATGGAGTTTATTTTGAAATACTAGAAATCGTCGTTTCATTCTCACGAGTCCTTTCTTACTGTTTTAATAGTGACATGATCTTTCGATACAACATACTTTTATGATCTCTATTGGCTTTAACTCGGACATTTATAAAAATTATGTAGCATAGAGATGCATGTGTAAAATAAGTTCCAGACATTAATCGGCTAAAATATCTGATAAGAATTAAGCCTCAAGTTATAATACTTACGACGAAGAAGCCTCAAGCTATATTTAATACATGTACTTACGACGGAGATTTAGCCATACGGTATAGTACTATTAAATGATGATGATGATATTGGTGTATGTCCAGCGACAAATATTACATATGTATTAAGGACTCATGAAATAATAATGATAAATGCATACACCTTTCTGTACATGCCCAACACAAAAAATCGCATTTCCATATGCTAGGTAACAAGAGAGCGTAACCGCTATATAAATACACACTTGTCTTTCTACGAGTAAACCAATACCGTTACTGATATTACTCCAGGGGTCCAACAAAATAATTGAACCCGTATTCGAGGCTAGCCTGATACCAGTCAATCCAATATACTAGTATATAATTATGAATATAAAATGATTTTTTCAGTCGTGTAACACCTTCACTGGTGATCCTGTCCATGGATCTGTCGCCGAGTTTATATATATATATACCTCCAGAGCGAGACAGAAACTCAAAATTTTCGCTAACTTTATCAATACATGTGATCTTTGTACAATCCACTTCTAATTGGATATAAATAACATAAAATTTCTGTAAAGACTGAAGTGACATTATAGTTGTCTCAAAAATGTAACAAGTATATAAATTGGCATTCTCATTCACTTTTAATTAGAGATACTAGGGGACAGGATATTTTAAACTATGTACTATAGATTGATAGTTAACTATCCACAGCGGTCCATGTTTATACACAGATTATTAGTCAGCAGTTGCTAATTAAGTACACCTTCCAAATTACAAAGAATTGGTGTACACATTTATTTACAGCCATTATTATCAACTACAATATTCTAATGTTTGTTGATTTTCATTTGAAAGAAAAGTGTATGTCAACTATTAAAATGTAAAGAAGTACAAGACCTGTATTATATATTTTTTTTTAAATACACATCCCGATGTCGTACGTTTTCCCTGTTGAAAAAAAAATCGGAGATTGTAAATAAAGGAGATTAACTGCAGAAGAAGAGAACGTTTGAAATGATGCTTAATAAAGTATGATGCAATCCCATTTATCAACTTTAACAGACACATTCTGATTAACACTTTGAGTTAATTTTTTTCTGAATTCGCTTAAAAAAATTATCTAATAGTAAATATCCACGGAAATTAAATATTATAAAACATTATCACGATTATTAAAAGAAGGCACACCATTCTGATAACGACAAACAAAAACAATAAAAATATCAAATAATAAGAGGTTCATTTCATTTTGCAAAGTATATCGGAAAACAAATTCATTGTCAAAACCATGAAAGACAACTTAAATGAATCGTATGATAGGTAAAGATACGTATATATACGTGGGCTTATGGCAGTTAGGTTTAGGCGGGAGTCACAATAATCACGTGATATAAAGAAATCATGATTTCTTTCGTTTTTCATCATCTTGGAAATACTGGATATTAATAAAATTTATTATGAATGGGTTTAATAGTTTAGGGATTCTTATTTAAAACTTGAGTGAAGCATTTGACAAAATGTATAGGTTAGCAATAACCGGTCCCGTTACGTGCGTACGTCGAGTTAGGTACGTATGTCATTTTATTGGAAATCTCTAGTAGAAGAGTACCGACGGACATCAATATCGAAATACGCATGAACTTTGAGAAATGGCTTATTTTGAATAATTGAACGGACTGCCTTAACCCATCTGCTCACATTATACACCAAATTAAAGCCTATTAGCAGCCGATCAAAATAGCAGCCGAAAAAACGAATAAGGAATGATAATCGAAAATGGAAAAAGAAAACGAATAAGGAAACGAAAAAAAATTTTGAAGAAAAACTTTTCGAGGAAAAATATTTTAAGGGAAAAAAAATTTGAGGAAAAAAAAATTGAGGAAAAAAAATTTTGAGGAAAAAAAAATTTGAGGAAAAAAAATTTGAGGAAAGAAAAAAAAATTTTGAAGGAAAAAAAAAATTCAGTTTGGACTTGTAATATTTTTCACAATTTGAATTTCGAAAAAGGAAATGGAAACCGAATAAGGAAATGAAAATCGAAAAAGGAAATAGAAACCGAATAAGGAAATAGAAACCGAAAAAGGAAATGAATATTGAAAAAGGAAAAAAGAAACCGAATAAGGAAAAAGGAACCGAAAAATGTATAGGTTAGCAATAACCGGTCCCGTTACGTGCGTACGTCGAGTTAGGTACGTATGTCATTTTATTGGAAATCTCTAGTAGAAGAGTACCGACGGACATAAATATCGAAATACGCATGAACTTTGAGAAATGGCTTATTTTGAATAATTGAACGGACTGCCTTAACCCATCTGCTCACATTATACACCAAATTAAAGCCTATTAGCAGCCGATCAAAATAGCAGCCGAAAAAACGAATAAGGAATGATAATCGAAAATGGAAAAAGAAAACGAATAAGGAAACGAAAAAAAATTTTGAAGAAAAACTTTTCGAGGAAAAATATTTTGAGGGAAAAAAAATTTGAGGAAAAAAAAATTGAGGAAAAAAAATTTTGAGGAAAAAAAATTTGAGGAAAAAAAAATTTGAGGAAAAAAAAATTTGAGGAAAAAAAAAATTTGAGGAAAAAAAATTTTGAGGAAAAAAAAAAAAATTTGAGGAAAAAAAATTTTGAAGGAAAAAAAAAATTCAGTTTGGACTTGTAATATTTTTCACAATTTGAATTTCGAAAAAGGAAATGGAAACCGAATAAGGAAATGAAAATCGAAAAAGGAAATAGAAACCGAATAAGGAAATAGAAACCGAAAAAGGAAATGAATATTGAAAAAGGAAAAAGAAACCGAATAAGGAAAAAGGAACCGAATAAGGAAAAAGAAACGGAATAAGGAAATGGAAATTGAATAAGGAAATGAAAATCCAATAAGGAAATAGAAACCGAATAAGGAACTAGAAACCGAAAAAGGAAATGAATATTGAAAAAGGAAAAAGAAACCGAATTAGGAAATGAAAATCGAATAAGGAAATGGAAATCGAATAAGGAAACGAAAATCCAATTAGGAAATAGAAACTGAATAAGGAAATAGAAACCGAAAAAGGAAATGAATATTGAAAAAGGAAAAAGAAACCGAATAAGGAAATGAAAATCGAATAAGGAAATGGAAATCGAATAAGGAAATGAAAATCCAATAAGGAAATAGAAACTGAATAAGGAAATAGAAACCGAATAAGGAAATGAATATTGAAAAAATAAAAAAGAAACCGAATAAGGAAATGAAAATTGAATAAGGAAATGAAAATCGAATAAGGAAATGGAAATCGAATAAGGAAATGAAAATCCAATAAGGAAATAGAAACTGAATAAGGAAATAGAAACTGAATAAGGAAATGAATATTGAAAAAATAAAAAAGAAACCGAATAAGAAATGGAAATTGAATAAGGAAATGAAAATCGAATAAGGAAATGAAAATCCAATAAGGAAATAGAAACCGAATAAGGAAATAGAAACCGAATAAGGAAATGGAAATCGAATAAGGATGATAATCGAAAAAGGAAAAAGAAAACGAATAAGGAAATGAAAAAAAAATTTGAAGAAAAACTTTTTGAGGAAAAATATTTTGAGGAAAAAAAAATTTGAGGAAAAAAAATTTTGAGGAAAAAAAAATTGAGGAAAAAAAATTTTTGAGGAAAAAAAATTTTGAGGAAAAAAAAATTTTGAGGAAAAAAAAAAATTTGAGGAAAAAAAATTTTGAGGAAAAAAAAATTTTGAGGAAAAAAAAAATTTGAGGAAAAAAAATTTTGAGGAAAAAAAAATTTTGAGGAAAAAAAAATTTGAAGAAAAAAAAATTCAGTTTGGACTTGAAATATTTTTCAAAATTTGAATATCGAAAAAGGAAATGGAAACCGAATAAGGAAATGAAAATCGAAAAAGGAAATAGAAACCGAATAAGGAAATAGAAACCGAAAAAGGAAATGAATATTGAAAAAGGAAAAAGAAACCGAATAAGGAAATGAAAATCGAATAAGGAAATGGAAATTGAATAAGGAAACGAAAATCCAATTAGGAAATAGAAACCGAATAAGGAAATAGAAACCGAAAAAGGAAATGAATATTGAAAAAGGAAAAAGAAACCGAATAATGAAATGAAAATCGAATAAGGAAATGGAAATTGTAAAAGGAAATGAAAATCCAATAAGGAAATAGAAACTGAATAAGGAAATAGAAACCAAATAAGGAAATGAATATTGAAAAACTAAGGAAAAAGAAACCGAATAAGGAAATGAAAATCGAATAAGGAAATGGAAATCGAATAAGGATGATAATCGAAAAAGGAAAAAAAAAAAACGAATAAGGAAACGAAAAAAAAATTTGAAGAAAATCTTTGAGGAAAAATATTTTGAGGAAGAAAAATTTGAGGAAAAAAAATTGAGGAAAAAATTTGAAGAAAAAAAAATTTTGAGGAAACAAAATTTTGAGGAAAAAAAAATTTTGAGGAAAAAAAAAAATTGGAGGAAAAAATATTTTGAGGGAAAAAAAATTTTGAAGGAAAAAAAATTTTGAAGGAAAAAAAAATTCAGTTTGGACTGTTATATTTTTCAAAATTTGAATATCGAAAAAGGAAAAAGGAAAAAGGAACCAACTTGTGTCTGGTGACTTTATCATATATTTTATTTTCTTGCAGTTAATTCAAAATTGCATGACCTAAAATGCACTACATTTCATCTAAATGTTTGCATAGCCACTACTAGCAGTGTTTAATACCCCAAATAATCCAGTCGTAATATTTCACTCACTTTAATGAAACCTCAAAATCATATTTGAATAAACAATTTCATTTATTTTTTTACACTAATATTTGACATCTCATCCAGAATTCCAAAGATTTTAAATAATTCCCAATTTTATTCATTTTTCACTACTTCACTAGATTTTTTTCTAAATCCATAGTATGAATTCTGATTAACTTCCAATGATATACATCCTAATTTAACAGGTGCAGATCTATACATAATTCAGAATCATTTCCATTACTATATTCCAAATAGTTATCCTCTCTTATATTTTGTAAAATTTTATTTATATTTTTACTGTATATCACCTGATTTTAATATATCCACAGTAAACATTTTATTTCATTTCCTATAATAAATTCCCAAATCAAACAATATTTGATTCAGAATTTTATAATGACTATTAACAATTTCACATTCACTTAAAACATTTCCTCATGTTAGGAATATTTTAGAATATTTTACTTTCATTTTTCACTTTATCACCAGATTTGACTATATCCACTGCATTACTTCAACATTTTATTTCATTTCCTATAATAATTTCCAAATCAAACAATATTTGATTCAGAATTTTATAATGACTATTTCCAATTTCACATTCACTTTTAAAAAACATTTCCTCAGGTTAGGAATATTTTAGAATATTTTACTTTTATTTTTCACTTTATCACTAGATTAGACTATATCCACTGCATTACTTCAACATTTTATTTCATTTCCAAGATCCCATTTAAATAGGGAATCATCTTAAATTTGTAAAAGATCCCAAAATTACATTTAAAGCCACAGAAACATGTTGGATGAACACACACTATATCTCCTACTTGAATTCCAGTTTTGAAATTTTTAAATCTTTAACATAACTAAATCCCATCGTATGAAAAATTGAATTTCCTTTAGTGAACACAGCATTTTATGCACAAAACTCCCACTAATATTATAATAGATTTCAAATAAAAAACACAGCAAGGTATACTCCAAAATTATTTTGAATTTTATATGTACAACATCATATGTAAGCCCCACAAAACGGTTTGAATGAATTATTTCCTCCTTGATGTCCTTCATGACAATAAAATCTTGAAAGAAACACATCACATTTTAAGAAGCAAAATTGCTATAAAAAGTCTGAGTAGTGAATTCAAATAAAATAAATCCAATATTGTACACACAATGACACCAAAAGATTTAAAATATTGCAAATAATAATCCAAAATGAGAATCTTGAAGGGTCATGTGAAGAAAAGAACAACATATCCCTCTGAAAATTTAAACTGTAAACACCTGAGCAGCTATTTCTTGTTTCACTGGCAGCTGGACAATACTATGTATAAGGGTTGGAATTTTAAAGAAGCATTTTGGTGTAAAAACAGTTTAAATTTTCAAACAAATTAATACATATTTATTTTAATCTTTTACTGATTTAGAATTTTAGGTAAAAAATAGATAAATCATATATCTCAGGGATTTAAAACAATGAAAACCAAAACTATTTTCTTCCCTATCAATTTTTAATAGAATAATCCTAGGTAAGAAAATCTTCAGGAAAAAAGCATGCTGAAACTTTGGGTTAGGTGAATAAAAATCTGTACAGGTAGAATCAAGGTATATTTTAAATCTAACAATACCAACTGGTCAATTTAAATGTCCTTATTGTGTTGACAATTTTAAAAACAGGTTGAGCTATAGGTAAAATTTTACAGTAACACCTATAAGCATCTCACTGTAAAGATATTATTATAAACTTTTGTTTCTTTATTCTGTCAAATTTACCATGCTGTCAATTTTGTCAATTTTGTCAGTTTTGGATTTTTCTCTTATTTGTTTTTAGAACAAAAATCATATTATTTCCAATATTTTATTATAAATGATTGAAAATAAAAACAAATCAAAGAAGTTGGAAAAGAAACAATTGATAGGGAGACATAAGTATTTGTAAAATTATTTCTTTTATCCCTCACCCATTTTCTCAAATTTTGGCTATTGAGACTGACTAAATTTGTAATAAAATTTGAAAAAAATAGTGTATATCTATCGATCCTTTAAATAAACTTATTAAAAACGATAATCAATCAAACAATAAGATCTTTAAATAATGTTTTGTCGGTACAAATAAAGGCAACAGTAGTATACTGCTGTTCGAAATTCATGAATCGATTGAGAGATAACACAACAGAAACGAACTGTAATACAACAATGGCCATTTTCCTGACTTGATACAGGATATTTTAAGAAAAAAAATGGTGGATTGAACCTGGTTTTGCGGCTCACGTTTTTATGGCAACGTTAAATATAACATTAAAACGACAACATTACATGACAGGACTACAGTACAAAAAAATGGAAGAAAACTCAGGATAAAGAAATACACACATAAACATTACAATAGGACATTTCGACATGCTAATAGTTATCTAAGGTACCAGGCTTATAATTCGATACACCACACGTGCGTTTCGTCCACATAAGATTCGCCAGTGACATATCAAAATAAGCTAGAATATTTTTTTTAAATTTATTCCATTGATAACAACTGATGGGGTTCGTGTTGTTTATTTATTTGTTTTCTATGTTGTGTCATGTGTGCTATTGTTTGTCTGTTTGTCTTTTTCATTTTTAGCCTTGGTGTTGTCAGTCTATTTTAGATTTATGAGTTTGACTGTCCCTTTGGTATCATTCGTCCCTCTTTTAGTCTTAATATGCATGTTTGTTGTACAGCATCTTCCTTTTAACGAAGGCATACTTATCATAAATAGGTACCATGCTTATAATTTGATACGCCAGACGTTCTTTTGGTCTTCATACGACTCATCAGTGACGCTCAGATCAAAACAGTGAGAAAGCCGCAAGTAAAACAAGTAAAAAATAAAGAGCAATGCGGACCACAAAATTCCATAAAATTGTGCCAAATACGGCTAAAGTAATCTATGCCTGGGATAAGAAAATCCATAGTATTTTGAATAATTCATAATTTCTAATGCTTAGTCCGTTGCTGTGTGTGTTACATTTTAATGTTGTGTCGTTGTTCCCCTCTAATATTTAATGCGTTTCCCTCAGTTTTAATTTGTTACCCCGATTTTGTTTTTTGTCCATAGATTTATGAGTTTTGAACAGCGGTATACTACTGTTGCCTTTATTTGCAAACAGTAAAATTTATAAAAATGACCATATGATTTATATTCATGTCAACACTGAAGTGCTGACTAATTTATTGGAATAATTTGTAATTCTGCCGAGTACTATTACGAAACACAATTTTATGTTTGTAGATATCATACAACAAATTCAGTTCAAGGGGATATGAGTTTGAGACAGTGTCAGCATATATGTTCATTACTTGAGTACCTTTATAAATTTGTTTGTTGTAGTCCTTTGGCTTGGTACTAGATGGTGATTCCTTCTTGTCTGTCCGTTCTTCCCGAAAATATATTCTGCTAAATTAGTAAAGCGTTTATGCGTTTCCCTCGGTTTTAGTTTGTTACCCCGATTTTGTTATTTGTCCATGGATTTATGAGTTTTGAACAGCGGTATACTACTGTTGCCTTTATTTAACCAAGAATACTAATAATTGGTATCTTATCTCCTTATTCATGTGTAAATACATGATTCATATACATATTTGTTATGACAAATGTCATATTAAACCATCATTCTATTTTTAAATAGAAAATCAGAATACAATATCAACATTTAAACTCGATAGAAAGAGAAAGAGAATGATATAACGGTCGAGTGAAAGACATTCGACTAAAAACTTTAGTGTCTATGAAAAAGCCGATCAAAATAGAATAAAACATTATGATGATGTCAAACTTGATTACTGCTATCAGATATTATGACGTATGTTGAAATATAGTTGAGAAAACCAAGTAGAAGATAATATGGCCAATATCATTTTTTATAACCAGTCATCAGAAATAATAATGAGTAAATTCTTTCCTAGAATAGCAGTTCAGCAAGAGTTGAAAAACAGAAAGAAAATATGTTTTCGGATAAAATTTCAGTTACAATGGAACAATGAAGAACATCATTAGATCGTACGTGCAATGCAAAAACTGGATTGTACTATACTTAGGCAAGGGAAATCGGTTACGGACACCTTTAAATTTATTTGTCAGATATTAAGAGCTTTTTAAATATTCTTAAATAGGTTGAAAAATACCTTATCAACTATATCTGCAGTGTCATTTTATTGTGTTTACGCATATGAGATTTTTCTTTTAAAACTTTTTACAAAGAACACATACGTTTCGAGGGGGCATTGGTGGTTCAGTGGTGTAAGTAGTCGAACTACTGTATCACTAGCCAGTCGGCAATGAGGTTTAACTTCGAATCCCACATGGGACAGGTGTAGTTCGACTCCAATCTTAATTGACCAGTATTGTCAGTTTCAATGCAATATGGCTTAAGTGAATTTTTTACAGACCTTTTAGAATACTTTTTCAGTACTAACCCTTAAATAAGAAATGTAGTTTTAGAGGTTCCTCCAATTTGTTTTAAATATATGTTCAACTTGTAATTTAAAGTTATGCATCTTAACTTCTAGAATAAACATAAATGGATGCGAATTTTGCTCTGAAAAAAATGTTTTTCTGATTTTGGCATAAACATGCCCGTTATTTTTATGTTTATTTCCTTCGTAGATATCGCTTTCATAAAACACATCTACACAGAAAGCTACTTTACAATAGTTTTAATTTTTTAAAGGGGCACTAGCTACGAGATATATATAAAATCTAAAGTATATTTTTTTTGTTCAATCATTAATGAAAGTGAAATAGTGAAATAATAATTCACTTTTAGCAGCTAAAATGGTTCAATTTTGTCAAAGCAAGCTAATACAAATTGATGATAAATAATTCACTTGCAAGTGAATAACTCGACCTCATTAAACCTGTATTCATGTTAACTCCAATTAAAACCCGTAGTAAGAGATAGAATACCGCATGCATTGTCCATGTACGGTTATTTAAAGGAAAAGAATGTCAACATTGAAAGTGAAACAATGGTAAATAATTTGATTGACTGATTCGATCCACCAAAAATCATTCTTATTTAGGAAAAAGCGTTGATAAACATAAATTTTTAATCTATAATACAAAATTTAGTAAACCTAAAATCTAACTGCACGATTTGCTTAATCTATTTATATCTATATTTATGTTTACATCGCTTATATGGTCAGAGAAGGTCAACTCGAAATTTAATTAGATGGCGTCATTGCTAAAATTCACACGAAACGAAGCTAGATCTTATTCAGACCATGGCCTGCAAATTGTTTATTTTATACTTTTGATAGTTTGGAAAAATGTTTAACATTATTATAAATAAAATGTAAGAATTTGAGTCAAATTAATGAACATGAATTTGACAGCTAGTGCCCCTTTATAGAAACTTATTAACATGCATATAACATGGTTTTCATTTCAAATATCACGAAAGAGAGATAGTGTTATTGTCCTTCATCTAATAAATCCAGGAAATAGACTTGAAATGTGATATGACTTGTGCTATTTATTACCGAAATTAGTAATATGAGTAAGGTGTGACTGCATGTTCATCAACAGTTTAGAGAACCAGATGAACTATTTTAAAAATGAGTGCAGGTTGGTTTCATTACTTCAAGCAGAAATTTTCACAGCAATAAATAAAGAAAAAAAAACACAAGATTCAAGCCATAACGCTTGCAAAATAACTTTTAAAATAGTTGCAATATGTGTTAATTAAAAGACTGTATAGCTACTTAATTGGGAGGTTACTTACTTTTTACCATAGGTAAGCCTGAATTTTCTCAACTTCTGTCAAAGATGTCCTGCCAATTTATATGCTCATTTTACGAATGTAATATCTGTATTTTCCTCGGAGTTCGGTATTTTTGGGATTTTTCTTTTATTTTTTATACTAAGATCTATGAATATTGTCTTTTTATCGATACAAACTTTATAAACTAAATTCATTGGATGTGTACTGATTGATATTTTAGTCTGAAATACATGATATATTTATTAGCTGTAACTTACTGTGCATTTGCTAACAGTTAGTGCGAGTACTTTCATGTCAGTACTTTTTGTCATAAGTCTTTGTGTTACATGTTTTGTTTTGTGTGTTTTGTGTCAATCTTATTAGTCAAGCCTTTTTAAACCAATGTGATAATACTTTGAACGACAAAACGACAAAATTATTTTACTCGCGTAGTAGTGTTAACCATATACGGATTCTTAAAAATTCTGAAGAACTTGTGGATAATTTTTAATCTCTGTCTGTTTGTGTAAATAACTCTAACATAACTTTTGATTTTATAACCACAATTCATCATGTGAAATTATAATTATTTTTTTGTATAGAAATTGAACGACAATTTTTTTTCTATGTGACACGCGAAAAAATGAATGTGATTTTTAAATTGATAGATGCTTTTTGTGTGTGTTTTTTTTTTTTTTGTAAATGTTTGTTTTGAGATTGTAACACAGTGATGACCGCTGTAACCATATTTTGACTATTTTACCGATTATGTCTGTTTTATACACGCATCGTTGTAAAAATAACGGAATTTGATGCGACTGTCATACAAGTGAGAGGTTTAGCGCTTTAACACCAATCAACCATTTTCTACATGAGAAAATAAAATTGAGAATGGAAATGGGGAATGTGTCAAAGAGACAACCACCCGCCCAAATAAAAAACAACAGCAGAGGGTCACCAACAGGTCTTCAATGTAGCGAGAAATTCCCGCACCCGGAGGCGTCCTTCAGCTGACCCCTAAACAAATATATACTAGTCCAGTGATAATGAACGCCATACTAATTTCCAAATTGTACACAAGAAACTAAAATTAAAATAATACAAGACTAACAAAGGCCAGAGGCTCCTGACTTGGGACAGGCGCAAAAATGCGGCGGGGTTAAACATGTTTGTGAGATCTCAACCCTCCCCCTATACCTCTAACAAATGTAGTAAAGTAAAAGCATAACAATACGCACATTAAAATTCAGTTCAAGAGAAATCCGAGTCTGATGTCAGAAGATGAAACCAAAGAAAATAAACAAAATGACAATAATACATAAATAACAACAGACTACTAGCAGTTAACTGACATGCCAGCTCCAGACTTCAACTAAACTGACTGAAAGATTATGATTTCATCATATGAACATCAGGCACAATCCTTCCCGTTAGGGGTTTAGTATCATACCATCATAACATATATGAGAAGAACATAACCCGTGTCATGCCAACAACTGTTTTTAGAATAAATGTGTTTAGTTCCGATGCAAAGACCTTATCAGTGACTCAATATTAACGCCAAAATATGCAATCTTTAATGACTTGACAACAGTATCGTAATTATATCCCTTCTTAATAAGTCTATGCAAAGGTTTTGTAAGTTTCTGAGGTGAATACTGACACCTTTGTGCTTTATAAAGAATATCACCATAAAAAATTGGATGTGAAATACCTGAACGTATTAGAAGTCTGCATGTTGAGCTATATTTACGAATGATGTCTTTATACCGATGATAAAATTTAGTAAATGTTTTGACTAGTTTGTGATATCGAAAACCCTGGTGTAATAATTTTTCAGTAATACATAAATTTCTCTCGTTAAAATCTAAAACATTGTTACATACACGAGCGAATCGTACAAGTTGAGATATATAAAAACCGTAAGATCGTGACAAGGGAACGTCACCATCTAAAAACGGACAATTAACGATAGGAAATGAAAAATCATCCCTTTTATCATACATTTTAGTATTCAGCTTTCCATTAGTGATATAGATATCAAGATCGAGAAACGGGCAGTGGTCATTGTTAGTATTAGCTTTATTTAAAGTAAGTTCAACAGGATAAATTTCATTAATATATATACTGAAGTCGTCATTATTGAGAGCCAAAATATCATCCAAATATCTAAAAGTATTATTAAATTTGTTTATCAGATGTTGTTTCGATGGGTCTTTGCTTATTTTTGTCATAAATTGTATCTCATAACAATACAAAAACAGGTGCCTGTACCAAGTCAGGAATATGGCAGTTGTTATCCATTCGTTTTTATGTTTGTGCTTAAGGTTTTGCCATTTGATTAGGAATTACACTAAAAAAAATTGACTATAAGGGTCGATTGGAAACAAAACTTTACGAAAAAAGAGATTTTACGGACGCCATCACGAGTTGGCTGACCAATGTGGAATATAGAATACAGATGATATCGGATATGTTCCTTAAATCGTAACTACAATCACATTCCCTTTTCACGATTATGACTTACCGAATTAGACTATTTACAGACTTATTTAAAAAAAAAAACCCACACAGAAACAATGGTAAAACATTTATTAAAGAGAGAAGAATGCAATTGAAGTCTTTAACATTCAAAAAGTAGACTACACGACTATACTAACCGGAAATACAACAAATTGTATGTTGGTTCTTTTTATTGAGCCATAGTTTACCATGGGTTCAACTTGCACGTTTGTTCATAAGTAGTTGTCTTTAAATGAACACACACATTAAAGACTTCATTAAAAGATAAAAGGAAACTTTATATCGGTATACAGAAAAATAGTGTTATTGTCCTTTATTAAAAATAATACAGGATATGAAGACTGAAATGTAATATGACGTCTGCTCTTCATTGACGTAATCATTAATATGTGTGACAGTTCATCAACAGTTCATTCAGAGAACCAGTCGAACCAATTGTACAGTATGTGAAGATTTTGTTCATTACTGTAAACACCAGATTTTCACTTCAACAAAAAAGCCAAACTATAATGCAGAGTACTTATCGCAGAACAATGTCTGCATATAAATATGAGATGTGTTAATACAAAGGTGTTATCGTTGAACTTAGCATATATCTTACCGCTTTGCATTGTAACGGGAATGATTATAAAACATTCAAATATTCCGTTTTCTCCATTACTTGTTATTTGTTTGATGTGTTTAATCTTTTGATTTTGCCATTTGATTAGTACCTCTCCGGATTTTTCGTTTTCTTTGAAGCTCGCTACTTTTGTTACTTTTTGCTACATTTCCTGGGAGGTTAGTCAATCTTCACTATAGCAGAAAAAGAATTGTCTGAATTTTTGTGTCAAATATGTCCTTCCTAATTAGATTGATATGCTCCATATTAAACACACCACACTATTTTCTACCTATAATTAGTTAACTTGGAATATGAATTCACATCATAACACTTTTCACTTTTACTTATATTTAGTTATAATATATTCAAAATATCCGGAAATAAATAATAAATTAATTAAATATTCAGATTATGGAAACGTCTGATAGATTTTACGTTAATACAGAACTTAGAAAGTCTAAGGTAATTTGGGTCTTAAGTTTTGATTTCGATTTGAAAAGAAAAAGACATTTCAAAAGAATCTAACATCCCGTAAGTATCATTATGCCCCTCGTTTCGATTCTTCTATTGCAATATATTGGCTAAGGTTGCATTCATCCTTATCATTCATTCCTACATTTGATCTAGTAAAACCAGTTGAAATATATGAGTCAATTTAACTGTCTATCTCAAAAAATTAATATGTATTGTAGAACTTGCAACATGCCAATTTCTTAAATCATATATTCTATCTAATATAATGTCATCTGTATGTTAAAAACATATAAGCAATGTTAACAACGGAGTGAAAGAGTAAAAAAAAATCTATGGTTGTTTTAAAAAAAAGAATATGTGGACAATTTGTTAATCATAGAATAGCAGAAATTGGGTATCATTTTATTGTCGAATATTTACCGGATTAGTAATAACATAAGCAACACGACGGGTACTCATGTGGAGCAGGATCTGCTTACCCTTACGGAGCACGTGAGATCACCCCCAGTTTTTGATGGGGTTCGTGTTGCTTAGTCTAGTTTTCTATGTCTTCTGTGCTATTATAAATCTGTTTGTCTTTTTATTTTTAGCCATGGCGTTGTCAGTTTATTTTCAATCTATGAGTTTGACAGCCCCTCTGGTATCTGTCGTGCCTCTATTATAGATATTCTTTGAGATTTATCCTAAAAGACTTGTAGACACAAATTTTGTACCGATGTGACAATCTCATCAATCAATTAAAGATGTTCGCTACTATGTTTCAAATTAACAATATTTTCAAAAGATTGTTATAGATTGATAGTATATAAATAAAGGAAAAAGAAAAGCCTAAACAAGAAAGAGAGACATTGTGCTTGTTTTCGAGAACAATAATTGTCACGATTTTACAACCACATAAAGACAGTATATACATGACTTGGAGAACATGATTTACTTATAAGTTTGTTCGTATGTTGTGCTATAACACCACTGTCTAAGGTTTGGGCGCGTTCAATGCTAAAAAAACATGTTTAACTACTTATTTGCTATGTGCCTGACAGGAACCTTTGAATAATTGATCACTGTATGATATATTGTTGTCGGTGAATTGTTTTTACAATTTTTTTCATGTCGGACAATTTTATAGCCGATTATGCGTTATGCTTTTCTTTTATTGTTGAAGGTTGTACGGTTACCGATAATTGCTGATATTTATTCCATCGAATAAAAAGACACAAAGGTTTGCCTATATTAACTATATTTTTTTCGCAGTCAATTTATGTTTGAATATCAACCATAAGTTGTACTGTTTCAAGTATGGTCAACCTTTAAATTGACTTAAAGAGGTACTTATTTGTTAGTCATCGTGTAATACGTTTTGTATACGAGTCATTACAAATCAATCAATATTTACGTAAACTGATATTTAATTTTCGTCTACAGTATCACCAATTGATTTTAAGGATGTTCGCTCCTCTTGTTTTTGAATTTTTGCCAGATATTCGGAATCCTCTGGTTTTATCCATGTAGTGCCATAAAACAAAAATTGCCCACTAACTCATACTTTTCTTTTCATAATTATATTAAAGATAGTTTAAAAAGCCATTTTGAAAATCTTATAAAATCCTTGTTATTTTTTCATTGTTTTTGAAAGAAAAATTGTGCCAATGTTTAATGTATGAAAAGTCTAGAGAGAATCATTTCCCGCCAAATTTTCAATAGCTTATATTCTCTAAAACAAGCACACGGACCCCTAATTTTTTTCTTTTTTTTTTTTAGTTCCTTTATTTCTATCCTATCAAAATATAAGAGTCCTTATAAAAGCTTGTTATTTTGAAACAGAGTAGCGAACATCCTTAAGTACGAAAGTTTGGAACATTTAACCACTTAACTGAACCGTACCAATAATCGATTTTTAACTCCATTTCAGTTAATTTTTTGCTTCCACATTCTCGATGTTTGAATTTTAAATCAAGCATCTTATTTACTCAACATGTTTATTTTAAGATGAAAAAAGAATAAAAAAAATCTAAATCATTACCAGCTGCCAAAAATATTAAAAAGTCACTGTACTATGCACTAATCGATTTGATGACATAACTATCTGTAAAAAAAAACCAAAAAAAGTATTTGAAGTTAATATCTTATTATTGATGATTTTTTTTATGTATATATATATTACGCAATTATGTAAGTATTAATAAATACGGTAATATATTTTGCTATTCATATAGGTTGGCTTTGTTTCGATGATCTGGGTATTTCATAGAAAATAAATATTTATGAAAAGTTCCCTTGCGGTTTATTATACGTCATACGCAAGTTCGTGATCCAGTATAGTAGGAACAACATCATGAACAGTTTTTCAGTGCTTGACACAAACATTCGAAGAAATTGTTTCTTATGATTCGTTGTTCAGCAATTTAAAAATATCACTCTAAACTTATAAATGTATTTTTTTGGGGTATTCATTCCTTTCACATTTATTTTCGTTTGAATTGGACAAGACGTCGCATTTGAAACATGATTTGATTATGTTCAATGCAGAATGTTTTGGCTGTCGTATATATCTCTTTGAATCTTATTTTTCTATGTGAAGGGTAGTCTTTCAATGACCTATTAATTTTAATCAAATCTTTGTATCAGTAAACTCTTTGACAAGACATTTTTTCTCCATTTATTTGATGTGTTTGAGATTATAGGTTACACTTTGTACAGCTATTTCAAAAAGTACGCCCCGTTTGGGGATTTATATGATATTCGTAGATAATTTGTTTTTTTTACTTACGGGTTCCCAAATAGGATCTTTATGTTTCATCTCGTAGAGAAATAAGGAATATCAAAAGTATAAATTCAAATGAACAACGATGGAATTCAATTTCGAGAAAGACCCACAGTGAAGGGAGGGGTAGGACAGAATTTTAGTATAAGTTTAAATTTCAAAAGAAGTTTGGGGCATTTAAATGTTGCAAACATGCCGAACACCTCAATTTTGATCTTTTAAAAAATAGCAGTGCAGACGAATTTTCTAGTCTAGGATATTATTTTTGACGAAATGGCATTGTAAAAGGGGTGCAGTTCGAGCCATAAAAAGTAAAATCACAAAAATACTGAACTCCGAGGAAAATTCAAAACGGAAAGTCCCTTATCAAATGGCAAAATCAAATGATATAAATAAATTCATCATAGATACCAGGATTAAATTTTGTATTTACGCCAGACGCCTGTTTCGTCTTCTAAAGACTCATCAGTGACGCTCGAGTAAATAAAATGTTAAAAAGGCCTAATAAATTATGAAGCTGAAGAGCATTGAGGACCAGAATTCCTAAAAGTTTTGCCAAGTACAGTTAAGATAATCTATTCCTGAGGTAAAAAAGCCTTAGTATTTCAAACATTTTAAAGTTTTGTAAACAGTTAATTTATAAATATGACTATAAATTATCAATGATAATCCATGTCAGCACAGAATTTCTGACTACTGAGCTAGTGAATTAAAACTCAACCAGCAGTGGCATCTACCCAGTGGTTGTAAATAAACTCATTATAGATACACATCAAACGAATGGACAACAACTGTCATAGATTTCCTATGGGAAATTGCAAAGTCTACATTTATAAAAATGCAACCTTTAATGTTGCATTGGATAAAGGAAATTCCGATTTGAATTTTCCTTGTAATTCAGTACTTTTTTGTTGTACTTTATTATTTACTGATTGAAAGCCTTTTTTTCTTCTTTTTTTTTTTAAATTTTTAATAAAATTGAGAATGGAAATAGTGATTGTGTCAAAGAGACAAAAAAAAAAACCAAAGAGCAGAAAACAGCCCAAGGGCACCAATGGGTCTTCAACACAGTGAGAAAATCCCATACCCAAAGGCGGGCTTCAGCTGGCAAAATAAAAAAACAAAAAAAACGACCAAAAATGGGTAATATTCAGTGAACTTAACTCCGAACGTCTAAATGAACTAAAAGCACATGTTATCAATAATAATCCCGTTTCAATGAAAGCCTTTTTAAATCATTAAATTTTATTGTGATTGAAAAAAAATAATTATCAAACCAACTCGAAAAGAAAAGTCGCATATTGTCAAATACAATTGGATGTAAAATGAATTTTAAATATGAAAGATGCAGTGGCAACCTGTGGTAAAAAATGATGGATGCGATTGAATATTTATATTTTAATCCTATTAATTTTTCAGAATTTCAGGCTATATGCTTGAATAATTTTTAGACGGAAGTTTTATACTTTTGACTCAATTGGTTTGTGTGAACAATCTTTTGAGAAAATAATAACCGATCAAATGAGTGCTGTTGTTAGAAAGCTCGTCTGACCTCATAAAAGCAATAACCATGATAACATAGTTAGACTATTGTTTACGTCTTAATTGCCTGAATTAATTTTACCAATGAAAATAATATATTTCTGAGAAAGAGATAACAAATAATTTTAAATTAGATATACTTTTTTGCATATCGTATTCGAGTGCACAGTCATGTTATCCAACTTTGTTCAAAGGGGCATTGGATTACATATTAATGTTCACCAATTTGACTCAAATTCTCATATTTGATTTATGATTTACTAAACATATGTATCCAAATAAAAAAAGTCTAAATAAAACATTTCAAAGGCATAGGCTCGATAATATATATCATAATTTTATGTGGTTTTAGTCTAGATGCCATCTTATTAGCTATCTTATTGCTCTCTGAAGACTGACGACGTTCATATATGCAGTATAGCATAAATGTTGGTACAAATAGATAGAAAACTCGTGCAAGTTGATTTTTCTAGGTCTGTTAAATAAATGTTTATCATAATTGTTACCTGTCTCAGAATGAGTTTTTTTTGGTGAACGATTCAGTCAACTAAATGATTTACCTCTGTTTTACTACCAATGCTGATATTCATTTTGTTCCTTTTTATAATTGAACACGCATAACTCATGCGTAAACTATCTCTAGGTAAGGGGTTAAATAAAAGGTCACATGAAACGAGGTCAATGAGGTCGGATTATTCTTTTGCAAGTGAATATGATATCATTGATTTGTCTTACCTTATGTTGACAAAATTGAACCCTACTGGCTGCTAACAGCGAAATATTATTCCACTATTTCACTTTAAGAATGTACTTAGGTGAGGTTTTGGAATTTGTGTCAAATGTTCGGACTCTTTGGTGTTTTTCCATACAATTCAATGTAAAATATTTTGCCCCATAATACCCATTTATTTTTTCATATTAGACTTAATAGCTCATGAAAGGTCATTTACCAAAATTTTAGAAGATTCTTGATTTTCTTTCTTTTGCTCTGAGACCCAAATAATACCAATGCACATATAAGGTTAAAGTCCGAGTCAGCCTTTTCCCGCCATATTTTAAATCTCAAATATCTTGAAAAGGAGGTCCATGACCTCTCAATATTTTAGCTTATTTTCATCCTTAATTGATGCTCTACCAGCTTATAGTATCAATTTTAATTTCTTAATTTTTATCTAACCTCACCTAAGTACATCCTTATTCAATGATTGAACCAAATAAACTCATATTTTATCTCTTAAATATATCACGTGGCTAGTGACCCTTTTATAAGTATGTAATTAAAAATCACAAGGCAGATAATAGAATACATGAAACTAATATTTTGATGTTATTGTTGATAGAAAGAATGTTTTCATTGCAATTCAATTATATACGAATATTCGAAGCACAAAGGAGAAAACAGTCATTAAAACTATAGCTACTTATCAAATGACCAAAGTCCCAGGTATTATTTTTCATATAAAATGGTATAAAACAAAGTTTAGTTTTGGATTGAAAGGATTGTGTTCGTTCGTTTAATTCCATCAATTTTAGACAGATCATATTATGGATCTGAAAGATTCGCTTGTTATGAATTACTCTTTGAAGTAAATATGTTTATATATATATATATAAAAAAGAGGCATGAGGCACAACAGTAATTATAAATCGCAGAGAAATACAACATATATTTTTTTTTAACGAAAAACGACCAGAATAGAACAGCATCCCTCAAAACACTAAACAGAAAACTAAAACAAAGCAATCTTTTGTTGTTAAATGCTCTTTGCTCGGGTTGCCGGTTGTTGACACTTCTCCATTCTCTATTCTAACCGTTCGAATATAAAGGCTACTTGCCGAAATCCCCGATTTCAATATGAAATAAGAAGATGCAGGCATGCTTTTCAATGTAACAACTATACAACTGAGTAAAAATGTTATGGAATCATGGAATTAAAGGTCACCATTTGACCTTCAACAAAGAAAAAAAGTCCATATCGTGTGGTCAGCAATTTAAGTTCTTATAAATTCGTCTAGGAAACGTTCAAGTCACACTTTTCGATAGCTTGAGGCGAATTTAGTCGTCTCATTGTATTGGTTATGTTATCAAAATAAAAATAATTAAAGATTTTTGTTCTTAGGTACGTCGTTCAACATTGATATCAATGGCATATATGAAACCAATCTCCGGCGCAGAGCTCACATCCGTTCCGTACTTACTTGGTATCACGACACTAAATTGTAGTGTACTAAGTATACGGAAAGGAAACGAGCGCTGTGCGGAGATTGATATGAAACATAACCAATGCAACATATATAACTTTAGTTTATCAATTACGTTGTCTTATGACGAAAAGGGATTAGAAATACGGTATATATAGGACATATGCAGGACTAATTTAAACATATTTTATTGTTCAAAATGACAAAAGGATCAGACACAAGTTTTACAACTTAGTAGCGTCTTCTCCGAAACAATACAAAATATACACATTAGTTAATGAACACATCAAATATTTCATACTAATAAATAATTTAAGAATAAAGACATGAAAACAAAAGGAAACCTGTTGGAGCGAATCAATGCATTTTTATCGAGTGCATCGTTTTTTCAGTATAGATAAAACACGAACACACCGAATTGTTTGTGTGGAATTACCTATGCACAAATCCTTTTTTGTGTAGACATAACTTAAAGCAGTCAACTATTATAAACATTCAACTGACCCGGCAAAAAACAACTATGGGCAATGAAGAGTACTATAACTACGATAACGAAGACATAAACAGCACTTGCGTAAATGGATACTTCATATCAAGTCTGTCTGTGTTCTTATAACATTTTTGTATCAATGCTCAGTATTAGTCTATATCATGTAGTTGTAGAAATATGACGGAGATATACAAAACAAAAGACTGTGTGCTTGCATCATCCATTTGTGTTAAGCAGTTCATAAAACATTGATAACTTGTACAAAAATTCTGTACAAATTATAATTTGTAAAACATTAGAACTTGTACACAACATAAACATTGGACACCGACGGAACTTGGTCATTTCAGGTTGGATCTGCGATGGCATACATTATTGCGATTTTCAATGCTCTCGTCGTCTACATGTTTATAGAGACCAAAAATATCAACAACTATACTTTTCAAAATCCTAGCGTTCTCAGTAACCATATCAGCACTTTGTCTATTGCTACTACGACATTACAGCATAATAATGAATAACATTGCACAGATCAACACACCAAGTTCTAAAATTAGATTTGAATATTGTGCATCCTTCGTCATTACCGAATAACTACTATTCTTTGCTATACACGATGTGTCCATTTTCTTTACAACCATGCTAGGGGTGATGAAATATTTGACAATACAATTTCCAATGTGGTTTCAAAATCAACGTTGGGAAAAATCTTCCTGTAATGTTTTCACTTATATTTCTAGCCACTAGTGTTAGCTTGGAAATGCATCCAGTGTTGAACTTTTCTTTCTGATTAGATCTCGATGGTTGGTTTTGCAACAATGAAGCCTACTCGACATACTTCTATAAATACAGTGTCGTCGGACAGTGGGTTCTTCCGATTACATATTTGACAGCTTTCACCAGAATGATCAGAACGACCGGTTTTATAGTAGGGAAACTTACCTGTTGTCGATCAAGTATACATGGTGCAGATTTCCGATGCAGCACGTCAAAGGTTTCGCAGAGTATAGATAATTGTTTTATAATTACTGATGTATTTATCATATCTGAGATTCTTGATTTCGTCCTTATTACTTATATTTTTTGCCTTTCAGATGTATTGGAAACCGACTGGTTTTTTTTTCAGGCGTTCCGGAACCATAGAGCATTATTCTTCATCTATCTGACAACCAGAATTATTAACATGTAAAACACTGCTATCCAGATCAAGAAGTCAGTCATCCAAAATACAGCAGATGAAGATAGCAAGAATAGCTTGAAGAGAGACACCAAGCAACTAGTTGAGTTTGATTTATTAATCTTTTGTACACCTGGTAGAGTTTGAAGATTTTGAAGAGTTGTTTCATTTGAATGTTGTAAAATTATTATTGACACTTTTTGCTATGTGCATGTATATTTGTTGTAATTCATCAAAAGATACTACTTGTGTATGCAATATTTCATTTATATTTAAAGAACACCATTTTCATGAAACAGTTTTTGCTGAAAGAGATCAGTTTATATCGAAATACTCTATTAATTATTTTATTGATCTTTTCTATATACTGTTTTTAAACAAAATTGGTAATCTCTTTGACAAAATATCAAAATCCGGAATATGTTATGTCTCCGTTGGTCGTTTTAATGCTAGAACATCAATTTGAAGGATTATATGACGACCTCTTCCGTTAGAATTTAATCAAAGTTTGAATAATGAAAAATGCATGATGCAAGTCAGAGTTTGGTCATATCATCAGACAAAAAAAAAGAACAGTGAAGGGAGAATTGTGACGAATTGTTCAATTTTTGAGGTTATTATTGTATATTTATATTGAGGTATTCACAAGAAAAATATAGACTATTCTTTTTTTGTGCACTCATATATCCAAATCTAATTAATTAAAACAAAATCACTTACAGAAACCATATCATTTACAGATAATTGTTGTGATATCAAATTTAAAGATTGTAGACTTATCAACAAATAAACATTCCACCAAATTGCAAATGATCCGTTCGATTTATAATTATAAAGATTATAATTAAAAAAAAAATGAAACAGATTTTTTTTTTAAGTGTTTCAAGAAAATATAACATAAGGTATCCTCAACACGAGCCATTTAATGCCGTGTATATAAATCAAAAGCATCATGTAAAAAAGGGTGTCAACCGAATAGCAAATATTGGCGGTGAATTTTGTATAAAGGTACGAATAAATAACTTGTGAATGTGAAACTGTTTGTCGTTTTGATAATTTTGCGTTCAAAGTTTGTATATGATTTTGACCTATTTAATATTTTGGTCTTATGCATCACTTAAGAAAACTAATTGATGGAAATGCACATCGGGTGCAATAGCATTTATACCGTTAATGTTGTGTTTACATGTAAATGGATCAACTATTAAGATTCCATAAAACATAAAATTGCAATCAACCAACCAATAAATCAACGAGATGAACTTAAAGAAACAAGAAAATTGAATTGAAAAAAACAGAGGTATTCATCTAGTCATCACAAACATTAAAATAGTCAGCAGAATTCCGATCAAAATTTGAAGGTTTCTTTGGTAGAATAAGCTTATATCGAAGCACAGTTGACCATTGTCGTATCGGTTCAAACGTAAAAGTCGGTAATGACACACATTTGATAACTTCATAAACCTTCAATAATATTGCGATACACTAGTCTATTAATGATGGATATATAGTTATGAAAGTGGATAAAACAGTTACAAATAATGCATTTAAAGAGACTTATCAGTTCAGTTATTTTGTTTTCCAAAAGTCTCTTGAGTTGACACAAATGCCTGGAAATAAGTAAACTCGGGAATGCAGGCATATTTGTATCATCCTTTAAGAATTGATTTTTCTCCAGGGGAAAAGATAGGCATTTGCATTCATATCAAAGGGTTTTTATTTCATCATCATGTCAATAATTATTCTGGTGTCCGTCTTTCCATATTTTTGTAAAAAATAATTTCATTAAAAATATATCATGAAACAGAAAAAGACATCCGTATACATATAAAATTTTTGAGAAATTGGTTGTTCAACTAGCCTCGTTCTAAATAAAGGCAAATATGTAATGACAGAAATTAGCTACACCGCCTCTGATGACTTCAACGTTCTGCACAAGGGAGATGAATTCCGTAAAAAGTTTATTAAAGTGAAGGGGCAGTGTATAAATAACAACATATTGTAACCGATCTATAAAAATCTCTTCGAATCATCTATAAAAAGTTTAGTTAAACATATGTTTACTTGTCGACGGTTGAGATTCGGTGTCTTTGTCTTATGTGTTTGGTTAACAAGATCGGAGTTTTCCTGGCAGACGTGCATGTTTTTAATAATTTCTATATTAAGAAAAATGATGAAGAGAAATGAATATTCGGAATTCTACAGTACATGTAAAATAAACCAAGCAAACAAATTAGTCAAACGACCAAGATATTAAAATACAGACATCATTAGTTTACCAGTTCTTAAATCTCATAAATTGGTTAAGGAGAACTGATTTACGTTATAATACATCACCTGAGGGAATCTAAGAAATCTGTAAGAATTAAGACTGGGTACGTCGACAGGGTTAATAGATAAAGGCAACAGTATTATACCGCTGTTCGAAAGTAATATATCTATTGAGAGAAAGCAAATCCGGGTTACAAACTAGACCGAGGGAAACACCTCAACTATAAGAGGAAACAATGAAACTACAGAGACACTAAAGTGCAACAAAAAGACCAAACAACAACGTAACACACACAAAAACGAACAATAAAATAACAACTGCCATTTTCCTGACTTGGTACAGGACAATTTGAGAAAAAAATGGTGGGTTGAAACTGGCTAGCCAAACCTCGCACTTTTATGGCAATGTTAAATATAACACTAAAAGGTCAACATTACATGACAGGACTAATAAACTCATAATAGTTATCAAAGGTACCCGGCTAACAACTTAATACACCAGACGTGTGCTCCGTCTAAATAAGACTCTTCAGTGACGCTCAGATCAAAATAGTTAGAAAGCCAAACAAGTACACAGTTCAGGAGCATTGAGGATCTTAAATTAAAAAAGAGTTGTGCGAAATACGACTTAGGTAATCTATGCCTGGGATACTAGTATGAAAATCATTAGTATTTCGAAAAAAATATTCTTTTGCAAACAGTAGATTTGTCAATAAATTACCATATAATTGATATTCATTTCAACACCGAAGTGCTGACTTCTAGGCTGGTGATATCCTCGCGGACAAAACGTCATAAGCGTCTCTTGCTTTGCAGAAATACTTAAACATAAATTTACGTCTTAGACATAAATTCTTAAATTTCAGAAAGGTGCTTTTTTTTTATCTAGAAGATATGACAGTTAATGAATTGGACAGTTTTTTTACTGAAAAATTCTTTCAAAGTGATATAACCATTTTGGAAATGAGTGAATGAAAGAAATCGTTAACATATCAATTATGAATAATGGTTGGATATCTGATGTCTTTAAAAACACCAGGGGTATACGCCAAGGGTGTCCTTTATCTGCATTATCATTTGTTTTATCTGTGGAAATTATGGCTTCCAGATTAAGAAGCAATACTGATTTGAAAGGTATAGGAATCAAATCAGATTGCAAACTCATAGTATAAAAAAATTCACAACTAGCAAATGATACTACTTTATTTTGTTGATCTAAATATGACGTTCAAGTAGCTATGAACGAAATTGAAATATTTAGTTCTTATTCAGGATTGAAATTCAACAGAACTAAAACAGAGGGGTTATGGGTAGGAAAGCTTAAATCGTGTAAAGACAAAATTGAGGGAATCAACTGAAGTAATGGACCAGTTAAAACTCTTGGCATATACTTTGGGCATTGTAGGAGGAATGTAAAAAATTAAATTGGGAAAATAAAATTGAAAAGATGAATAAATTATTTTGTTCTTGGCAAAAATTTGATAATCAAAAAACACTAATTGTACCCATTTTTACTTCTGTGGGATCTGCCTGCATAATTCCAGAGAAATATTTAAAAGAAATAGAAAAAAGTTGTTTTAAATTAGTTTGGGATAATAAACCAGATAAAATAAAAAGAAATTCAATCATTGGTCCATATGAAAAAGGGGTTGGATATGATAGATATAAGGAGTTATTTCACTGCTTTAAAACTATGTGCGTATAAAGATTGGTAAATGATTGTGAAGGAGGTTGGAAAATTATACCTCAGCACTATTTTTTTTATAATTTTGGGTTACACTGGTTAGTGTTTCAAACAAACAGTGGGGATAAGCCAGACGAAAGCATTGAACACATCCCAGATTTTTATAAAGATATCATTAAATGGTGGAAATTAACTGGTGGAGGTCTAACAAAAAAAAAACAGAAACATTTACAGATATAAGAAAACAAATATTATGGACTAATAGATTTATTCAATTTGAAAATAAAGCTATATTTTAAAAAAAAAATGGATTAAAAGCGATCTTATTTATGTAAATGATATCTTTGATGCAAAAAGGCTGTATTTCTCAAGACATCATTTTAAATAAACTAAAAAATAAATCAAACTGGATAGCTGAAATTAAATAAGTAAAGAAATCAATACCAAAAGATCGGACGGCAACTTAAAAACGGAAAATTCTGTAAAAAGTATTGTTAATATAAAAAGAAACCAATTTATATTGGAAGGTTTACCTATAAAATTAGAATCACTATCGAATAAACTTTTATATAAGTCTCTGATAAATAAAAAAAAATTGAACCAGCTATTGGACCCCAAAAATGGCTGCCTATATTTAATATAGATGATGTGTTATATCAAAACAATTTAAATAATTTTTTATTCAGATATTTAAAAGAAAATAAACTTAAATTTTTTAGATGGAAATTACTACAACATATTCTACCTACAAAGAAACTTTTATGCAGGTGGAAAATTGTAAACAATAGTTCTTGTAATTTTTGTACACAAGAAGAGGATTATGATCACTTCTTTATACTGTGTACGTATTTATAAACTTTTTTGGAATAAAATAGATGAAGTTTTAAAGAACAGTAAAATAACTTTTAAGATAAAACTGAGACACTTGGTATTTGGATATATATTTTACAACTAATCGCTACCCGGAGTGATTAGTAGATTGTAACAGGGAACACCAAGAGGAGCTTGGACTCCTAAAGGATATTGTAAGAAGCCAATGTTTGAAATAAATATTTAATTATGTTGTTAAAAAAACCATATCTATTTCTAACAAAATATATATCTTTTGAGACATGAATTATGACAAACAATGTTATTCATTATTGTAGCTATATAGATTCAAAAATTTGGATTTTGTTGGAAACTTAATTTTCAAAACATTTGCAGGAAATAAAATATTTGACTATTTTAATTCATAAAAGTCTATAACATAGCAACATTAGTTTAATTATCAACAAACAAGTGAAACATATATCTTACAATATAATTGTCATTTAAAGGAGTATATGGCAAGGAAGAAACGTACCGGAGAAAATATATACTTAGAGATTGCAAGATAATCCATTATTTGCATGTACATATTAGCATGGAACGAGAAAAAAATGGGTCATGTGAAAATGAAAGGACCTCGTTTATCAAATTTGCTTTTAACATCAGTACTAAGTTTTGTCTTTATACAAGTGTTCATTTTTGAAATTCTAAATTTATGAACGTGACGCTTATTCAAACATTTTCAGTCCGCAGAAGTTTGATATATTTTCATTTTATAACCCAATCTGTTTAACTATGTAGATTTGTACAATTATTTCGTTTATTTTAGAATACTGGTTTGAGGGCCTCAAGAAAGATTACCTTACTTGTTGCTTAGTTTAGAATAATGATTTGAGGGTCTCAAGGAAGATTATCTTAGTTGTTGTTAATTTGTTTAACCCACTTAAAATAAAAATTGTACTTATAAATTTGCTTACCAGAACACTTGTAGCGTTAATCCTGCAGGGAAATTTCTCTCAATAGGGTGCGAAAGGAATTATTGCTATCCAATGCCTTCATTATTCTTTATCGCACTCAGCTACAAATAAGTTGAACAGGAATACCAATGCATGTTATATGGCACTGACAGTTAGTTATAGCATTATGATATTAGTCAACATATAACAAAATATAACAAAAACAACACTTGATAGAAAACTAAAGACTGTAAAACAAGAAACTCTACCAAACATTTCGAATTTAGGTGTGTAAAGTGTAACAAAAGTAATACTTCCTGCTCCATACACCTATCCATAACAAGAGACACTAACCCTTTTGACCAAAGACAGTCTCGTTCCGTTTTTGTTTCATGTAATTCCCTCAAGTGGTGTTTTGTATATCCTTAATACATTTATGAACTGTTAAACTACTATGTATTGTAAAGATATACATTGTCTTACAAGATTAGGAAGAAAGCTGTGTGTGAGTTTGATTAATGCTGAAGAAATTCTTAAATGTCTCATTTTGTGGTAGTTATCCATTCCTCGTAAATTTAAGCATCATTGTTCTACCACAAAATATATGACATAATTTCGCCCCTATTTTGTCTCTATAGAAAGAAAGCGCCTACATTCAAAAGTGAATCTGCATATGCTTTAGTTTGTCCTTTTAAATGATAAAAATGTATGTCTACGCTTTACGAAGTTTTATATCGTTATTAAGATAAAAAAAAATCGTCATCACAGTTAACATATTATTCTCTCACAGCAAATACCTAGAACTTAAGTCGGAAAGATTAAAAAATGGCTACCTAAGATAAATACAGGCTGAAGCACGCAAATATTTTTTTTTAATTAATTATGTATATATGTTGATTGTGTTATATTGTATATTTGTTGATACATAGTTATCCTGTTTGCATGCGTACCACATCTTTTTAAAAAATATGTTTATTATCTGGGCGACTTTATGTCCTTACATAATCAAAAAAAATATGCATAAACGTTCGGGTATTTTTTATAGATTTTATGTACATGTATATGCTTTTGTTTATTTCTAATTGCCTTTAATGTTCGTACCACTGTCATGCATCTTGTAACAAACACTATAAAACTTAATGTTGGGAAGTGGTTAAAATCTTTACCTCCTCATTATTTTAATTAAATTAAATAGAATCTCTGCATGTTACAAAAGGATACGTTAATCTAAAAACCTTATTTTGCAAACACATAGGTTATAAAGGTAGGAAATGTGAAGTTGTTTCAATTTGTTAAAACATTTTTAGTCCATTATTCGCACAACAACATGCTACCGCAAAGCAGGATACTTTCACTAATTATTTGTATTTTTTTAGATGTCATTTGCGTCATTATTTAGTATAAAATATGGAGCACAAACGAAATTTGTTGTTAAAACTAAAACAATAACAGTAGCATTTGCTTATGTAAGTACATTTTTATCATATTATAATAAGAATAAAACACAAAGTTGCAGAAGGAAATGCAGGTGAGATATTTCTAACAAGCTGAAAATTTCACGCTTTCATCAAAATATACTACAGCACTAGTATTCATTCTTATTTTTACTTGAAGTATATATTTAAAACCATTTAAAAACAGATCATTTGTAGGAATGAGTTATGCGGTGTAAAAGAGGGACGAAAGATACCAAAGGGACAGTCAAACTCATAAATCTAAAACAAACTGACAATGCCATGGCTAAAAATGAAAAAGACAAAAAAACAACAGCACATTTGACACAACATAGAAAACTAAAGAATAAACAACACGAACCCCACCAAAAACTAGGGGTGATCTCAGTGCTCCGGAAGGGTAAGCAGATCCTGCTCCACATGTGGCACCCGTCGTGTTGCTTATGTGATAACAAATCCGGTAAATAGTCTAATTCGGTAGGTCACATTCATGAAAGGAAAGGGGATTGTAGTTACGACGTAAGGAACATATCCGATATCATTTGTGAAACGGTTATTCCATAACGGTCAACCAACTCGTGATGGCGTCCGTAAAATTTACGAAGGGATGATTTCAACTTCACCATTTGGAACTCTTGGTTTAATAGCTTCCTCGTGAGCAGCAACCCTCTATCAAGAAAATCATGATAGAAAATGCAAGCATGGGAATATCGTATCAATTGGGAGATATATACCCCGTATGCAGGTGCTGCTGGAATGTTGCTACTTAGAAATGGAAAGTTCACAATTGGAAAGCTGAAATCATCTCTTTTGTCGTAAAGTTTTGTTTTCAACCGACCCGCATTGTCAATTTCTAGATGTAAGTCAAGATATGAGGCCGACTTAACTGTATATGTAGTATCCTTTATCTCTAGCTCGATGGGATAGATGCGTTCCACATAGTCACCAAATTTTGAATTATTTAGTGAAAGAACATGATCTATATAACGGAAAGTAGAGTTAAAGGATATTGCTAACTTCTTATCTGTCCTCCTAAGAAGTTCCTGCATGAAGTCAGCCTCATAATAATAAAGACACATGTCGGCAAGTAGAGGGGCAAAGTTTGTTCCCATTGGAATGCCGACAGTCTGTTGAAAAACACGTCCTCCGAACGTAACAAATATGTTGTCAATCAAGAAATCAAGCATCTTGATCATATCAGTTTCAGAGAAATTTTTGTTTGAATCAGAGTGGTCCTTTACAAAGTAGGATTTATCCCTCCCTAAGACAAGATACTTGTATCTACGTTGGCCATTCTTTTTTATGTAGCAAAGCAATACCAACTCTTTCAATTTGTCTTTTAGTTTGGAATGTGGAATACTTGTGTAAAGAGTAGAAAAGTCAAATGTTTTAATACTGTTACAAGATGTAACAATTGTGACATTGTTACATTGTTAAAGTTGTACAATGAAAACAATTAATATAATATTCCTAATCAACTTTATAAACTTCTAAAATATGTTAGATTTCCAGTTTGGTTCATGTACATTTGACAACTAGTAATCTTTAAAAAAAAAAAAAAAAAAAAAAAACACCATGCGATATCGTAACAGAAGCTATCGTATTGAAAGTTATGCACAATATCTAAATAAATGTATTCAAATTCCTGAATATCAAGTTCTTAAAATTACTCTTTACAGTCGTTTGCATCTAGCTTTCCCCTTTTCAAAACAAGGACAGATGATTCCTTCTAACAATTTGATATCATACATACATAACTAAACCAAATTGGTATTGTTTTGTAGAGTGTTGCAGAACAATAAAAACAAGAATGCAGATTTCCGTTTGTTTAGTCGCCTGTCTGTTGTTAATGTCAGTTGGAGGTAAGAAAAAAATACTGCTGTTTTTTGCCTTGGTATTTTATTGATCTTTCTCGAGTAATCAAGGAGAAGAGAAAGTAGTAAGAGGTTTGGCTAACTATAAAACCAGGTTAAATCCACCATTTTCAACTTAAAACAATGCCTGTTCCCTGTTAGAACGATGACAGTGGTTATCCATTTGTTTGATGCGTTGGGGCTTTTTTTGTGCCATCTGATTAGGAACTATCCGTTTTGAATTTTCTTTGGTATTTTTGTTATCTAACATTTCATTTAACTGACAGAAATACAGTTTCTGGGCTGGCAGGTATATTTTCTTGTTATTTCAGTTGAACCATAAGAAAGGGAGATGATGTTTTTATTTATGCAAGTCCACCTATATTAAGATTTGTTGTAGAATATGTTTTGTCAATCTTTATAAAATTCGTTTCGGATGATACGTACTTTATTTGTTGATCTATACATGTCTGTAGTCCTTTTTCTTAATTTTTGTCGCTGTTCAATTGACGTGTGGTCTTCATTTCCATTCATTTACTAAATTCAAAATTCAATTTACTTCTTACCTAAAGGTTGTGTCGGGAGGCGCACAAGTGAATACAATCAGGGAGCTGCTCCTAAACCTTGAACCGAATTGGAGTTTTTGGAACCTTCTTTACTTACAAAATGATGATATATTTAAGAAAATTTCTATTAATTTTTACAATATATATCACTACACTTGATGAAACAAAGTACGCAAATATTATATATAAGATGTATGTTACAATTATAAATCAGAAAACAAACTAACATAAAACAAAAGAAGAAATGATTTGTTATAATACATAAGTGTTACAACAAACCATATTTGTGTGTGAGTGCGTCCCGCTCCGAACCATTTTCGTCCACCATTGTGATTGCCGTGTATTTTGAACATGTTAAAAATTCAGTTTTCTCGTAACCGATTTTAATATTGGAGGGTCTTTTAAATTTCAGAATTTTTGTTTGGTTTAAAACAAAATGCCCTTAACCGGTTCACGGTATAAAAATATAAAAATATGATTTTCATTGCAGTCAACATGGCAAATGACGAGATACTAGAAGACAATGGACTTAGTCATGAGTAAGTTTGGTTTACTTATTTATAGAGTCCATAGATTTTATTTGTATAAGAGTCGGCTATCAGATGAGTGAGTTGGTTCAGTAATAATAAATAACTAAATATCAAAGGTCGATGTTTTTAGGTAAATATTGTCATTAAGATTATGAAGTTTTTAAGCAACATTGGTTGTATTATAGATTTTAGTATATCATTATTACATGTAAATGTCTCAAGCCCATACTGTTATAAGCAAACACAACACATACGGTAAACAATGTATCACATACAGAAATACTATGACATGCAACGCTGATGTATATTGCAGGGAAATCGCATTGGAAAAAAATGCAATGAAAAAAATCTATAGTTTTACTTCAGTATAAGTGTAAAAGCAGATAAAAATGGAAAGCTTCAATCGAAAGCAAAACCTTAAAAAAACCAACATCAGATCATATTTGGACAAAAACAAAAAAGTATAAAGTTGTCATAAAGCACAACATAGAATAAAAACAAACATGTCAGCTTCGGAAACAGTTTTTTTTGTTAAGACTGCCAATGTTTCGATTATCTTCAGTAAACAGATTCTCCAACCACTGAATCAGAGGCTCCCGACTAGGAACCGGTACATGCATAGTGTGGCGGCTGTAAACATGATAGCAGGCGCGGGTTTACCAATTGAATTGATCAATACCAGTACATTTTCGTCAATAATTTATGCATGTCTATGTTTGGTATGAACTTTAGAAGATAGACAGTTGATAATGTTGTCTCTTAACGAATCTTAAGATATCAATAATGTCCATTCACCTATGCCCTGCAGTTAGTTCTGGATATCATTCTGATCATAAAAAGCTCTATTAAAAAATATCAATAAAGATACTTACAGTGGTTTGAATTAACCAGCAATTCAAATATTGGTATTAGTATTTGATTTTGTAAACATTACATGATAGCAGTATAAAACGATACTTCCGGAAATTTATGAATGTTCAAATATTACTCAATCTAACCCTCGAAATGTATGCTTATATGTGTTCTTTTCTACAAATGTCAACTATCAGTGTTGTCTTGTTTTAGTCGTGTGAAGAGAGCTCCATGTTGGCCTCGAGGATGTTTTCGTGATCGTGACTGCTGTTATGGATATCACTGCTCTTATAGAAAATGCATGCGCAAAAGGGGCTAGTGAGTTTAGCCATCCATCATTTGCAAGTCCTAAAGATTCCAGAAAATCGTGTTATTTAAAATGTTGGACTTGTATAAGTGATCAGCGATAATTAAAATTATTCAGATTTATTTTCTTTGGTATTTTCTTACATTATTGTAACAAGTTGAATGATACCTAAAACACAATTTCACTAACCTTCAAGGCAACGTATGCTTCGAGTCAATAACAAGCCTTCAACATTCAATAAATAAATGATGCAATCGCATCTAAGCAAACTTACTAATAATACAGCACTTTTATAATGAAAATTACTTTGATAAAGGGTAAAGTTATTTTCAAGTTGCTAATAATCACACTTTGTATGAGAACGTGATGTAAACTCTAAATAGCAATCATACCGTTTGCAACTTAATATTCTGAATTAATTAAACAAATGAAAATAATAAGATTTTTGGCGAAATGAATATGTATAAATATATAATTTGATACACATTTTGCATATCTTATTATTGGTTCACTTTCAAATATTAGGTTTCTGTGTAATTCTATCGAATGTAATTAAGAAGAGTATAATTAAACAATGAATGATGTTTACGACTTCATCATATTCTAAGTTTATTAAATGATAGAAACAATAATATTTGCTGTGAAATATGAGATAAGAATAATAATTAAAAAATAGATAGTAACAGAGCAAAGTCCTAGAACTTTATTTGTATACGTCGAAATTATCATTTGTGCCGGCAAATTAATTTTCTTTTTCATTTAACTAAAAAAAAAAGCAGGTTACAAAAGCGAACGTTTCGGTTTCAACAAATATCGACGAAAAACAAAACAAACAGCATCCCACATTTACTACATAGAAAATGAAACCTAGATATATGTAAATTGTTGCATATTTAAACAAAATAGCCACAGATACATGCATGTTTTGTATACATCTTATTTATAATTACTATTGATACTTATAATCGATACTCATGTTAAACTGACACTTTAAAGCTATAAACATTTACATTACTTCCAACCGAAACTACCTATGAGCAGAAAAACAATTAATCGGGTATAATTTTGGTATTCAAATAAAAGTAACACATGTTACATTCATGATTACTCTTCATATGAGCACAAAAAGCTAAATTTGAAAATTTGAGTTAACTCGGAGTTATTTTGAATTATAGTTAGTTATATATGTTACAGGCATTTTGTAAATTAAGGCATTTTGTAAAATGCCTGAAAGTTTAGGCATTCTCTAAAATGCCTGCACGATTCAGTCATTATATATAATGACTAGTTTTTCTAGGCATTTTACAAAATGCCAGAAAAAATTGAAAGGCATTTCACAAAATGCCTGAAATTATTTTAAATAATGAAATATTAAATTAAAGAAACAATCGATCGCTTTGAACACCAGAAAAGATATAATTATGATTATAATTACTGAATTACATTTAAAAAGAAGAGTTTAGATAATCAAGAATAAATTTTACTAAATTATTTCAATAAACCCAACAATTATTTATCATTTCTCAATTTTTGGATGACAGGGCTGTTACAAAATATTTGTCCTGAACTTTTGTAAATACATAATTGTTTGGCGTAAAATATGGTTTTAGCACATCAACCATATTTTCAGAATTGGAATAATCACATTCAGCTCCTCTTTCGTTACAATTACTGACAGCATTATATTTCGCAATAAACAATTGTCAATTGACCCCTTTTGGAGTTATTGACCTTCATAGTCAATTATGAAATTTTAAAAAATTGGTAGTCTTTTGCACACATAAATTTAAACCTTGCTATAATTTTCAATAGGCTATCTTGGTGGGGAAATGTATCTGATGACACTATCAATCACATCTTTGCATAACATCAAAAACAGAGAGCCTTGTATGGCATAACACATATCGTAGAGGGGAATTTGTTTCGATGTGGGTTTATAAAATTAAAATTCTCATTATTTCTGAATGGGAATATTAAATATTGCCATATGTTAGTTAAGTGCAATACTTTCTCCATGTTAAGAACTCTACATTTTTTGTATTTTTATTTATGGCTGTTCTGAAGGTGGAATTTTCTGTCCCTATCCAGAATACCTTCATTTTGATTGCAAACAATAGTTGGAATTTCTTTTATTTATTTTGGTCAATCCCGTACAGGAATAACCAATATGAATTTTAAACAAAGTGGTCACGTCTAAAAAATGCATGACATATTTGCAATTGAAAGCAAACAATAAACAATCAGTCAATTTAAAAAAGATGTTTTCACTGCTTCATATGTTCTTTTATATTTACTGATTTAAATCCTGAAAATTTCTAAAAATTTTATTGTAAATTTTGTGCTATTGACCATTTTGTCCTTTTGCAATTTTGACAAAATAATCACAAATTCATACTGGTATCTGAAATACAGAGTGAGTACATACTTAATGTAGTTTCACTAAAAAGTACACATCATATGACATATACACCTTTCAAGCTGGTTTATTAAAAATAGATTAATTTTACTAAGCCATTAGATATTTTGTTTTGTCAGCTTTTGTCAATTTTAACCTTCTTCCAAGAAATTGCCTGAAACTGAACAGGCAACTTGTTGAATTGTGCTCCAAAATTTCAGTCATTTTACAAAATGACTAGACTTTTTTTAGTCATTTTGTATAATGCCTGTCAAGGTTAGGCATTTTATAAATTGCATGAAAATTCAGTCATTTGAAACAATGCCTAAATTTAGAAAATGCCTATAACATATATACAGCACTAATTGAGCAAAGTGACTAAAACACATCAAAGAAACCGAGTTTGTCTTTTCAATACGTATGATAGACTTGTGTTACGTCGACGTGACAACAGTGATGTATAAAATTGTGGAAAATCGGATTGGTGTCATTTGGTTCAGAAGGTAGAATATCTTAAGATTTTGAAGATCGGACATTACTTAGCAGTACAGGAAATATAATGTCTTAGTATGGTATCGTCACAAAAAGAAAACAAACTTTAAATACTATTTTCTACTGTTACAGAAATATGAAATTATTGCTGGTTAAAAACAGAAATCCCTATTTTCTTCATTCCTTTCATGCAGCAATGTCTTATTCAGACAGAACAACAATACCTTTTATAGAATATCTAAGGTAAATGCTCAGATAACATAAATAAAAAAAAATTGAAACTATGTCAATACACCCGATCCTATATAATATTCATATGTTTTTGCGGTTTCCCAACATGATTTCTTGGTTTCAATACTATTGATGATGATATACACATAAATATACATCGTCGATACAGAATATAAATAACAAATTTCCTGACAACAATACAAAACAAAGAGATGCGGATATGATTGACAATGAAACCAAAAAACAATATAATATAACACAGAACCGTCATTTAAAAATATGGCGTTCAACAATGAGCAAAGTCCATATTGTATAGTCAGCAATAAAATGCCTATCAAGATGGTCTTTTAAAACGAAAAGTTCAAGTAACACATGAAGTTTTGTGAGGCTAATTTGGTCATGTTACTGGTAATTATTAACTTGTTTGTTGATTGTTTTTCATTAAAGGATTATTAAAGATGAAAGTGTATCGTTCTATATTTGAACTTCATTTTTGAAAACAATAACTTTAAACCAGTAATCCGATAACATTTTACGATTTTCTTCATTATTTTATTTTTTATCTAATATTGCGTAGACCTACATCTAAATGGGCAACCTCAATCGTTCAAGGCTTACATTGTCATACTAGTATTTTTACAGAAATGCCGACTAAAAAATTGTTAAATGCAAATCAACGTATATGTTACATTATGTATATTTGAAGGCACGAGCAACAGGCTAAATCATTTCAAATTGAAACACTCAACATTATTTTCTGAGACCTCAAGAAAAAATTGAAGAATCATTGTATCAGACATTTTCAATTGATGAGATCAAAAGTTTGGTTTTTTTTTTCAATCTGAGGCTCTTACAAACGCCATTGTAGATACGGTGTATTGGAATATTAAAAATCATGCTTAGCCTCATCGATAAGCCTTGTAATGCCAAAGGACAAACCTCAAATCATAGTATTATAAAACGTACATTTGTCGGCTACTATGAATAACACCTTCGAACATCGACTGAAACTACTGCTATTAGTGACATAAATATTTAGTCCTGAACGTCATAGTATAGCACAACGTAGGTACTATATAAAACGAAAGTGAAAGTACATAATTAAAAAGAAATGCCTTCTAGATTTTCTTTCATCTATTAAATTTCAGACGGTATTTCTTAATAAAATAACTTTCTTTATTAATTCTCATTGGTTCCGTTGTATTATCTGAACACTGATAAATTGTTAAACTGAAGAAATTTGGATGACTTTATCCAGCGCACCTATCAATATGTTCGCTAAGTGGGATTTATCTTTGGCTCTGGACTCGGATTTGCTGTCTATGCACTGTCATCTGTTTTGTTATGGTCTTGCCGGTTTGCCCAATATAATTTTCTTGACAACCCCTGCAAGTGATGATGCATAGAAGATTTTCAGATACATATGTAAAACTGTTCTTGATTTGGAAAATATCCCGGATTTAAAGACGAATTCGGTTCTACTTCGAAAAAATATAAACATAATTCACAATTTGGTCGTCCACATTTTTGTACCTTTGGTTAGATATTATCAGTTTGGAATGTTGCGCGTATCAACAATTCTTTTAATGATTTCGGTTGCTGTTTTGCTGTTTTTACTTTGTGTGAATTGAATAATTTCATTACCTTTTTGTTGCTTTGTAAAAATGGTATACTGTTATGTATATTGTTGAAATCTTCATTATTTCTCGGGTTGTGAGTAGAAATGTACGGTAACACGTTTTCTCTTGAATGCGGTTTAGTGTGCCGCAATTCCTATAAGTTAAAAGATTTGTCTCTAGTTATACCGTCATCAAGTATTCTCTTAGGATATTTTCGGTCCAAGAACATGTATCTTAGTTCCTTTAATCGTGTATTACTTAATTCTGGATTTGAAATGATAGTACATATGCGTTTAGCTAGGTTATATGGTATATTGATAAGAAGAAAGATGTTTGCGAGTTTGATTACTGCTAAAACGATACTAAAAGTCTCGTTTTGTGGCAGTTATTCATTCCTCTTAATTTTAAGCCTCAATGTATATAACAAAAATATGTTCGACCACAAAATATATGACAGAATTTTATCTTTATTTTGTCTCTGTAAAACGAAAGCACCTACATTCAAAAGAGAATATGTATGTGATTTAAATTGTTATTCTATATCAGAAAAAATGTATGTCTACGCTTTTCAAATTTTTATATCGTTAGTAAGATAAAAAAAAATCGTCATCACAGTTAACATATTATTCTTCCACAGTAAATACCTAGAACATAAGTCAAAAAAGATTCAAAAGGTCGCTACCTAAGATACATATTGGCTGAAGAACGCAAATGGTTTTTATTATTATTATGTATATACATGTATTTTGATTGTTTTATATAGTATACTTGTTAATACATAGTTATCTTGTTTGCATGCGTATCACATCTTCTTAAAAAAATATGTTTATTATCTGGTCGACTTTATGTCCTCACGTTAGCAAATACATTGCATATACGTTCAGTTTTTTTTAATAGTTTTTATTTGTATGCTTTTATTTATTTCTAATTGCTCGTACCACTGTCGTGCATCTTTGTAACACATAGTATAAAACTTAATGTTGGGAAGTGGTTGAATTCTTTCCCTCCTCATCATTTTAATTATGTAAAATAGTATTTCTACATGTTACAAAGGGATACCGTAATGTAAAGACTTAATTTTGCAAACACATAGGTTATTAAGGTAGAAAATGTGAAGTTGTTTCAATTTGTCAAAACATTTGTAGTCATTATTCGGACAACAACGTGCAACCGCAAAGCAGGATACTTTCACTAATAATTTGTATTTTTTAAATGTCATTTGCGTCATTATTTAGTATAAAATATGGAGCACAAACAAAATTTGTTGTTAAAACTAAAACAATAACAGTAGCATTTGCTTTAATATGTAAGTACATTTTTTATCATTATATAGTAAGAATAAAACACAAAGTTGGTAGTTTTCAACAATGGAAATTTCGGTGAGACAATTTTAACAAACTGAAGATTCCACGCTTCCAGTCAGATGTGTTACGTCACTTTAATCTATTCTTATTTTTACATGAAGAATATATACATAAACATACCTTTTATACGGATTTAATTATGTGGTTGTTCAGTAATGGTTACATTATTAGATTGATATAAAACTGAGAATGAAAAGTATTAATTTAATTTTCCGAACAAACTTTATGTACTTCTAGATTTCCAGTTTGGTTCATGTACATTTGACAACTAGTTATTTTTAAAGCAAAACCTGTGGTATCGTTACAGAAGCTATCGAATTGAAAGTAATGCACAATATCTAAATAAATTTATTCAAATTCCCGAATACCGAGTTCTTACAATTACTCGTAACAGTCGTTTGTAATTATCTTTTTCTTTTTCAAAACGAGAACATATGATTTCTTCTAACGATTAGATATCATACATTCATAACTAAACCAGATTCATTTATCTTTTGTAGAGCGTAGCAGAATACTAAAAAAAGAATGAAGATTTCTATTTGTTTAGTCGCCTGTCTTTTGTTAATGTCTGTTGGAGGTAGGAAACGAACAACTGCTTTTCGTCTTTGTGTATAACTGTTGTTTGTTGAAATTAGTTGTATTGCTCTTTTTTCGAGTGATCCAGACATAGAGAAATTAAGAGGATTTACGTTATCACTTAACTGAAAGAAATACAGTTTCTGTGTTGGGAGGTATCCTTTCTTGTTATCACAGTTGAAATGTAAGAAATATAGATCTTTCCGCTATTAAGTTATGTCCACCTACAATATATTTTGCTGCTAAGTAAGTTTTGTCAAATTTTATAAAAATCATTATGGATGATACGTTGATTTATAAATGTCTGTAGTATTATTGTATGTTTGATCGCTGTTCGATTGACATATGGCCATCATCTCCATTTATTCACCTCTAAATATTGATTTTTTTTTAAGTAAGAGATGGGATGAGAGGACGCCAAGACATAACATTCGGGAACTGCTCACAAACCTCGATACGAGTTTCTAAAAAAACTATTTTATAGTATATTTTGTCTATGTGTGTTACATTTTAGTGTTATGTCGTTGTTCTCTCTTATATTTAATGCGTTTCCCTCGGTTTTAGTTTGTTACCCGATTTTGTTTTTGTCCATGGATTTATGAGTTTTGAACAGCGGTATACTACTGTTGCCTTTATTTACTAATGAAATGATGATATATTATAGTAACGATTGTTTTTGGTTGTTTATAAATGATTTGTGTACGTATTTTGAATCCTATATGCATTATGTTATCAAAATATTTCACTTCACTTGATGAAATAAAATACACAATATATAAAACTTATGTGCGAAACTATTTCTGTCAACATAATTGTGTTTGCATTGTACATAAACATGTTAAAAATATCACTTTTCCTGTATGTTGGAATGCCTTTCAACGGTTTACAATATATATATGTTTTTTTTTATTGCAGTCAACATGGCGAATGACGAAATGCTGGAAGACAATGGACTTAGTCATGCGTAAGTTCGGTTAACTTGTTATAGATTCCATAGATTTTATTAGTATAAAAGCCGACTTTCAGTTGAGTGAGTTGGTTAAGTAATAATAAATAACCTAGATATCAAAGGTCGATGTGTGGTAAATATTGTCATCACGAATATGAAGTTTTTAAGCAACATTGGTTGTCTTATAGATTTAAGTATATTATTATTACATGTAAAGGTCTCAAGCCCATACTTTTATAAGCAAAACAAAACACATACGATGAACAATGTTTCAAATACAGAAATACTATGACATGCAACGCTGATGTATATTGAAGGGATATGTATTGGAAAAAACAATGATTTTTTTTTTATAGTTTTACATCAGTATAAGTGTAATAGTAGATATAAAATAAAAGTTTCAATCGACAGCAAAACTGAGAAGAAAGCATCGGATCATATTTGGACAAAAACAAAAAGTATAAAGTTGTCATAAAGCACAACATAGAATCAAAACAAACCTACATGCTTCGGAAAGAGTTAGCCGTTTTTAGTCTAGACAGCCAACGTTCGATTATCCTCAGTAAAAAATGATCTCCAACCGCTGAATCACTGGTTCCTAACTAGGACAGATACATACATATTATGGCAGCTGTAAACATGATTGCAGGCGCTGGCTTAAAATATTGAAATCTTGAAAACAACACGTTTAATAATTCCTTGCGTTCGAAGCGCTTTTCTGCATTTACCTTCATCATGAACGCTAAAAGCCAAACATTTGAAATCCGAAGATGTATAAATACCAAAACCGTTAAAGAGATTTATGTCAAAAACACCTAAAGTAATTAGTCAAATTCATCTGAAGCCAACTTTGCCTGAGGGAGTTGAAAACTTAGTTTCTTAACTATTTCAAAATTTATAAACGGACAATTTTATTTAAGTTGTTAAAACATGTCAGTACCGAAGTACTGACTACTGACCTGATGATACCCTGGAGGACTGATAGTCCACCAGCAGAGGTATCGACCCAGTGATGTAAAATATTGAAAACAATACGTTGAAAAATTCCTTGCGTTCGAAGCGCTTTTCTGGATTTACCTTCATCAGGAACGTTCAAAGACAAACATTTGAAATCCGAAGATATCTAAATACCGAAACCGTTGAAGAGGAATTGATCAATACCAGTATTGTTAGTTAATTACTTATACATGTCTATGTATGCTTTGAACTTTATAGGAGGGACATGTGATAATGAGTTCTCTTAATCGACTCTAAAGATATTAATAATGCCCATTCACCTATGCCCTGTAGTTAGTTTTGGATAGCATTCTAATGATCTGAAGCTATATTAAAAAAATTAATAAAGATGTAGAACACTTACAGTTTTAGCAATTCAAATATTGGTATTAGTACTTGTTTTTGTAAACATTACATGATAGAAGTATAAACCCATACTTCCAGAAATTTATGAATGTTCAAATATTACTCAATCTTAACATCAAAATGTATGCTAATATGTGTTCTTTTAACAAATATCAACTATCAGTGTTGTCTTCTTTTAGTCGTGTGAAGAGAGCTCCATGTTGGCCTCGAGGATGTTTTCGTGACCGTGACTGCTGTTATGGATTTCAATGCTCTTACAGAAAATGCATGCGCAAAAGGGGCTAGTGAGTTTAGCCATCTATTATTCGCAAGTCCTATGAAGCCAAAAGGATTCAAGAAAATCATGTTATTAAGAATGTTGGACTTGTGTAAATGATCAGCGATAATAAAAATTATTTAGATTTATTTTCTTTGGTATTTTCCTTGCATTTTTGTAACAAGTTCAATGATACATAAAAAAAAACTAACCTTCTATTGTTCGAGTCGATAACATTCAAATAATTAATGATGCAATCGCATTTAATCAAACTTATTAAAAGGCAGCACTTTATAATGAAATTACTTTCATAGAGGGAAGAGGTATTTTCAAGTTACAAATGTGTACAGCTCCTAATAATCACACTTTTTGTATGAGAACGTGATGTAAATTCTAAAAAGCAAACAGTATCTTAATATCCTGAATTAATTAAACAAATGAAAAATAATAAGATGAATAAGTAAAAACATATTATTTGATTTGCATTTTGAATAACTTATTTTTGTCCAATATTAAGTTTCTGTGTAATCCTATCGAATGTTATTTAGATGAGTATAATTGAACAATGAATGTTGTTCACGATTTAATATCATCAGTCTATTAAATTAAGGAAATAATAACATTTTCTGTGAAATTTGAGACTAGAATAAAATAAAATTCACTTACACCACATCTTCCTATATCTATATATAGCAACAGAGCAAAGTCCTAGAACTTTATTTGCATAAGTCGAAATTATCTATTGTGCCGACAAATTATTTTCTTTCATTTAACTCAAATGAATTGCAGGCTACGTTTCGGTTTCAACAAATATCGACGAAAACAAAACAAACAGCATCCCACATTTACTTTGAAACCTAGATATATGTTAATTATTAAATATTTAAACATAATGTCAAGAACGGCCACATATACATTAATGTTTTGTATTAATCTCATTTTAGTGGAGTGACAAAGTCGATGAATTTTCAACTTTAATGGACCACCCTACCTGCAGGCTAAATTATACATTTTTGGATAGAGAAATGATTAAAGTTTAATGTTTGCCTGGTCGTAGAATCGAAATATGGTGCAATTTTTTTTAAATTTGGGGTTAAAGTGCAGTGGTCAATTTTTTCACCGAAGTACATTTATTTCACACGGGGTTATGAACAATCAAAAAAATAATATCACATTTGCTTTAATAAACAAAATTTAATTCTTAAATGAAGCAATAAACTGTAACAATTCACTATCCCAAAAAAAATAATAAAAAAAATTTAAAAAAATGGCTATTTTAAAGAAAATTCAGATCAGCAACAATATTTACACACAAGATAAACATGTTTATGACCTTTAATTGGTATTTTTTTCTTCACATATACATTTTACGATGTATTTCTGATTTATACGTTTTCTCAAATTAAAAGAGAGTAAATTATGCTTCTGGTATGGTATATGCCATTTGTCAGTGGCAAATATTTCACCAAAGGTATGTGAATGAGATCGAAACAATTAATTCCAATGCGTCATTGTTATGTGTACTCCAATAAAAATACATATTGTACGGATAGAAAAACAAACTTTCCCTTATTGCAGGACAGCTATGCATACATGAAACCCATAAAACAAATAAAAAGTGGTCAGTCATAAAGTGCAGTGGCAAATGCAAAACAAAACATATACAAAAACAAAGAACCAAACAAAATACACAGGTTCAAATAATCGCATAGTCGAAGTGATATTAACCACAAAGAAACCAACTGTAATCATTTTGTTAAAAATAATGTCATGAATATATACAGCTTTACATGATTCACTCAGACGCCATTTTCATCGTCATCTTCTTCACTAATTTAAATGTGAGTAAGATAGTTTTTACAACTCTCAGAACCTTCACACGAACAAATAGTTGTACAACCTAGATTTTGCTGGTTGCAGACACAATTTTTATCGCAAGCCTTTTTACCCTGGCATGTGCAAATAAGGTCTTGAAGGAAATCTGCTGACATAGGTCCTTCAAACAAAATCGGTAGTAAACCATTTTTACCCTCTTGCCAACCAGAGTTTTTGGGCTGTCTGGTTGCTGGTTTTGCAATGTGTGAATGCATCCAAACTTGCGTCTGTAACATTGCACGGAGGATGTGTTGTAAAAAGGACGCCTCACATGGGGGTAATCTAACAAGATTCGTATCTTTTGTTGTGGCAAATTTCACCCTTAACTTGTTCAGGTCTTCATGTAAATCACTGAATTTCCTCTTCGGATCGTATAACAAAGCAACAAATTTGCGTCCATCATGAATGGCGGATTCCTGATCTCCCGTTGAAAAGCCTATCTGAAGGGATTGGAAATTGTCTGCACTTTTCTGCAAAAGCTTGTACATAGACTTCTTTCCGAGACCAAAAAAAGAAGAAGTCGTATCGCATCCTGTGAGGGCATGTGTGGCTGGCAGTAAATTACAGATTGAGGGTTCAAGTGAGCGACATATATCGTGAACAGGTAGAAAACGCCTTCCATCTTTCAAATTTGATACTGACCCAGTTTGGAACCACATCTCCTCTGTATTTTCAAGTTTAGGAAAATAGTGGACACAGAGCACTAACACATCAGTGTCAGATGACTTTATAATAATACGACCTTTTCTATCATTCGAAAAAATATTGGCATCTGCATACACCGAATGAAGAATCATTCGTGTATCTGCTTCTTCTTGTGTGCTGTATAAGTCAGTACAATTTGACAGGCCATCACAAGAAAATCTCTTGACAACTTCTGGGTTTTCAAAAACACCCGCGAGAAGCAATTCGGTACCTCCCTTTAAAGGAGACTGTCCAAAATACCGTTCGCAATACTCACCAAGTAATCTGATAAGTGACTGTTTATTTTCTGGATTGCAAAGGAACTTTTTCCAGTCCGGAATTGCTCTTCCTTCAATAACCTGATAAACCTTTTGAGCTCCAAATGACAAGGTTCGACGCAATCTTTCCGCTGCTTTGATTGAATGTTTTACATCGTAGCGATCAAAAACATCGACCACTGTTCCAGCATTTAAAAAACACGTCAGAAGCATTGTTACATAGTTTCGTAGCAGATCACCAAATGTGTTGCATTTCTTGACATCCATACATTGAATAATTCCCATACCATCACGTATCAAAACTGTATTTGCTGTGTCATAACTTGGAAGGTTGAAGGAAGAGCAGATTTCCTCTTCAAGTAGGTGAATTATATCTGATTTGCAACACTTACGCATGGTACCATCATCGTGGAAAAGTGCTGAAGGTATTGGACCAATAGGATATGCCAAGATCTTGTCTACTGTAACATCTTCTCGAACATTAGCCAGGGCTAAAGCGCGACGAAATATCATCTCTGGGTTTATATGGGCTTTCACAAAGTCACCTGTTTTACATTTCAGTTTTGAAGTCTTAGTCATATCCTCAAATGTCTTTAGTGGAGACCTCGAAATAGGACTGTAGAAAACACGGTTTTCACCTTCATTAAAGCAACCTTCGACAAAAGACTTGACCATTTGGTTGCCACGTTCAAGAGATTTTAGAAGAGAATCTTGAACGTCTTTTGAGGCTTGCATCCCTGTAGAAATATTGATCAAGTATTTTGGATGATCGGTGATGTTAAATGGATCAGTCATGTTTGAATGCACATAACTAACCAAATCAGACACATTTTGTTCGTCGCGATTCATTGCTGTTGGTTTGTTTTCTTCGTGCTCACCTTCTGTGTCGGTCGATAATCCAGATCTTGCTCTCATTTCAGCACTGAAATGCGCAAGAATATGCCTTGTAAGCATCCATCGAAGTAATGCTGGTTTTTTTCTTGTCAATCCTACAATGCCGCCACAACCTTTGGAATCTTTAATGATAGTTTTTTCTGTGGCCATGTCACTCCAGATACCATTAAAGCCAGGCTTTTGTCTGACTGCAAACTCACCTGACAAAAAGGAGGACTTAACCGTTTCTGGTAAATTTAACATATCCAAAACGTAGGCTGGAGTCCACCTAGCATAGTTTGTCCGGTTAGTTATGAAGAAGTATGGCAACATTGCAGACACTGATTTCAAATGTAAAAGCCACAAACCATCCCGTTCAGCTCTTATATTCTGTAACAATATTTCAACTGCATGAAGAAACATATCCCAAAATGCAAAGGTTGGTGATATACTACAATAATGTGTTATGAATTCTTGAAACAAAGGTACAATATGTTCTTCAAAAACATTGAAGAACTCCTCAATATCTTCGGTGCTTTGTGGTGTGCTGGGGACAGCAAATGAGGTATGACAGTCAAGGAACACCATCCACACATTTGGTGGAATCGTTTTCATACGGTTTTCATCTCTACACCAATTAAAGAATGCCTTAAACAAAAGAACCATAAGAGCCTCATAGGCCAATGTTAATCCTCGAACACCACGATTAAACTGTTTACCAACTAGCATTTGATCAACTGTATTTGAAGCATAAATTCCAGAGTCTACAAGTAAGTCAGAGAGCCCAGCTGATGCCCATAACTTACCAACTGTTGCTATAAAACAGGAAAGCCCGTGAAACCCACCGAGTCTTATTATATGGGAGTGAAAAACATCTGGCATAGACCATTTCACCTGTTGGGCGACAGCATATAATTGCTGATCAAAAGTTTGAACAGCGTATTGTTGACCAGCACGATTTGACATATCTAAGCATTGTTTCATGGTGGTATATACTGTTGCCATGTCGCTAGGTTTGGCGTCAATGACCGGAGCATAGGCTACAAACGTAAATTCATATTTTGATTCAGATAATCTTTTGTAGAAACCGGTCCAAAATGGGACAATTTGTTCATTACTTTCTACAGAAATAGGAATAGGATCAATGCTGCGTCTCGACAGTATTCGAAGGAATACCCAAGACATATCAGCAACATCTAGTCTTGAATCAATAAAGCTCGACACAATCTTGTCATAAGCATCTGCATATCGTGGGGGGCCATAACGTTCTTTTGGCTTGTCGTAAGGTAAGCATGCCATAAGTTTGGTATTAGAATCATCCAACGTCAGAGATCTTTCTGGTCCACGTTTAACCTTAATGGAACTAATACTTGCGTTGGATGTGTCATTTTGATACTGAAAGACAGCTCTAGCCATTGAGTGAAAGGTATTCTTACCATCTATAGTTTCAGCATTAATATCAATATTATCAGCCCCCTCCTGAATAATATGACCACCTTCTTCAAAAGAAGCAATCCCATTAGGTAAATATGATGTGTCTTGGATTCTGCCTATTTCAAAATTTGCTAGACTAGTCAGATATCTTCGTACTTCTGAGTATGATGAACAAAAGCCATGTGAATTTAGATTTTCAATCAGGTTTTTGGAACCAAACTCATGGTGGAGTTGTAATGCCAAACCAAGATGAAATGGGGTAAAAATGCCTTTATTCAATGAAACAATACATTCGGCTATTGCAAGGACTTTACGCATCACATCGACAGGAAGGTCAGAAACATTACCCTCTCCATGACTTATCATCAATAATCCACAACAAAAACTTTGTTAATAAGCAAGGAGTGTGCTGTGTAGAATAAGACAACGATATTTCAGATGGTGTTGGGTAAGTCTCATTTGATATATCTAAGGGCTGCAATTGTCTACGGATTATTGAAGCGGCTGCATGTAAAGTCTGGTCTTCATTTATAGGTCCTATTTCAACTTCAGCTGCAATTTCCGAAAGTTTTAACTCACATTTTAAATGGCTAGCTGCTTGAATGGCTTCGGCAATTGATATAGAACTGCTGAATACTATATTGGATCTTCCCTGCCCTTTCTGTGTCTGAATGACGATAGAATTTCCATAATGCTTTTCTAGCCGTCGTTGAAGTTTTGCTGAAGTATATATCGTTTTTAATTCGGGAGGTAAGAAGAAACAGTATTTTTCTAAAAGAAAAGACATTAAGTATGCCTTTTTGTGAATAAGCAAGTCTTCATTTATGTGGCCAACGAAGGATTGAAAAGCCTCGTCATGTACAGAAATGTCCACCTCATCATTCAATTGTTCTTTCTTTGGAAACCTAAGTAAATAATTAGCAATGCAAGCTCTGTGGTAAAGAGCTTTAGATTTAAATTCTTCCGAAAAAAGAAGTGACTTCAACTCTAAATCACGTTTATGGTCTGCTAATACACTTATTTTTTGTAGTCTTTCATCACTTTCTAAGTGACGTAGGTTTTTGTCGCGCTTATACGACTTGTGCTTACAGAAAATGCAAGTAGTCCAATCAAACGGCGTGAACATTGATCTGGTCTGAACAGGATGGGAACAACATGGTTGATTCGCATTGGAAGTGTCTTTAAGATTGTTAACATCAGGCATTACAAACTTTTCTAAATTGACTCTACTAGTGTAGGATTTGTAACAAGATTTGTGATAACACAATCTTTCAATATCTACATCTGCAAGTGAACTATATTCATCAAGAAGTCGACGAAACACGTCATCTTTTCTTGTATTCACAGCATCTAAAAGTGTTTGCTGTCCTTTCGTAGATAAAGAGGACAGTTTTTCCACTGTTGAAACTTGACTTATAATGCAAAGATTCCATTGGTTTGACATACGGCGAATTTTAGCTTGCGAAGCCGTAAGCTTCAATGGGCTACTAAAAGTAGACATTTTCCGGATAAACAACTTATCCGCACCAATTCAACTTTTAAATTATAAAAGACCTATTAATTTGTCAAGGGAAAACGGTAGTATTTAATTTTCCCAGCATTAGGTTGGCCTTTTGTGTACCCAAGGCAGGTGAAGGAAGTCAAATTAGGAGCGCTGTGATTGGATGTAAGGGTACAATATATTTTTTATTTATCTATGAATAACTGCAGTGTGTATATTTACAATATAAATTTTAAAACCTATTGAAATATTTTCTAGAGAATTATTCGAAAAGACTTGCAAAATTTCATAAATTTGGTGCAAAATGACGGTGGGCATGGATAACATAAACAAGCTCCGTTGGAAGTTGGTCATGATACTATTTGGCTTTAATTTTTAAAACAGAGTAATACAGTACTAACACAACATATAACTGTTTTATCCAGGTTTTTATCTTAAAAAGTGGTAAATTTAGAAAATGTTAACATTGTCGCCTATGGCAGAATAAATAGTACCGTTTTCCCTCAAAGTAAAAACACATTTTAATAACCATTTGACTCAAAATTAATCAGTAACAATTAAACACTAACAATGTTTAATAACCCTATAATACAAAAATATTAATAAAACGACTTTGAAAAGGAACAACTACGAAAAATACTATGACAAAATGTTGATGTGATTCATCCAGGTAAATCAATCAAAAGTAATAATACTGCGTATCGGTAGGGAATTAAAAATCCGGAAATTCAATGAATTTCATAGCAATGTTTATAAATTGCTAAAAAATAGATATACCCATCCGAATGAGCTCAAGTTGGTCTCATAAGTTTAGAAAATGAAGTTTTATTACTTTTCACATAAAAAACTTTGTAATAAATCGATAAGTTATGAATTACAAGTTTTGTAACCTCTCCGTTCAAATAAAAAAAAGAGTATGCATTTTTCAAAGGGGATAAAAAAGTTAAAAATAAGGTTCGATAGAACAAATTTTCATTTTATAATATACATGTGTAGTTACTCTCTTAATAAAATTCAAAATTAAGAGTTTGTGGATTATAAAAATGAAATCATGTTAAAAAATGTATTTGGAATGCATTTCAAGTTAAAATCGAAAATTCATTTTCTTTTCACTCTAAAAAAAAATTGCACCGTACGAAATGTCTACGACCGGGCAAAAAAGTTAGATTAATGTATTGGCTTTGCAAAAATATAATTTTCAGCCTGCAGGTATGCCGGTCCATTAAACTCGTAAAATAAGCACCTTTTTCGTGATTTGTCACTCCACTATTTATATTTAATACCGATACTTATAATTGATAATTTTGTCAACATTCCAAGTGCTGACTACTGGGCTGGTGATATCCTAGTGGTACAAGGCTTATAAAAAGTGTAAAGGTTGTTTTAAACTAATAATCACATATTAAATAAATAAATAACGCAATGCAATTTAATATATACTTATACATGTTATATTTGTCAATGATTTAATGAAACAATTTTAAATGACACAATGCAAAATTAAAGAATAGCCTCTCTGTTTACATTTTAAATTACAATGACTTATAATTAAATCATAATCCTGGTACCTTCAATAACTATTTACATCACTGGATCGATGCCACTGCTGAAGGACGTTTCGTTTCCAAGGGTATCACCAGCCCTATATCAATTATATGGTAATGTCCTGTTGACAAAACTTTAATTTTTCGAAAAACTAAGAATGTTCTTATCCCAGGAATAGATTACCTAAGCCGAATTTGGCACAACGTTTTGGAATTTTGGGTCATCAATGCTCCTCAACTTTGTACTCGTTTGGCTTTGTAACTATTTTAATTTGAGCGTCACTGATGAGTCTTATGTAGACAAACGCGCGTCTGATGTATTGAATTATAATCCTAGTACCTTTGATAACTATTATAAATATTTTACATTATATTATACACTCTTTATTCGTTGCAACGATATTTGATATGATCAAAAGATACAAAAGGAACATTCCGACTCTTACTTATAAATTGAAGTCAGTATCAAAAACAAAATGTAATTATTCTATTGTATATTACACTTTATATGTATACGTTTTTTGTCATAAAAATAAGATGCTCGTTATGTCAACCATATAATAAAAAAAAAAACAATTTCACTGACTGGTTCATTTTATTTCATATTCTTAACTTAAGGAATATTCATATAAGACAAATTTAAAAAGCGGGTTTGCTTTAAAACAACATTTCATTTATCTATAAATAAACTCATTATAGATACCAGGATTAAATTTTGTCTTTACGTCAAATGCGCGTTTCGTCTACAAAAAAAAAAACTCATCAGTGACGCTTGAATCCAAAAAAGTTAAAAAGGTAAACAAAGTACAAAGTTGAAGAGCATTGAGGACCAAAAATACCAAAAAGTTTTCCAATACAGCTAAGGTAATTTATTTCTGAGGTAGAAAAGCCTTTGCAAGTATTACACTTTATATGAATATATTTGTCAAAACTAGTTAAGAAACGTTTGCCTGCTCATCCTATATAGGTATGTACACGTGATAGCCTGTTATTTTATGTATTTTGTATATTGTTATATTCTAAGTAATTGATATTAGTACATATTTGAATAAAGTTATATTGTTAGCTTATTAATTACATTCTGTAATTAAGGATTATTATTTTGTGTTATTCTATTTTAACTTATTGATATGGACTATTGACGGACGAATTCTATTCTCATGCTTTGGCTAAGTCTGATTTCACTGTAGTTATTACTTTGTTTTCACGGTTGATTTGAGTGCTTTCGGACATTTCTACTATTGGTCAGTACTTTTGGCGGTTTAATTCTTTTGTTCTGTATTTTATGGGAATTTAACAACTTTAGAAATTAATATATGCAATAATAATTCTGTGATTGGAGTTTCTTATAAAAAGGTCAGTCCTATATCTTTCTTTATTAATTTTGCAATAATTGTCCAATAGTTCATATTTTACACGTATGCATGTTTAGATTGAATGTCGAGAACGAGAGTTAAATTTCATAACAAAGAAGATCGTAAATGTATATTAAAACATAAGAAGAGTTGAAATTTACGATAATATGAAATAATACTTCAATAACCTATTAAATCTGGTATAATGATTTGAAGATAAAAGTTTACATATAAATTGAATGATTGCGAGTGTCGAGTGGACCGAAAGAATCTTGTAATGTTTAAAGGTTAATCGAATCAAAGTAAATCGATATAAAAATTAAAAATAGATATCAAGGTTTAATATTGATTTTTACTATAAACAATAATCATTGCTTAACAAAGTTTTATAATAATCATTTTTGTTATACAGGTATATTTAAACCTTAGTTACCAAAGATGTAGTGTTTGTAATATAATGGTTTATATGGAAATGTGCCACTTGCACGATATGTGAGGTAAGCTAAGTGTATTTGTATTCTTGTTTCGCTTAGCTTTAGTTTTTAATATTTGCTTTGCTTTTATTGTTACTTTTTGTGATTAGTTGCTGTTTGATTTAACAAGCATGCATCTTACGTTTTGTGTAGTTTATATTATCAACACAAGTATTGTTCGATAGACTTTGGTATGAGACAGCATATGAGAACATGTACCATAATAATTTAAAGTCGAATTGGAATAATTATAATTGAGACAAGTATTTGCTATGGTATCCACATTATATATTTTTTTTTATCAGATACATATGTATGCAGCTAAATAAGTTTGCAAGATAATGAATTACGAACATTAGTTTTAATCATTATTACTTAGAAAACAGATTTATCTATCTGTATCTTATAAGTACATTTATATTTTACAGGGCTTTATTTACATATCCATTATAGAACTTCGTTTGTCTGAGAAAAAAGTTACAGAACCCTAGATTGAAGTTTTAGTTATTCATTACTGAAAGCCTGAAGAAACCAACTTTAACATACATATATTTAGAGAGACGAAAAAAAACCCAGTTGAACAGTTAATAGGCATACTCAGTTAGTTTTTTGAACTGTAGAATAGTGTCGCTTATATTTGACCTTACATGTATGGCCTCAAATTTTAGCCAAAACAATGTTTGCGACTTGATATCCTGTCAGTGAATTGATTTAACTAATGGGAATAATAAGACTTTTGTCGAAATGAATATGTGAAAAAATATATATAATTTGATACGCATTATCCATATCTTGTTATTGAATCACTGTCCAACATAAAGATCATCTTGAGTAATTCTATCGGAATATAATTAAGAGGCGTATAATTAAACAATGAATACTGTTTATGTCTTAATATCCTCAGTTTATTTAATGATGGAAATAATTAAAAAAAAAATTGGAAAAGAATATGTTCGATAGCAAATATGAGACAATAGTTATAATCATACATAGCAACAGGGCAAAAATTATTTTTGTACAAAGCATTGCACAAAACTTATGAAATGCATATGTTTTTCACATGATATATAAAACATATGAAAAACATAATTGCAAATTTTTCTATGATAACAGAGTCCTATTACTTTATTTTTGTATAAAATGGTGTTTTTCACTAAATAATGTATGTTACATATGTGACCGATTAGGTTTTAACGAGTATCGACGAAAAAAAAGAACAGCATAAAGCTTGTACTATATAGAAAAATAAAACTAGCAGTACGTAATTAGTAGCATACATGTAGTTAAATAAAATGCAAATAATGTCCGCGGATACATATATATTTGTTTAGATCTTTGACTATTCTAAATCATTAAAACTTTACATTGCTTTCAACTGAAACTACATATTACCGTAATAACTAGATAACAAACATTAGTAACATGTTTAAAGGTCACATGAATCTACTAATAAATTCACTTCTTTAAAAATGAAAGCAGTTCATATTAATTATTACATTAACTGATAAATATATTTGTCAGTGATTCAATGAAACAATTTCAGAAGACATAATATATAATAATTTAACATGATCCTTTTATACATTTTAAATTACCATTTACGATATCTAATCTTACATATGATTAAACACTCTTTATTCGATGCACCGATATTTAATATTTATATGACTAAAATGAAAAAAAAAGTCATTAAAAGAGTGTCAAAAGACACCAAAGGGACATTGCAATTCTTACTGATAAATTTAAGTCAGTATCGACACTTTATATGTATATTGTTTATAAATGCCAGTAAAGACTCATTTTCCTGGCCTTCCAATTTATTTATGTATTCTTATCCGGAGAAAACTAAACAGTCAAGTGGTCTCCTAATTTTTTGAGTGAAAAAAAATAATTGTTGAATAGCATCTCTTATATTTGACCGTGCCTGTCTAGTCTAACATTAAAGACATAATTTGGTTTGCGACTTGATATCCTGGATTTAGAAATCGATTGAAAATGATATCAATAAAAATATGTAAAAATATATAATTTGATACGTATTATGCATATCTTATTATTGGTTCACTTTCTGATATTAATTTATGAGTAATTCTATCGAAATATAATAAAGAAAAGTATTATCAAACCATGAAAACTGTTTACGACTTGATAACCTCAATTTATTAGCGTGTTTTAACACATGGCGTTGTCATATCATTTTCGAGCTATGAGTTTGAATGTGACTCTGATATCACCCAAGAGTTCACATATAGGAACAGAGCAAAGTCCCAGAGCTTTGATTTTGTGTTTTTTCTTTTGTGAAGACAAAATTGTCTTCTGTCATTTAACTCCATCAATTTTAAACTTGATATCTTTAATAAATGAACGCAATTTTATGTAATTAATATATTAAATGATAAATATGTTTGTCAGTAAATCAATGAAACAATTTAAAAAGACACTGTTTAACACCGCATGATTCTGTTAGAGCATGTCCCAAGTCATGAGCTTGTAAATCAGTTGTTTTCGTTTGTTGGTGTACATTATATTGTTTTTCGTTCATTGTGTTTTACCTTAACCAGGCCGTGATTCATCTTGTTTGAATTCTTTTACATTAGTCATTTCTGTACCTTTAATAGCTGAATATGAGGTAAGGTTTTTGCTCTTTTTTGAAGGTCTTATGATGACTTATAGTTGTTAAGTACTATATCATTTGGTCTCTATTTGAGACCTGTCTCATTTGCACTGATGCCTTATATTCGGTTTGTTTGTATTAACATATTGAAATCGAAAAAGATATTTGAAGAAGCAAGCAACTTTGTAACACAAAAACAATTAAGGTATCATTTTGGAATTCAGTACTCGGTACTACAGTGATGTACTATTAACACATCAAAACAAGTGACAACTCTATGATAGAAATATCCATTGGATCACTAGTGAAGGTGATACATGGCTGAACACACAAGTTATATTCATAAATACTCTTCATATTAGCACAGCAATGTTAAATCTACAAATTTGAGTAAACTCGAAGTTATTTCAATTTATTAAAAGTTGTATCTACAGCACATATTGATTAAAAGTTGTATCTACAGCACATATTGATTAAAAGTTGTATCTACAGCACATATTGATTAAAAGTTGTATCTACAGCACATATTGATTAAAAGTTGTATCTACAGCACATATTGATTAAAAGTTGTATCTACAGCACATATTGATTAATATGACTAGAAACACATCAAAGAGACCGAGTTTGTCTATTCAATACGTATGCCAGACTTGCTTTTCGTCAATGTGACCAGTTAGGCATACAATTGTGGACAATCTGGCTGGTGCCATCTAGTACTGAAGGTAGAATATTTGAAGATATTGAAGATTTGACCTTACATAGTAGCACATGAAATGTAAGGTCTTAGTATGTTATCTTCACACAAAGGACGTTTCAAACTATTCTCTAGTGTTTCAGAAATATAAGATTCTTTCTGGTTACAAAAAAGATCGCCTTATTTTCTTGGTCCATTGTAGAAATGTCTTAACGGGACAAAACAACAACACTTTGTATACTAACTTATGTTATAGCTCAAATTAAGATAATATATATGGAAAAAAATGAATCTATATCTATGATTACGATCCTATATAAAATTCATATGCTTTGAGGTTTTCCTACGTGACTTTTTGATTTCAATACTGTTGATAATAATATTAATATAAATCATCTTTTTTGATACAGAAAGTAGATAACAAACTCCCTGACAACAATACAAAATAAAGAGATGCGAGTATGATTGACAATGAAACAAAAACATCAATACAAAATAACATAGAACCGGGCTATTACAAATATGGCGTTCATCAATGAGCAAGGTCCATATTGTATAGTCAGCAATAAACTGCCTATCAAGATGGTCTTTTAAAACGAAAAGTTCAACAAACCCATGAGATTGTTTGAGGCTAATGTGGTCATCTTATTGGTTATATTATTAACTAGATTGTTTTTCCTTAAAAGATCATTAATGATCAAAGTTTATCGTCCAATATTGGAACTTCATATGTTTATATCAATTACATAATTGAAACTTGACCATTGCAACGGATATTACTTCCAATCAGTTTATCAATAACATTATCAGATGACGAAAGGTAATTAGAAGTTGCGGTATATATATATATATGTAATATATGCAGTCAACTACTATACTTTTTCATCTGACCGGACAAAAAACAACTATGGACAACGATGAGTATTATAACTACGGTTACTACGACTTAAACAACACTTGTCCGGATGGATATTACATGTATACATTAGATACCATTGGATCCTGGTCATTTCATGTTGGAGCTGCGATGGCATACATCATTGCGATTTCCAATGTTCTCGTCGTCTACATGTTTATAAAGACAAAAAATATCACGCCAACAACTGTAATTTTCATCGGCCTAGCTTTCACAGATACTTTATCAGCACTTTTCCTATCGCTACCTCGACATTATGGAATAATTATGAACTACATTTCACAGATCGATACTCTGAACTCTAAGATAAGGTATGAATATTGCACTTTCTTAATCATTGCCGAAGGACCACTATTCTTTGCGATACACGATGTCTCCATCTTCTTTACAACCATGCTAGGGGTGATCAAATCTTTGGCGATACAATTTCCAATCTGGTTCAAAATCAACGTTGGGAAGAGGATTCCTGTAATGATGTCACTTATATTTTTGACCACCAGTATTAGCTTGGAAATGCATCCAGTGTTGACCTTTTCTTTCCAATCAGATCTCGATGGTTGGTGTTGCAACAATGAAGCCTATTCGACATACTTTTATGAATACAGTGTCGTCGGGCAGTGGGTTCTTCCGATTATATATTTGACAGCTTTCATCACAATGATCATAACGACCGGTTTCATAGTAGGGAAACTAACCTGTTGTCGATCAAGTATTTCCATGGTGCAGATTTCCGATGCGGCACGTCAAAGATTTCGCAGGGTATCGATAATTGTGGTTATAATCACCGTTGTATTTATCATATCTGAGATTCTTGATTTCGTCCTTATTATTTCTCCACTTCTCGTGTTCGTATTTGGCCTTCCTGACGTCTTTGAATCCAAGTGGTATTCTGAAGCCTTCCGGTACCAAAGACTAATCTTAGAAACTGGTATGGGATCGCTTTTCTTCATTTATCTGACAACCAGCAATGAGCTTCGTAACAATTTAAAGGGATTGTTGACATGTAAAACACTGCTATCGAGATCAAAAAATCAATCGACTAGAGTACATCGAAAACAGATGAATATAACAAGAATAGCGACAACAGAGACCTCTGGAGAGTAGTTGAGGTTGACTTACAGATTTTTTTACCACTGGATCGATGGAGTTTACAAATTTGAATGAGATGATTCGTTTTAGCAGATTGATACTTTATTGTTATGTATATTTTTGAAAATTTTATGGATTTTTTCAATGTTTTAATATTTATTGTAAAGAACGACACTTTTGTGAAACAATTTTGTTAGTAAAAACTTCTGGCTTCTACCATAATACTATGATAGTTGTATAAAGTGTAAGGTTGCATGTTAGTTACGTAAGTGCGTAACTGTTTGTGATACTGTGGATTCATAATTATTCGTTGGATACCAATTTTCGTGGGTTTCGTGTGTTCCTGTTGTTCCATTGTTTTCCTCTTATAGTTGGTGGTTTCCATCGGTTTTAATTTAATTTATACCCAGATTTGTTTTCTCTCAATCAATTATGACGTTTGAACACCGGTATACTGCTGTTGCTTTTATTGATGATTTTATTAGTATACTCTCGATACTTGTTTCACAAATAATTGGTATACTATTTGAGTGTTTTCAATGTTTTGCAATTTCAGAATAAAGAAAAGGTTGATGTCGTCTTTTGGTGTAAAGGATAGAAAATCAATTTGAAGACTTCGGTCAGAATTTAATTAAAGTATAAGTTTCATTGGGTGTATGGTCAGAACTTTTTATGTATTTATTTGATAACACAAACACTGAGTAAAGGCAGATACATTTACATTTTAGCAGTTATGAATGTATACATTTTTGTGAATGAACCCATAGAAAAATTAAAAGGCAAGTCTTGGGCTGTGCGCTGTCAAATAAATTTCTGAAAATATCAAGATTAACATTTAGAGGAATCAGAATATGTGCAGATGAGTGTTGTGGTACTTAATTTGAATAATGTGTTAAAATAAAAAAAAATAAATAAAATTCAAACTTATGTTTACTTATGATTTTTGTGTACGTTAAGGATGTGTATAAATATATCAGCAATTTTGTGTTCTATAATTCCCTTTAAATTCATAAAAATAATTAGACAACGCTAAAATACAGGAATGCATACATATTTATAAAAAAAAACAGGTTTGGTTGCATTTTATTCCAATGCAGTTTGATTTTGATAGTTTATATTAATAATTATCATGGTGTCCTTCTATCCACAATCTGATAGTTGATATGGAAACACCATCAGAAGAACCTTCATGTAAATTGGTAATTTATCAGGAAGAGGAATGCATTGTTCACATATAAAAAGCTTTAAAAATTGGCTGCTTAAGGACCTTGTGTAAACATAATGCAATTATTTAAGTACAAAAGTTAAAGTATGTCAATATAAACATTGGTGGCTGCTCAGTATTCCTGTTAGACAGTATACAGAAAGTTTGTTTTAAAAAAAGTCATGAAAGGTACCAGGCGTAATAGCATCTCTTATATTTGACTCTGCCTGTCTGGTCTAACATTATGGACATAATTTGGTTTGCGATTTTACCTATTCTTTGATTTGACTCTCCAATATTAATTTCTGAGTAATTCTATCGCAATGTAATGAAGAAGAGTATAATTAAACCATGAAAACTGTTTACGACTTGATATCCTCAATTAATTAGCGTTTAGTAACACATGGCGTTGTCAGTTCATTTTCGAGCTATGAGTTTGAATGTGACACTGATATCACCCAAGAGTTCACATATAGCAACAGAGCAAAGTCCCAGAGCTTTGTTTTTGTATTTTTTTCTTTTTGAAGACAAAATTGTCTTCTCCTGTCATTTAACTCAATTTTAAACTTTCCAATTTACCATTGTGAACGTTTGGGTTTCAACGAGTATCGACGAAAAGAAAAAGAATAACATCATCCCACATAAAACCACAAAAACATAGCAATACGTAAAGCATGACATACGTTTAGTTAATTAAACTGTAAAGAATGTCCGCGGATACATATATGTTGTATATAAATTTAATTCAGAATGACTCTACATCATCTAAACTCTACTATACTTTACATTGCTTTCAACCAAAACTTATTGCATGTATTGGCATTATCCCGGATTTAAAAAGAATAGGTAAAATGATTTATAAGGCATTTGAATTGAACTATATAATTACGTCTTTAATTAATGAACGCAATTTTATGTAATTAAAATTATAAAGATTATTAACGATCAAAGTTTACCGTCCAATATTGGAACTTCATATGTTTATATGAATTACATGATTGAAACTTGTCCATTGCAACAAATATTACAATGTATTACTTCGAATCAGTTTATCAATAACTTTATCAGATGACAAAAGGTAATTAGAAGTTTCAGTATATATATATGAGTATGAGTCTAAACGATTTTGTAACGATACCGATAAATAGATGGAAAACAAAACATAAACATGTGTTGAATATCATCGCACAAAGATGGAAAAACTGAACAGATGATATACATTATACAATATATATATGTAATGTATGCAGTCAACTATTATACTTGTTCATCTGACCAGACAAAAAATAACTATGGACAATGATGAGTATTATAACTACGGTTACTACGAATTAAACAGCACTTGTCCAGATGGATATTACATTTATACATTAGACACCATTGGATCCTGGTCATTTCATGTTGGAGCTGCGATGGCATACATCATTGCGATTTTCAATGTTCTCGTCGTCTACATGTTTATAAAGACAAAAAATATCACGCCAACAACTGTAATTTTCATCGGCCTAGCTTTCACAGATACTTTATCAGCACTTTTCCTATCGCTACCTCGACATTATGGAATAATTATGAACTACATTTCACAGATCGATACTCTGAACTCTAAGATAAGGTATGAATATTGCACTTTTTTAATCCTTGCGGAAGGACCACTATTCTTTACGATACACGATGTCTCCATCTTCTTTACAACCATGCTAGGGGTGATCAAATCTTTGGCGATACAATTCCCAATCTGGTTCAAAATCAACGTTGGTAAGAAGATTCCTGTAATGATGGCACTTATATTTTTGACCACCAGTATTAGCTTAGAAATGCACCCAGTGTTGACCTTTTCTTTCCGATCAGATCTCGATGATTGGTGTTGCAACAATGAAGCCTACTCGACATACTTCTATAAATACAGTGTCGTTGGACAGTGGGTTCTTCCGATTATATATTTGACAGCTTTCATCACAATGATCATAACGACCGGCTTCATAGTAGGGAAACTAACCTGTTGTCGATCAAGTATTTCCATGGTGCAGATTTCCGATGCAGCACGTCAAAGGTTTCGCAGGGTATCGATAATTGTGGTTATAATCACCGTTGTTTTTATCATATCTGAGATTCTTGATTTCGTCCTAATTATTTCTCCACTTCTCGTGTTCGTATTTGGCCTTCCTGACGTCTTTGAATCCAAGTGGTATTCTGAAGCCTTTCGGTACCAAAGACTTATCTTAGAAACTGGTATGGGATCGCTTTTCTTCATTTATCTGACAACCAGTAAGGAGCTTCGTAACAATTTAAAGGGATTGTTGACATGTAAAACACTGATATCCAGATCAAGAAATCAATCGACTAGAGTACATCGGCCACAGACGAAGATTGCAAGAATAGCGACAACAGAGACCTCTGGAGAGTAGTTGAGTTTGACTAACAGATTTTTTTAGCACTGGGTCGATGGAGTTTACAAATTTGAATGAGATGATTCGTTTTAGCAGATTGATACTTTATTGTTATATATATTTTTGTAAATTATAAGGATTTTTTCGTTGTTTTAATATTTATTGTAAAGAACACCACTTTCGTGAAACAATTTTGTTAGTAAAAACTTCTGGCTTCTACCATAATACTATGATAGTTGTATAAAGTGTAAGTTGCATGTTAGTTACGTAAGTGCGTAACTGTTTGTGATACGGTGGATTCATAATTATTCGTTAGATACCAATTTTCGTGGGTTTCGTGTGTACAGGTGAACAACGAATTCAAATGTTCGCGAATTATAAAATTATAAAAGGCTTTGTATGCAGAGGTTTGTAAACCACGAAAATGCAGATTTTCCTCAATCCACGAAAATTGAGACCCACGAAAATAAATGAATCCACAGTATTTCATGGTGTCTGTTGTAGATATAATATGTTCGTTGTTGTTCTGGTTTGCACATTGTGTCAACTTTGATATTATTTGTTGGTCCGTTTCTTTATCTGTATTTCTGTCACGAGTTCTTGTCAGTTTACGATATTTCTTAACATTGTCATGGAGCGGGATTTTAGGCTAGGCATTGGACCAGTTTCAACCCTCCATGTGTACCAAGTCAGGAATTTGGCAGTAGTTATCAGTGAGATAGTTCGTTTCTATGTATGTTGGGTTTTGTTTTGTTGCACGTTAGTGTTCCTGTTGTTCCTTTATTTTCCTCTTATAGTTGATGGTTTTAATTTGTACCCAGATTTGCTTTCTGTCTTTTATTGATAATTCTATTAGTATACTCTCGATACTTGTTTCAAAAATAATTGGTATACTATTTGAGTGTTTTCAATTTTTTGCAATTTCAGAATAAAGAAAAGGTTGATGTCGTCTTTTGGTGTAAAGGATAGAAAATCAATTTGAAGACTTCGGTCAGAATTTAATCAAAGTATAAGTTTCATTAAGTGTATGGAACAGGTCAGCACTTTTTATGTATTTATTTGATTACACAAACACTGAGTAAAGGCAGATACATTTACATTTTGTAGTTATGAATGTATACATTTTTGTGAATGAACAGATAGAAAATATATAGGCAAGTCTTGGGATGTGCATTGTAAAATAAATTTCTGGAAATATCAAGAAAAACATTTAGAGAAATCAGAATATGGGCAGATGATTGTTGTGAGACTTAATTTTGTTCCTTACGTCGTAACTACAATCCCCTTCCCTTTCATGAATGTGACCTACCGAATTAGACTATTTACCGGATTTGTTATCACATAAGCAACATGACGGGTGCCACATGTGGAGCAGGATCTGCTTACCCTTCCGGAGCACCTGAGATCACCCCTAGTTTTTTGGTGGGGTTTGTGTTGTTTATTCTTTAGTTTTCTATGTTGTGTCGTGTGTGCTGTTGTTTTTTTATCCTTTTCATTTTTAGACATGGCGGTGTCAGTTTGTTTTAGATTTATGAGTTTGACTGTCCTTTTGGTATCTTTCGTCCCTCTTGCATAATGTGTAAAAATAAAAAAAAATAAAAAAATTCAAACTTATATTTACTTATGATTTTTGTGTACGTTAATGGTGTGTATAGATATATCAGCAATTTTGTGTTCTATAATTCCCTTAAAATTCATAAAAATAATTCAACAACGCTAAAATACAGGAATGCATACATAATTATAAAAAAACAGATTTGGTTGCATTTTATTCCAATGTAGTTTGATTTTGATAGTTTATATTGTTAATATCTTGGTGTCCTTCTATCCACAATCTGAAAGTTGATAAGGAAACACCATCAGAAGAACCTTCATGTAAATTGGTAATTTATTAGGGAAAGGAATGCATCGTTCACATATAAAAAGCTCAAAAAATTGGCTGCTTAAGGACCTTGTGTAAACAAAAGGCAATTATTTAAGTACAAAAGTTAAAGTATGTCAAGATAAACGTTGGTGGCTGCTCTGTATTCCTGTTAGACAGTATACAGAAAGTTTGTTTTAAAAAAAGTCATGAAAGGTACCAGGCGTAATTTTGTTCACCAGATGCAAGTTGCATCTACTTAAGAATCAGAAGTGACGCTTGAATCGAGTTAATAGGCCAAATAAAGTATGGAGATTAAGTGCATTAAGTGGAAGATATCCGAAATGGTTTGCAAAGTACAGCTAATGAAATCTATTTCTGGGTAGAAAATCTTTGTTTTTCGAATATTTCTAAAGGAGTAGGTTCAGTAAGACCCCTTTTTGACCCCAAAATATAGCAGTTTTACAAAATTGTTTAAATGTAAACTTTTAGGTTTGTTTTGGAAGGTATAATGCATCTGCTACATAAATATGGGCTGTTTTGGCATTACAATGCACATATATCGGGTACTTGCATCATTAAAGTCATGCTAAATTACTGAAATCTTCACAATTTCAGCATTTTAGTTAAAATTTTAGACGGTTTCCATCTTAAACGAAAGTGGCCGCATTCGTGTTCATTCTTGATATTGAAACGTAAGTTGTGTTTAATGATAATACATAACATATATAAAGGTCGAGGATGAACACGATTGCGGCCTCTTTCATTTTTGACAAAAACCATATGAAAAGTGACAGTTTTTGGCATATTTGATAGATTTTTTATATTTAATCTAGAATCGGAGCGATTTTAATGAGTGTATCAGTTAAAATCTTTCAAAAAAAAATTGGATCAATTGAAATAGACATTTATAAAAGTGTTTTAAAAGTGTCCAAAATCTTTCGTCAGATGAACTTGAAATTTGAGGCCAAAACAGGCCCTTACCGGACCTACTCCTTTTGAAAACAATGTATTTCTGAATATAAAAATAACAATGATAATGTATGTCAACACAGAAGTGGTGACTGCAAGGCTGTTGATACCCTTGGAGACACTTTCACATTATAGGCATCCTCCACGTGAATGTAAAAATATCAACAAAGATACCTGGCATATAATTGTGTATTCTATACGAGTGTTTTAACTACAACATATCAATTAGTGACACTCAAATAAAAAATGAGACAGGCCAAGTAAAAAAAGTTTAAAAAGCCCTTGGGATAACACGTTAAATATTTGATAAAGAAAATAAATAATATTGATATCTATCTCTAAAAATGTTAATCAGATAAAATCAAGTTAAGATATCCGAAGCATATGTTTATTTTTCGACTTTGGAGGTTTGGATTTACTTATCACCTTATGGGTTCAGATAAACATAGAAAATTTCATAATTTCTTTACAGACGTACAAATATTTAAGTATGTATAATTTTCAATAAGGAAAGCCGAAATTCCCCCGAAAAAATCCCTTAGTACACCAATCCATTACAACCTGTAAAACATTTATCATGTCTAAAGTATGACAATATTACTTTACTGATGTTCTAAAAAGGAAAATAAGAAAAACACTGAACGCCAAGAAAATTTTAAACAGAAAGTTCGAAATTAAATGGCAAAATCAAAACCCCAAACTCATCAAACTAATGCCGAATGGATAACAAATGTCCTATTCCTGACTTGGTTTATGGCGTCTGTAGAAAATGGTGGATTAAACTTATTTTATAGCTAACTAAACATCTAACTTGTATGACTATTGCATAAAATTCTATCATATTGACAACAATGTGTGAACAAAACAAACAAACGAAATAGATATAAATTTTAAAAATAGGGGTACAGTAGTCAACATTGCGTTTTAATCTTTTTTTTAACAACAAATAAATATTCTTTATTCTTCAAATTGCTTGTTACAACTTTACTTCATTGTCCAAGCTTCAATAAAGTATCCCTGTGAATTACTTTCTGAGTATCCAGGAAAATACACAAAATATAATAAAATATAAACATTATTTTTTTCCATCAATTAAATCAATCTTTTTAACTTTATAAAAAATACATTTTGAGATACTGTTTTGTTCTCATTCATAAACCTTCGTAGTTCCTTTATAAACATAGCATACACATCTAAAAATTTCCGTTTTTGCTCGGATACATAGTACGACTTGTAAATACAAAAACCTAGTATTGTCAAGAAATAATTAAAACCGTTATACCCTTGATATGATATTTTGTATCCAAATACTATATGTTTTGCTAAAATCTTGTTTTGAAAATTAATTTTTGCTAGAAGATAATGTACTTTCTCCCAAAAATCTTTCAAAAATGAACATGTAATAAAGAAATGCAAATAATCTTCTTCTTTTGTTTTACAAAAATTGCATTCATCGTTATCAGATATTTTCCACTTTAATAGTAACTGCTTTGTAAGAATAATATACTGAAGCAGTTTCCATCTGAAATTTTTTAACTTATTTTCCTTTAAAATTTTAAATATAAAATCGTATAAAAATGACATATGTGGTACGTTTTCTAATTTTAAATATCTTGTCCAAATGTCGATACCGATTGGCTTTATGTATCTACTAAAGTTTTATATAATATTTTATTGTTGATATCTTTTGTTTCAATTTGCTTATTTTGCCGTCTTAATTTAGCCTTACATATATTGATTATACTCTTAACGGAGTTTTCTTTTTTTTAAACTTGCATCCATTCTTTTTGGATGCAGGATTTTAACATCTTAAACTTTGCAATCCAATTTGTTTTATTAATTAACTTTTTTAAAATAAAACTTTCGGATAAATTTCCTTCACGATCCAATATGTCGTTAATATACACCAATCCACTTTTAACCCAGTTCGGGAAAAACAAGCATTTGTTGCGATATTTAATATATTTATTTCCCCAAATAATCTGTTTTCTAATATTAGAAAAGTGATTAGAAAATGTTGATAAACCTCCTCCTGTTTTAATCCAACTTGAAATTACTTGTAAATAAAAATCGGATATTTTTCCAAGTCCATCTATTGATTTAATATTATCTAAATTCATGTTAAAGACGAGAAAGTTTTTACAAAAATTGTTAAAATATTTAGTAGGAATAATCTTCCAGTTCGGAAGATTGGTTGTTGTTAATTTAGAGACCCATGAGGCTTTTAGTGCTGTAAAATAACTGTCAAAATCAATCATTCTTAACCCCCTTTTTGGTATTCGCCAATAAGTGTGTTTCTTTTTACTTTGTCATTTTTTCCTTCCCAAATATATTTGAAACAGCAGCTTTCAATTTCGTTCAAGTAAATATCTGGAACTTTGCACGAAGTAGCCAAAAATGTAAATTTTGGTAATATTAAAGATTTTATGATCAATATTTTCCCAACCATTGTTAATTTTCTTTTTTCCCATGTTTTAATTAATGATTTCATGTTATCAATTTTAGGTTTCCAATTTAACTTTTCACATTGAAGTCTATCTTGACCAGAATAAATGCCTAAAGCTTTGACGGGTTTGTCTGTCCAGCGTATGCCCTCAATCTTATCTTCGCTGTTTTTAAGCGCCCCAATCCAAATTCCTTCTATTTAATACGGTTAAGCTTCAACCCTGAGAAAGAACCAAATGTTTCAATTATATTCAGAGCTTTAGATATATCTGATTTTGAACTACAAAACAGTAATGTATCATCAGCTAATTGCGATATTGTTATGCTATGTGTTTTATTATCTATAGTAATACGAAAACCTTTAATGTCCGAGGTTTGCCTCAATCGCTCGGCCATAATTTCGACCGATAAAACAAAAAGTAAAGCTGATAAAGGACACCCTTGACGGATTCCTCTAGAGTTTTCAAATCTTAATCACTATAAAACAAGCAAATATATAAAACAAAGGAACACAAAAAGGCATATAGACAACGCACATTCGCAAAAGTAAAGACAAGAAAACTGATCAATCTATTAGGAAATACTGAAACAGAAACGTACATCTTTTCAGAAATCATTATGCTTCAGTCGGATATTTTGAAATCAAATCATAGAAAAGTGTATTTTACGGTTAATCACTAAAAGTCAGCTTTTAACGTGAACGTGATTTGATTTTTGTGAAATTAAAGAATTAGTAAAGTTCTAAATCAATTATTTCTAATAGATTGTACGCACTCTTCAGGGCTTCAGTAATTAATAATGCAAGGATAATATATGCAAACACTTTTACAAGTTTTATCTAAAAAACAACCTAATTCCTTATATCCACTTCAATTCAATTCTTTTTACTTTTTTTTTGCAATCATCTCGCTGTTGGCATAGTGTACGCTGTGTAAAGGGGTAAACAGGGTCGGTAGAATCATATTTATAACAAATCAGTTACATAGAAAATGTATTCAAGCCAGTAAACTGAGACAATACGTGCTGTTGATAAAACACAATAAAATTCTATTCATCAGTTTTTTTCAGCTTTGGAAATTAAGAAAATAAAACTTTTTAATGATATTTAATTAATTCAACATTGACGTTTTCTTCGTCTCCTTGTATTGAGCTGCAATAGACTAGGAAAGGTAAATGAACTCTTTTGATTTAAGTCAAATTAGCAAGCGGAGTCTCAACTATTCCAGACACTCCCTTTCATGTCAACCACAAGTATCCAAAAGGTTTCTGTGTAAATACTGCAAAAGTTCCTACAAAGAAGTTCGTGCTTCGAACGCGTGAAATTTAATACGAGTTGTTTTCGTTTTTAAAGCACTGGGTCGACTATCAGTTCCAGAAGTTAATTATCAATCTATTCTATCTATTCAGCAGTCAGTATCGCGGTACTGACATGGTGTATAACAAACCTTTCTAAAATTACTTGCTTATAAATTTGGAAATAGTTCAGATACAAAAGTTGCAACTCTTTCAGAACAAGTTGACCTTCGATTGATTTGGCAATTTTCAGTTCTTACAAATACGTTGCTTTTCAATGTTTGACATTCAGCGTTCTTGAAATATGGGAATTTAGAAAATCGCTTCGGACGCATGATATGTGAGACGTGTTGTTTTCGTATTTCTTTTCGTGAAGGTTCGGTTCATCTATCGTTATTCTTAGTTTTCGATTTATCAGTTAAAAGTTTGTTAAAAGAGTACTAGGTTATGTGGTTCAAATTAATCACGGATAAATTATGGGTGTAAACAGAGGAATACAAAATGTTTGGACAGAATATTGGATTACTGAATAGATAGAGTCTTCAGTTACATTATTCCTGTAATTGAAATGGTTCTTACGCTATTCGCAACTCGCATTGCTTTGGCACAACTTTTTGGAATTTTGGGTCATCAGTGCTCTTTAACTTTGTACTTTATTGGCTTTCTTTATTATTTTGATCTGAGCGTCACTGGTAAGTCTTATGTAGACGAAACGCACGTATGGTGTATTAAGTTATATGCCTGCTACCTTTGATCACTATAAGCATGTCGAAATGTCCTATTGAAATGTTTATTTGTGTATTTCTCTGCCCGAAATGTTCTTGCATTTGTTTGTACTGTATTTCTGTCATGTAATGTTATCAGTTTAGTGTTATATTAAACATTGCCATAAAAGGGAGAGGTAGGCCTAGCCGCAAAACCAGGTTCAACTCACTATTTTAAAATGTCTTGGAAAGTCAGGAAAATGGCAGTTGTTATCTTATAGTTTGTTTCTGTATGTGTTGCAGTGTCGTTTTGGTTTTTGTTGCACTTCAAAGTTTCTGTTGTTTAGTCATGTTAGTTGTTTTCCTCTTATAGTTGATGTGTTAACCTCAGTTTTAGTTTGTAGCCCGGATTTGTTTTCTCTCAATCGATTTATGACTTTCGAACAGCGGTATACTACTGTTGCCTTTATTTGTTATCAGTATTTTTGGACGCTCAGTTATATGCTAATGTTCCAGACCATATGAGTATTTTGACCATACGCGTATATGCTCGAATGTCGCTGGAGGTGGGACACAGGTGATGCTGTAATGTTTTGTTTAAGATAAAGTTTATTGTACTACTAGAGGTTTCCCGATTTGCTACGTATCAGGTACGGTTGGTACGTAACGCAACCGTTAGTGCTGTTTTGGAGGTATAATTTTGAGCATGAAATTATTTCATTCATTCTGATAAAATCAAAAGAATTGAAATGCGTATCACCAAAAAACTAGCTTAACGATTTATTTGAAAACGATTTTAACGTTTCCAGAACTCTTTGTTTATGATTATTTATGGGATGACTTAGTTATGCACAAGTGCATAAATCAAACAGACCTTTTAACGAACTTGGTTAACACGGCCTTTAATGATTCTAAATATAGATTTGCGTTTCTCTTTGTTATTGGTATTGTCAGAAAAAAAAATGATTGTTTTCTTACAGAGAGAGACTTTGGAATAAATACAATAATAACTATAAACTACTTTCTCAAATACATGATACTGGTGTTGGTTTTAATTGTTACTTAACGTGTAAAATTTGTGCAGTTTTCGCATTATAATTAGTTAACTTCTTGCATGATTTTGAAATTAGTTTTTATTATTCAAGTGAGCTAATTTGATCATTGCAGCAGAAGATTTTTTTTTGTATAGAACAAGGGAGCTGAGATTTCATAATGAGTGATATAATGAAATTCTCCGATATCTGTTTTTTCTAGAAATGCATTCAAGAAAGTAAAATTGAAAAATTATTGATAAATAAGTATTCACTATTCGGTCGCCAATGAAAAAAATCTTTTTTTGAATCATTCAATTTTATCGACTAAAATAATTTTCATATAATTATACTAAAATATAATTGTACTGACACTCGTGTCCAATGAATATTTTATTAGAAAAAATGATATTGGAAATTGGGAATATGTCAAAGAGACAACAATGTGTACTAGTTCAGTGAAAATGGACTATATATTATACTCTAAAACATATATATGAACTAAAATTTAAAAAAAAACCATACAAGCCGCTAACAAAGGCTTCTGTCTTGGGACTGATTAGTGTATCTATTATTTGATCCTTTATTCTTAGTTATAACGTTAGTAAAAATTTTCATACTGTGGAATAACGATTTTTGCTAAATTTCAGTAAAATATAAGAATTGTATTAATTTATAGATAATGAATTTGAACAACTAAAATAAACCTTCAATACTAAATTATATCATAGAATGCAAAGAACTTCTCCTGATTATTTATTACAAACTAGTAAGTTGATCTTCGATTTTATATGTTATCATGCTTATCACATAGATCAAAATCTATTGAAGATGAGACTCATTTTACAGTTAATTGTCCTTTAATCAGCGTAACAGAGAAAATTATTATTGGATAGAGTAAACAGTTTTTGTACTGATTTTAAAGAATTACCCAATGATAAAACATATGTCAGGCTGTTCACAAATAAGCATTTCCCAACTTTTATTTGCCTAGGAAAATATATTATTCAGTGTTTAGATATGAGATGCAGGTGGAAACAAAATATATGAATGATATTTGATTATTACGAGATACGTTGTAATAGTTATATAAGACATAAAATGTGCTAGGCTTTGATTCTGTCCATAACATGATCAAATATATATATTTTAGGTTCTTGTTTTCATTTTTTCCAATCATATTGTACATATTGTTGTTGTGGAATGATGCCCTTTATTGGTTCTAGATTAGATTATAACATTTCTTGTACTTAACTTATACCTATAGAATTGCTCAGTTTTGTTTTTAATTATTCAGCAAATTTATTATTTTTGTTACCTTAATTCTATTTTTAACATCATTTTTAGCTCACCTGGCCCAAAGGGCCAATTGAGCTTTTCTCATCACTTTGCGTCCGGCGTCCGTCGTCGTCGTCCGTCGTCCGTCGTCGTTAACTTATACAAAAATCTTTTCCTCTGAAACTACTAAGCCAAATTAAACCAAACTTGGCCACAATCATCATTGGGGTATCTAGTTTAAAAAATGTGTGGCGTGACCCCGCCAACCAACCAAGATGGCCGCCATGGCTAAAAATAGAACATAGGGGTAAAATGCAGTTTTTGGCTTATAACTCAAAAACCAAAGCAATTAGAGCAAATCTGACATGGGGGTAAAATTGTTTATCAGGTGAAGATCTATCTGCCCTGAAATTTTCAGATGAATCGTACAACCCTTTGTTGGGTTGCTGCCCCTGAATTGGTAATTTTAAGGAAATTTTGCTGTTTTTGGTTATTATCTTGAATATTATGATAGATAGAGATAAACTGTAAACAGCAATAATGTTCAGCAAAGTAAGATTTACAAATAAGTCAAATGACCGAAATGGTCAGTTGACCCCTTTAGGAGTTATTGCCCTTTATAGTCAATTTTTGACCATTTTTCGTAAATCTTAGTAATCTATTACAAAAATCTTCTCCTCTGAAACTACTTGGCTAAATTAATACAAACTTGGCCACAATCATCTTTGGGGTATCTAGTTTAAAAAATGTGTGGCGTGACCCGGCCAACCAACCAAGAACATAGAGGTGAAATGTAGATTTTTGCTTATATCTCTGAAACCAAAGCATTTAGAGCATATCTGACTGCGTAAAATTGGTCATCAAGTGGAAATCTATCTGCCCTGAAACTCTCAAATGAATCGGACAACCAGTTGTTGGGTTGCTGCCCCGAAATAAGTAATTTAAAGGAAATTTTGCAGATTTTGGTTATTATCTTGAATATTATTTTAGATAGAGATCAATTGTTAACAGCAATAATGTTCAGCAAAATAAGATCTACAAATAAGTCAACATGACCAAAATTGTCAATTGACCCCTTAAGGAGTTATTGCCCTTTATAGTCAATTGTTAAAAATTTTCATAAATTTTTGTTACTTTTTGTAAATTTTTAGGAAATATTTTCCACTGTAATTACTAAGCCAAGTTCATTATAGATAGAGATAATTGTAGCAACAAGAATGTTCAGTAAAGAAAGATCTACAAAAACAGCACCATCACCAAAACACCATTTTGTCATGAATTTATCTGTGTCCATTGTTAATATGCACATAGACCAAGGTGAGCGACACAGGCTCTTGAGAGCCTCTAGTTTTTTTTATCTTTATTTTTTTTTTTATCTTTATTCAATTCTTCAACATATATATACAACAGATATATTACATATTACACAAAAATATCACAAGGCAATGTTTTAAAGTAAATTCCTTCTTCTGAAGATACAATATCTCGATATAGATAACATGAAATTGACAAAACTTACATTTACGCCTTTGATAGATCCAAATAAACCAAACATAAATACCTCTTCATACACTAAATTATCAATTTTGTTCATTCAATTTTGATTCTAGCGTAGGTATTGCATTTTTGTTTGATTTATTTAACTTTAAAATTATATATTTTCAATGAGGTCAATTTTGATTTTAAAAATAACTCTTTTTTTATTCTCTTTTCTAAAGTCTTACCCCCGAAAAATGACAACTTTTGTATTTTAAACTATTATATCAGTTTTACAGGCAAACATTAGATTAAGCATGAGTTTGCTTTTTGTTTCGCTTCTTTTTGCCGATACAATTTCAGGGGAAATAAATCTTCATTTACAACCGTTCGTTGCAACGGTTTGTTGAAAGCATATTCGAGTACACGCAATATTGTTTGACATGAATAGGTAAAACATATCTGCATGAAAGTTATACCAAGTTGTAGCTAAAAATCATCTAAACACGTTTAATAATGATTCAGGAAACATACATTGACATTGAGGGCATTGATGAATTAATTTCAAACGTTCAATGACGGCTCCCAGTTCGTACTACGGTTGGTACCGTAGCAAATCAGGAAACCTCTACTGAAACGTTTCTTTTGAATATTTGAAAAACATACGTATATAGTCCAAATACTCATATGGTCCGGCGCGTTAATAACCAAACGAGTATAATACTCATATGGTCCGACCATATGAGTAAACGCATATGGTCATGACCATACTCGTATGGTCCAAATACTCATATGGTACGGAACAACAATATAACACTTGCTATTGGATCATTATATCTGCAACACTACATCATCAGCTGTGTCCCACCTCCAGCGACATTCGTGTGCGCATGCCCTAAATAAGACAATGACGTAAGACTGTGTTTGATGATTTTTAATACAAAGTTTTATTTGTATTACATTATTACATTGTTTTATAAATTGATTATAATTAAAAATGTTTTATCATCTTATGCTTCACGTTACATAGTTTTTATTATTTCCTTTCCAAGGGCGAATTACCATAAACAGAAAATATTTTTTAGACTGTACTTATTATTATTAATCCAAAGCTTAATTACATTTAATAAGAACATTGAACCTTACCAATTACTTGATATGCCTTTGGATAGAACAAAGATGATGCTTTATAGGTATTAGAGAACGAGAAAGACGAGATGTTAATAGGTTATGTAATTAAGGTATGAATCAAATTTGTTTAAATGAAAAGAACAAAAGGTAATTTGGAATTAGAAGACAAATTAAGGTAACAAAACAAACCTTGAGGAAGCGCATGAATTCCAAATAAAGCGAGAACAGGTGCTTCGACAGGGTATTTTGTCATGATTGTAATTAATCTGACAAATAATTATTTCATTAAATTATATTTCATTATCTAAATACAAATAAACTATTGACACAGAGATTAGTCTGGTTTTTTTTTCATTTTTAATGATAGATATGGTTAACAGTTGTTCTGATATGTATTGGCCTTTTGAATTTGTAGTTGTCATATATTGCACATGTTTTGTCATCAAATTTTGCATTTCTTTGTAAAACTGAAATCAACTCTTTTTCGTAAAGTTTTGTTCTCAATCGACCGTCATAGTCAATATATAGATCTATACTAAACTGTATATGTTTTATTCCTTATTTCAAGGTCGACAGAATAGATTTGTTCAACATAGTCACCAAATCTTGCATTATTTTGTGAGAGGATATTATCTATATAGCAAAACATGTAGTTCTTCATAAAAGCTCCTATGTAAAGTAAGCATCATATGAATAAATAAAAGGAACAAGTCGATAGAAGAGGCGAACAATTGGTTTCCATGGGAATGCAGATTGTTTATTGACAAACACGTCCTCCAAATGTATCAAAACAATTTCAATCAAATAATCAAACATTTTATGAGATTTTTTTGTTTACCTCATAATGATTTTTTACAAAGCAGAGTATATGGCTTCCTTATAACAAGATTCTTGTAGATCGATGAAGTATGTGTATTCATTGACCCATTCAGATTTAAAGCTCAAACTAGAGGCTTTAAAGAGCCTGTGTCGCTCACTTTGTTCAATGTGCATATCATAAACGTATAAAAAAGTACAAAATTTATGAAAAATGTTAAAAAGTTACTTTAAAGAGCAATAACTCCTTAACGGGTTAATTGACCATTTTGATCACGTTGACTTATTTGTAAGGCTTACTTTGCTGTACATTATTGCTGTTTACAGTTTATCTCTGTCTATAATAATATTCAAGATAATAACCAAAAGCTGCAAAATTTTCTGAAAATTACCAATTTCAGAGCAGCAACCCAACAGCCAGTTGCCTGATTGGTCTGACAATTTCAGGGCAGATAGACCTTTACCTAACGAACAAATGTATCCTCGTCAGATTTGCTTTTAACGCTTTGGTTTCTGAGATTTTAGCCAAAAATTGTATATTATCCTATGTCGGCCATCTTGGTTCGCAGGCAGGGTCATCGGACACATTTTTTTAACTAGATACCCTAATGATGATTATGGACAAGTTTGGTAATTTTTTTCTTAGAAGTTTCAGAGAAGATTTTTGTACAATTAAAAAAAAAAATTCACAAAAAAATGACAAAACTGACTATAAAGGGCAATAACTTCTTAAGGGGTCAACTGACCATTTTTGTCATGTTGAATTTTTTAGATCTTACTTTGCTGAACATTATTGCTGTTTACAGTTTATCTCTATCTATAATAATATTCAAGACAATAAACGAAAGCTGCAAAATTTTCTGAAAATTACCAATTTCAGAGCAGCAACCCAACATCGGGTTGCCTGATTGGTCTGACAATTTCAGGGCAGACAGACCTTGACTTAACGAACAAATGTATCCTCGTTAGATTTGCTTTAAACGCTATGGTTTCTGAGATTTTAGCCAAAAATTGCATTTTGCCCTATGTCGGCCATCTTGGTTCGCAGGCAGGGTCATCGGACACATGTTTTGAACTAGATACCCTAATAATGATTGTGGACAAGTTGGGTAAATTTTTTTTTAGAAGTTTCAGAGATTTTTGTACAATTAAAAAAAATTCACAAAAAAAATGACAAAAATTGATTTTAAAGGGCAATAACTCCTTAAGGGGTCAACTGAACGTTTTTGTCATGTTGCCTTTTATAGATCTTACTTTGCTGAACATTATTGCTGTTTACAGTTTATATCTATCTATAATAATATTCAAGACAATAACCAAAAGCTGCAAAATTTTCTGAAAATTACCAATTTCAGAGCAGCAACCCAACATCGGGTTGCCTGATTGGTCTGACAATTTCAGGGCAGATAGACCTTGACTTAACAAACAAATGTATCCTCGTTAGATTTGCTTTAAATGCTATGGTGTCTGAGATTTTAGCCAAAAATTGCATTTTCCCCTATGTACTATTTTTATCAATGTCGGCCATCTTGGTTCGCAGGCACAGTCATCGGACACATTTTTAAAACTAGATACCCTAATGATGATTGTGGACAAATTTGTCTTAGAAGTTTCAGAGGAGAAGATTTTTGTACAAGATAACAAAAATTGACGAAAAATTGACAAAAATTGACTATAAAGAGCAATAACTTCTTAAGGGGTCAACTGATCATTTTTGTCATGATGACTTTTTTGTAGATCTTACTTTGCTGAACATTATTTCTGCTTACAGTTTATCTCTATCTATAACAATATTCAAGATAATAACCAAAACACCAAAATTTCAATAACGCTACCAATTCTGGGGCAGCAACCCAATAACGGGTTGTACGATTCATCTGAAAATTTCTGGGCAGATGATAAAACTGAAAAGTCAATGTTATTTATGCTACTGACTCACCAAGTTGTCTTCATCTGAACTCCATGTGAATCAAGAATAACAATTCCCTCCACTTGTGGGTCAGACTAAAAACCAAACTACGGAACATGCTAATATATGGAACTTAACAAACTCCACTTCTTTCTTTTGAAGGAACTAACTGTTCAATAATGTTGTCAATAAACGGTAGATGTTCAATTCCTTAGAACTCATTAATATAATCCACATAGTCTATGTACACTATTTACAAATATGGCTTTAGAAAGTTACTCATTCAAACACCTGTTCCCTAAGACACCATCTTGAATTGCCCAGAACAGGTTATGGCATGAAGCTCCTTTTTTAGTCAAGCAATTAGCAAGTTGATGTTTTTTTTCAATCCATTTGACCGCTACTATTTGGTGCATTTGAAACAATTATCTAATGCTGCTAATTTCAAGCCTCAGCCTTTTTTCGGATACTCGTTTTGTTGATTTAATGGCAACCCACAATGAATGACAGTCCGTTAGGCAAGTATTGGCAATTGAGTTGGATCAGCTTTACCATACATAAGCTCTGTATACAGTGAAGCTATAAAAATACCACTGTCAATAGCATCAGCCATAGCCAGGGTTTCTGCTGCTAGTGTGCTTCTTGCCACTCTTCTTATTCTTTTTGATTTGCCAAGTTATAGGCGAGTAAAGTCCATTTTCACCAACAAGCACAATGAAATGTCCTCCTTGTGTGCCTCCGTCAGATAAATTACCAAGGGAAGAATCACTAAATACTACAAGTCTTATTGCATTATCATTTCCAAGTTTTTTTTATTTCAAAGTGACAGTTTCAGATTTAAGATTCTTGATTATTTTGTTTGCTTCATTTAACGTTTGTACGTTTGCCTTTTTAAGAGATGAAGCAAGGTTTGATGCATCAAATATCACATCTGGTCGACTTTGTCTTGCAATCCAAAGTATTTGTCACGTTTTAGATTGTAAAAGTTCTCTTTCTTCTTTGGTAAGAAGTTCTCCTTTGACTCCCATACGACTTTTTTCAATAGGAATAAACTTGAAATTATTATGATAAGTGTTTTGTCTTAAATGCAAGTCATTTTCATGTTTTGATAGTTCTGTTCCAACATATGGGAATGACCCATTTTCCTCTAATTCTTCTTTTCCAACACAAAATGTTGTTCTTATACTATTTATAACTTTCTCTTCAAATTCTTTTGATCCGCCCCATAAAAAGTCATCAACATGACATGTAAGTACACCTTCTACGCTGCCTTTATTGGTTTTCTAGAAAAATACAGCTGGGTCAACCTTGGATACACTGACTTTACATTGTTCGTGAACTTCTTTTACTCTATTTTACCAGAGAGGCATCTGACAGACCACAGACACATTTACGAATATATGGAACTTAACAAAACTATTTTACCCCATGTCAGATTTGCTCTATATGCTTCGGTTTCAGAGATATAAGCCAAACTCTACATTTTACCCCTATGTTCTATTTTTAGCCATGGCAGCCATCTTTGTTGGTAGGCCGGGTCACCGGACACATTTTTTAAACAAGATACCCCAATGATGATTGTGGTCAAGTTTGGTTAAATTTGGCACAGTAGTTTCAGAGGAGAAAATTATTGTAAAAGTTAATGACAACGACGGAGACGACGTCGGACGCCAAGTGATGAGAAAAGCTCACTTGGCCCTTTGGGCCAGGTGAGCTAGAAATGATTATATCCTTCCCTTACAACAAAGTCCATGAACTGCTACGGGGAACCCAAACATTATTCTAATCAGAACACAGAAAAGGTGGTGCACAATAGCATTATATATGTTTATTATTGTGAGAAAGTTTCATTACACTTGAAAAAAAAGGGGTAACACGGCTTTATAGATACACTACTGATTACCACTAATGAGAATCCAACAAAATTATTCTGATATAATTCAAAATTAGAAGGTGCACAGTAGCATTCATTATATGGTTAAGATTGTTAGAAAGATTCAATTTTTTGTAAGGAGTTTAATGAGTTACAGATACAAGTTCGGTTACACCATAATAAAACAGATGGGAAGTCCATCTCTTTCTAATAGACAATTAAAAAAATCAAACTAAAAAAAGAAGTTGCACTCAAGTATTATATGGTAAAGATTCTCAATAAGTTTTATCAACTTTAGATAACTGATTTAGGGGATGAACCGACACCAAATGTGTACTATAAAATGCAGATTTGACAAAACCATTGTTGTATTAAATATCAAAAAAGGATTGAGAAGAAGAAATGAAATAGTAGCTACAAAAGTACATAAGGTGATTCAACACAAAGTGTTTGTGAGCACTGAAGGTAAAGATGGCATTCATTTTCCAATGGAAATTTAAATTTTAAAAAAATGCATGGTATGAAGCATTGCAAGGCAATACTATGAACTGGTTCAACTACAATTTAATGCAAATGAAGATAGCTCTAATGTTAAATATCAATATGACAATGACAAAGCATATCAAATTTTAAAAGAACATTATGCTAAAATTAGGCCTTTTGCATTTGTTGTATTATATGTATAATACTGTGAGAAATTTCAATAAACTTGAAAATAGAGGCGTCAAGAGGAGTTTTCCATACAAAACGAATTAATGCTAATGGAAACCCCAAAAATTTTTCTGATACAAAACAAAATAGAAGGTACAGAATGGCATTATATGGTTCAGACTGCAAGGCAATATTATGGACTGGTTCAACTATAACTAAAGACAAATGAAGATAACTCTAATGTTATAATAAAAGAACAGAGTACCAATGTCCCCCACAGTTGCACATATGTGATCTGTCCAATGTTTGAGGGTATTTCTTTATCAATTTTTTTTTTATCAGCTTTTATTAACAAAGTCATGCAAAACCTAACTAATATAAACCTATGATATACATATCATAAAAATCTGTGAAGAATTGTCCATTTCAGTATGCTAAAAAGACCTGACGGACGGATGGACTGATGCCCAGTATTTATATGTCCCCAACATTGCATTCACAGGGACAAGTATCACTATGACAATAACATCATTTATATTTTAGAAGAGATACTAAATTAATGCCCATTCCTCAGTTTATGTCATATTCTTGACAAGAATAATTATATAGGTACACACCAATTTTAATATCCAGTATATATCTCCAATTAATTATTTTCTTGAAATCTTCAAGGATATGATGAATAAAATGTTGTGCGCAATGCACCATGTTTGGATCATCTCAAGCAGCTAAACAAAATCTGGAAAATTTATCAACCCAAAACATTTTGAAATAGCATTCAGTGCAGATACAGAAATGGGACAGAAGAAAAAGCAAATGAATGGATGAATAAACAGAGAACTCCCCCATCACAATATACTGCCCATAGCAGGGGTATTCTAGACATCAACAGACAATCTCCCCCATCACAAAATACTGCCCATAGCAGGGGTATTCTAGACATCAACAGACAATCTCCCCCATCACAATATACTGCCCATAGCAGGGGTATTTTAGACATCAACAGAAAATCTCCCCAATCACAATATACTGCCCATAGCAGGGGTATTCTAGACATCAACAGACAATCTCCCCCATCACAATATACTACCCATAGCAGGGGTATTCTAGACATCAACAGACAATCTCCCCCATCACAATATACTGCCCATAGCAGGGGTATTCTAGACATCAACAGACAATCTCCCCCATCACAATATACTGCCAATAGCAGGGGTATTCTAGACATCAACAGAGAATCTCCCCCATCACAATATACTGCCCATAGCAGGGGTATTTTAGACATCAACAGACAATCTCCCCCATCACAATATACTGCCCATAGCAGGGGTATTCTAGACATCAATCATCATTAACATGTAAGCCATCACTGTGGGGTCATAAAACTTTGCTCAGTGCTCGGAGGACAAAAATCATGCTTGAAACATGAAATACAACATTTTGATTGGTTGATTTTGGAGTACGAGTACAAAAAACTGACCAAAAGTTTTATGACTTCAAGGCCTGCTGTAAGTAACATGTGGTAAAACAATAGTATGGATACACTGATATGAAGCATTTTTTAAGTCATTACAGTCTCATTATGTGCTTAGGGTGATTTTATACTATGTCTTAAGTTAAAGTGGCCTAGTAAGTTGTACATACTTTATGACACACCTTCTAGTGTTGCTTAATATACATGTCAATAATAAAGTATGAAATTATAAAAATTCTGTAGATATAGAGTGGAAACAATTTGTTACCAACCCACGGACGGAAGGACAGACTGAGCTAATAAAAATTTGTTTGTATAAGACATTAGAAAATTGTGTACAAAAACCAATGGTCTCATGTTTTATTGTATAAAAAATGCAATTTGACAATTACAATTATATATATAAAATTATTATGTACACTGTCAACAAATCAATAAATAAGTGTACAATAAATATGTAACATCTTATGGGTTGTCATAGAAACAAGATATTATAATCATCAACAAACACATTCCATGGAATATTAATTCCATTATAACTTTTATTTCATTGTTTCCTAGTACACTTATCTTTACACTGAGTATAAAATAAGTTCAGTTATTATCACTATTTAACTTTTGGAGAAGATGTTTTTTTTTACTTTCAATTAAACTGTCTCCTTTTATCTTAAGTTTTTTCCTCTATAAAGTGTCCCCATCATGTGTGTTATGTATTCTGATTCACTGTTGATGATGCATCAACGTGGCTTAAATAATCTATTGAAATATAGGAAAATTTCTTAATACACAAGTTTATGTAAAATTTATATGGGGACGGAGTCCCCAATAACAGTAGAAAATTCAATAAAAAAAAAATACGGGAAAATTTCCCGAATTTTTCATTGTACTAATTAACTCAAAATCGTTCAATTTTTTTTTGTCGTGTTTTGAAATCCCGGACCTGCGCAGAAATGTACAATGTACTTCCTTTTTCCGGTCTCGTTTGTATAAAACTTTGAGTAAAATATATATTTATCAGTCTAGTATAAAATAGGAAGGAACGCGCAATACCAATTTCATTTTTAATAATTCCTTGATATGAAAAAACGTTACCTGATGATAGCGTTTCTTTGATTACATTGCATATGACGTCATAATTTAAATAACGTCACAACTAAATCCCTAACAACATAACCAAAATCGGAAACGTTACGGTATTTCCTTTTTTTTTTTTTTAAACAAATGTTTAAGTTACAAAAAAATAATTCATACAGACTTCGTCCCCATTTACAGGTAATGCCTGCCTCATATTATTAAAAAAATAAATTTTGATTTAGCCAATGGTAATGAACTAAAAATGTATAAAATGGACAAATTATTCATACTAAAAATTCACTAAGAATGTGTAGTAATTTGTGATCGGTTGTATTAAAATCTAAGGTTCATGTGATTTTCTTTACAGATACAAGTATTTAAAAGAAATAAGAATTTTGGCATAAAAACAATGTCTTGAGAGCTTTCATATGAATGTATGGAATAAATCAATGCTGACCATTATAGAAGAAAATAAAATAAAGAATTTCATAACATTTTAGCCAATTGAAAAGTCTAAAATATTTCAGTTTTATTTTTTGGCTTAAGATACTATGTTTAGAAAACACCTTAGCATAGAACTAAGTCAAATGAATACACGGGATATTCTGGATCACTACAACTTCAGTTTAAAACTTTCAATAAAATATGATAAACATATTTCTGTCCTGATAAGTCATATGTGAGTGATGTCTTTAAAATAAAAACTTTAAATGGATTTCGATTGATCGTGTTTAGCTTCCACCAAGATTAAATGTGTATGAATACAAATGAAATCTTATGGAAATGAAGAAAGGATTTATATTTTAAACTTAAGGATGAAGCAATTGATTAAACTGACCATACACTTAAAAATTCTTTAAAAAAATACAAATAGCACCTATGTTTTGAAAGCCATATGAAATGATTTTCTGGTGATTAAATGACAAGAAAATTATTGAACACTCATATTTACGAAACAAAATCTATGTTTGCTTTTAAATTTGTTAATAAAACCCAAAAGTATATCTGCAAAAATATTTCATTTGAATTTTTTGTATAAAAAAAGCTTTGGCTTCTAATTACTTCCCTTTAATGAATTGTGGCCATATTTGTTTACTTTTTTCCAATTACAGGGTTTTCTTCTCACTTGCACTGTGTGATAGCTGAATTTTTAATGGAAGATAGCATGTTTATTTTTTTACTGCATATAAAAAAGCTAATGCCAAATTGGAGTACGGAAAGACACTATTTCGATAGCAGTATATTGCTAAAGATTTAGAAAAAAAGTATACGTACACATGTTTTATAGTAATACTAAGTTATTTAAAAATATAAAACATATTCACCTTGTTTGTTAAATTTACAGGATAGTATATTCTTTGATTCAGCTTATTCAGTCATATTTGGTGGGGTATAAAAAAAAATTTTTTTCAAAATCACATTAAAAATAATAAAAATATGAAACCGAACTTGTAAGAGTTTTGGTAAAACCTTTGACACTGATATATTCAGGATTTCTTAAGAAAGTCAAAACTTATCTCACAAGCACCCTAATGTGTTATTATTAACCATATCATCAGTAAAATGTGTGCCCCCTTTAAAAATAAAAATTCTTTAATATGCAGTGTAGAAAATTAAAAAAATCCAAAGAATTTGAAGAATGACTTTGTTAAGACTGCACTTACATAGAAAAAATATAAATTTTCCTTTTGTACATTTATGTTACTAGAAATCAACCTTTTCATTTTTTGGTCAAGGACTTTAACACTAACTTTCCGATTTGAACTTAAACATATATATTACAAAAATTAAGACAAACACATAAATGTTGACAGTAAAAATGTTCATGATTTAAATTCAATAATAATAAAATGACTTTATACTATAAAGCCAAACATAATATTTGTTGAGTATAAATAATAAAATATAATTGAAACTCTGTAAAATTTTGATCTGTTTATAAATCATGTTATATTATAATTGTAAATTAGTGCCGCACTAAATATAGCATAGTAAAACTGAAGCATGCAATCAATAACTCTGAATGCTAAAATCCATAGATACTTAGAGAGGCAGAGTCTTAATCATTATTCACAACCATAACATTTATAATTGGTCCTCAATTTATTTACTGTAAAGTTTGAAATTATTGCGACTGGGTGAGTATTGCAATTATAAAACCTAGCATTCTTATGTCTGATTCAAACATGTGTATGTAGATTTTGCTGAAATCACAATATTTAATCTCAAAAGATGTTTGACCATGTCAAAATTGAACCATGTCAAAATTGAAATAATTAATGGTTACAATAAACTCTGAATTTACAGTACATTTAGTGTTTTCCTACTGGCTAATAATGCATTTATAAATGTACCTGCTTGGAAAATGTCAAAAAAACAATATTAGATTTTCCAATACAATAATTTTCTAAGTTGTGTAGTTCATGGATGTTACAAGAACACATGATGTACAAAGTTTTCAAATGAAGTAGAATTTAGGGAATATCAAAATATGTCCAGGATATTGCATGTTCAACAGTAAAGAATAATCACTGCAGTTAAAATTAATGAGAATGCTCAAAGCCCACAGACAAAAATCCTAAGCATATTTATTTAGGACAATAACATGTGTATGGATTTTGTCATAAACTATGCTTTGTACTAGACCTGGTCACTTCATTGGGTGTTTAAGACATTTAAACATTCTTTGATGCAAAGATGTAATAATAAATCAAAGTAAAAATGTTTGAACACAGAAAAAGAACTCAAGATTTCATTTAGTAAAATTGTGTTCAATGATTTGGAATGGCAACTTTTTACAAATTTTAGAACATGATGCTTGGAGTAAGAAAACTTAAACCATACTTGTGTCACTAGCTTTTAGAAGGACATTCCAACTGTAACACACCCGCATGAATGTAATTCAATAAATGACAACATGCTTTCCATAAACCATGTCCTCATGCTATCATGGTCCTCAAACATTTATACAATTCAATTGAAAGTCATTCTAATCAAAACATGGAGATGAAGCAGATGTTTTAAGTTTGTTATGATTTGGACTGTTGCGTGTTGGACTGTTTTCTTTACTGCTCCGCCTTGCCAGTTCTTGTTTACTTTTTGGTGCACAACAAGTGTCTACTAAACAATTTTTATTTGGTCCACATTCTAATGAACAATTTTGATTCTTTGGAAAATCTACAGCATCAAATTCCTAAAAAAAGAAGAAGAAAAAACTCATAATATATCATATATAAATATTCAAAACTTTGTAAATCTTCAATTTGTTAGCAATAGAAAAGAGCATTGCAAAAATAGAATATTCACATTAAGAAATGAATTTATTAGCATCTTAACTAACTCACAGTATCAGCCTTAAAATAAATGTTAATATGTCTTTTGATCAAGTTAAGCCATTTTAATTGACATTTTATAGTATGTCATTTTCTATGTTGTGATGTTACACTATTGTTTCAGATGAAGAGTAAAGGTTGGTACATATTAAAACGTTTAAACCCACTGCATGTGTTTGCACCTGTCCTAAGTGAGGAATCTGATGTTCAGTAGTTGTTGTTTGTTGATGTGGTTCATAAGAGTTTCTGTTTTTTTGATTTTTATATTGATTAGACCGTTGGTTTTTGTGTTTGAATGGTTTTACACTGGTCATTTTTACAACTACATAGCTTGCTATTCAGTGTCAGCCAAGGCTCTGTGTTGAAGACCGTACTTTGACCTATAATGGCTTACTTTTACAAATTGAGACTTGGATGGAGAGTTGTCTCATTGGCACTCATACCACATCTTCTTATATTTAAGAATTCTTATTTAGAAATTTTTTAGGCTAAAGTTTTATTAGAAATAAGTTATCTGACTTAACTTACATCGATAATCTCTGGCTGTATAGTTGTAGAATGTATTCCTGCTTTATGAAATATATCTTTTAATTTTTCTGCCACAACCATATATTCCTGTAGATTATGGACATGGATATGAGCGGATGCTATGATTTTATTACCAGCCAACTGCCACACATGGAATTCATGTAGTGCTAAAACACCTTCTATCTGTAATATAGGAAATATATGACATGAATAAATAAAGGGGAAATAAAAAACACCTTCTATCTGTAATATAGGAAATATATGACATGAGTAAATAAAGGGGAAATAAACAAGAGGCTCTCAAGAGCCTGAATCGCTCACCTGGTAAACAATGCCTTATTAACTAAATTAATAAATTAATGTTTGTTGTAAATTAAACAGAGTAACAAAGGCCATGTACTATCCTGGAAATACCTTTTAAAGCCTCTTAGGAAAGAAGAAATGGGCATGAGTTCGCCCTACACTTGATTAAGATACAGTCTAGATCAATCTGCTGATTCACAATACAATTGCTATGAACAGTTTATCTGTATCTATAATAATATTCAAGATAATAACCAAACACTGCAAAATTTCTTTAAAATCATCAATTCAGGGGCATTATACCTGAAAAACCAGTTACCCAATTCTGCTGAAAATTTCAGGACAGGTAGACCTTGACCTAATAAATACTTTAACTTCTTGTCTTATTTGCTCTAAATGCTGGAGTTTTTGAGATATAAGCCAAAAACTGCATTTTACCCTGTGTTCTATTTTTAGCCATGACGGCCATGTTTTTTGACGAAATAGAAAATAAAACGCAAACTTTATTTTATACACCCTACTGATCATTCAGTTGCAGTTTGGTTGAGTAGTTTTAGAGGAGAAGATTTTTAAAGTTAGCAAATATGATGAACAAATTGTAAAAAATTGTCATTAAATGACAATAACCCCTGAAGGGGTCAATTGACAATTTTGGTCATATTAACTTATTTGTAGATCTTACTTTGCTGATCATTTTTGCTGTTTGCAGTTTATCTTTATCTATAATAATATTCAAGGTAATGACCAAAAACTGCAAAATTTCCTTAAAATTACCAATTAAGTGGCAGCAACCCAACAATGGGTTGCTTGATTCATCTGAAAATTTCAGGGCTGATAGATCTTGACCTAATGAACATTTTTACCTACATGTCAGATTTGCTCTAAATGCTTTCGTTTTTGAGATATAAGCCAAAAACTGCATTTGACCCCTATGTTCTATTTTTAGCAATGGCGACCATGTTTGTTGATAGATTAAAACTTCGGATACAATTTATAAACTAGATACCCTAAGGAACATTCCTTATAATGTGTTTAAGTGTTTCTTGTTTTTCCCCTTTTTATATATAAATTAGACTGTTGGTTTTCCTGTTTAAATGGTTTTACATTAGTAATTTTTGGAGCCCTTTATAGCTTGTTGTTCGGTGTAAGCCTAAGCTTCGTGTTGAAGACAGTACCTTGACCTATAATGGTTTACTTTTATGAATTTTTACTTGGATGGAGAGTGGTCTCATTGGCACTCATACCACATCTTCCTATATCTATTTGTTTGGATTTTTAATTGTTTAGACAACAATTAGTGTGCTGTCCACATCAAGAATTTTTATTTAACTTGGCCAAACCTATCGGAATATTAAAGATAAAAACAAATAATCTGGGAAATCATTTATTGAGAATAATTCATTGTTATTCAAAGTCGACAAATATTAGTATAGGAAATGAAACAAGAATGTGTCCCAAGTACAAGGATGCCCCATTCGCACTATCATTTTCTGTTCAGTTGAACGAGAAAATGGGATAAAAGCTCTAATTTGGCATTTAAATTAGAAAGATCATATCATAGGGAACATGTTTCCTAAGTTTTAAGTTGATTGGACTTCAACTTCATCAAAAACTACCTCGACCAAAAATTAAACCTGAAGCGGGACGGACAAACAAACCAATAGACGGACGAATGAATGAATGGACGGATGAACGGAAGCACAGACCAGAATACATAATTCCCATAAATGGGGCACAAAAAGTCATCCTAATATTGAACATTGCTGACTTTCAGTAAAAAGAATTGGTATTCATATCCTCTTTTTTCAGCATCACCTAAGCTTATATCATCTAAGTCCATGAAGTCTGGTTCATTTTCATCACAGTACTTCTAAACCAGAGAGCAGCTTTATACGACCGCAGAGGTTGACCCTGAACAGTTGGGGCAAGTATGGACACAACATTCAAGCTTGATACAGCTCTGAATTTGGATTGTGATAAAATAGTTGACACCGAAAAAGTTTCTGACACAGAATGAATGTGGTCTAATGAACTTAAAAAAAATTATTTTATATACACTATGCTGTTGAATATAAATCCCCTCAAAAAAAAATCTTTGAAGAAAAAATCTTTTAATTTCTGAAATCTGAAATGAGAATAAATTTTACCCCCACCCCAATCCCTTATTCCAAAAATAATCTAAATCAAATTTCTAATCAAGTTGGCAACAATAACTACTCATTTAAATACATCATTAAGGATGTTTGCTCCTCTACTTTTTGAATTTTTGCCAGATTTTCGGAATCCTCTGGTTTTATCCATGTATTACCATTAAAAAAAATTGCCCACTAACCCATACTTTTCTTTTCATATTTTTATTAAATATCATTTAAAAAGCCATATTTGAAAATCTTATAAAATCCTTGTTATTTTTTCATAGTTTTTTAAACAAAAAAGATGTCAATGTTAAGTAAAAGAAAAATCTAGAGAGAATTATTTCCCGCCAAATTTTCAACAGCTTATATCTCGAAAACAAGCACACGGACCCTCCACTTTTTTCTGCTTATTAAGTTTCTTTATTTATATACTTTCAATTTATAACAGTCTTTTAAAAAGCTTGTTATTTTTAAACAGAGTAGCGAACATCCTTAAGTATTAAAATATAAAATAACTTCAGTCATGGTTGAAATTAATATTAATTAACAGTAACTTCTAAAAATAAATTTACAGCTACACATCTCAAGACAATTATCATTTCCTTTAACACAATTTTCAAGCAGTGTACATGGTGTAAGGGAGGTAATCAAGTAATCAAACATATATATAACAGTATTCTTTAAATTTTAATTGGAATTGGATTACCTCACTTACACTGCTTTTAAATTGTCTAAATTGTCCTTTAACCAGAAAATCCATTGCCCCCCCTTTTTTTGCCCCTAATTGCTTAATGATTTGATCAGTTACCTCTTTTTACCTACCCCTTTTTACCAACCCTTTGTAGTATGGAAACTTGTGGTATATATATATGTATTTATACACTTAAACACAAGTTATTGACTGAAAACTACAAAAATGATTATTTGGGCCCCTTTTTTGGCCCCTCACTTGAAACCCCCCTTGGAGCAAGAACCCAAAAACTCGATTCCAGGCTTTCCTTTTCAGAGAGATCCATACACTTAAACACAAGTTATTGTCTGTAAACTAGAAAAATGCTTCTTTTTGGCTCTTTTTTGGCCACTTATTCCTAAATAATTCTTATATGATTTGCATATCTGTAAATACTTGAATTGGATTGGTCAATACGAAATTTTCTCTTGGTTTACACTTCGATAAACCATGTTTCGGAAACTACTTTCGTAATCTATTCATGCGCGATACACATTCTTGCAGGGATACTGGGGTTTTCAGCAAATTGAGGTTAAAAAACAAATGTATAACAGTTGTTTCTATTCTAATGCATACATAACAATAAATAAATAAAATAAATGCACTAAAGCATCGAAAAATGTATAAAAATAAGATTTAAATAAAATTCCGCGAAATTTCATGAACGATTTGGCGAATTTAAGTCATGGCAAACACGACGTCATACGAATAAAAACTTTAAAGGGAAAGATTATTTCGTTACGTGTACGCTTCAAATTCGGATAATACCTCATTAAAATGAACTTTTGGAGGTAGGTGCTATTTTATTTTAATTTCTGTTGGATTTGTAGAACATTTATGGATTTTTAAAAAGTCAATATGGCGGCCAACTCCTTAGTTACGACCTGTCAGTTGTGCATGTGATGGTAATTATAGAAGCCTTTACACAAAGAAATGTTAAAAAGAAATCACGAATATTTGGCTTTAGAATTTTATAAGGATTCAACACATTTTTTCTAGAGGTTATTGATGTGTAAACCGGGGCTCTTACTCACAAACTTTACATAAAAGTTCGGACTTTTATTCAGTTTGTGAGTTAATCGCCCCAGTTTACACATCAATAACCTCTAGAAAAAAATGTGTTTAATCCTATAATGTTCAGGGATATTAACCCCAAACTGACACCAAGCCTTCCCTTCATTATATGGAACCTTGTGGTATAATGTCGTAGAGATCAATACAGTTAAACATAAGTTATTGTCCCGAAACTTCAAAAATGCTTATTTTTGGCCCAATGCTTATTTTTGGCCCCTTTTTGGCCCTTAATTCCTAGACTGGTTGCCCCATAACCCTTAATATAAATTCCAACCTTCTTCTTAATGGTATGAACACTGTGGTACAATTTCAGAGTAATTGAAATACTTTATGGTAATATTCTTTATAAAGCACAAAGGTGTCAGTATTCACCTCAGAAACTTACAAAACCTTTGAATAGACTTATTAAGAAGGGATATAATTACGATACTGTTGTCAAGTCATTAAAGATTGCATATTTTGGCGTTAATATTGAGTCATTGATAAGGTCTTTGCATCGGAACTAAACACATTTATTCTAAAAACAGTTGTTGGCATGACACGGGTTATGTTCTTCTCATATATGTTATGATGGTATGATACTAAACCCCTAACGGGAAGGATTGTGCCTGATGTTCATATGATGAAATCATAATCTTTCAGTCAGTTTAGTTGAAGTCTGGAGCTGGCATGTCAGTTAACTGCTAGTAGTCTGTTGTTATTTATGTATTATTGTCATTTTGTTTATTTTCTTTGGTTACATCTTTTGACATCAGACTCGGATTTCTCTTGAACTGAATTTTAATGTGCGTATTGTTATGCGTTTACTTTACTACATTGGTTAGAGGTATAGGGGGAGGGTTGAGATCTCACAAACATGTTTAACCCCGCCGCATTTTTGCGCCTGTCCCAAGTCAGGAGCCTCTGGCCTTTGTTAGTCTTGTATTATTTTAATTTTAGTTTCTTGTGTACAATTTGGAAATTAGTATGGCGTTCATTATCACTGGACTAGTATATATTTGTTTAGGGGCCAGCTGAAGGACGCCTCCGGGTGCGGGAATTTCTCGCTACATTGAAGACCTGTTGGTGACCCTCTGCTGTTTTTTATTTGGGCGGGTTGTTGTCTCTTTGACACATTCCCCATTTCCATTCTCAATTTTATTATACACAACTTATTGTCCTGAAACTAGATAAATGCTTGTTTTGGGCCCTTTGGACCCCCAATTTCTAAACCGATGGGACCATAACCCTCAGAATCAATCCCAACTTTCCTTTTGTGGTTATAAACATTGTGTTAAAATTTTATTGATATCTATTTACTTATACTAAAGTTATTATCCAGAAACCATCCGTCTTTGGACGATGCCACCAACGTAATTCCAATATACGACCGCAAAAATTTTGGGGTCGTATAAAAATGATTACTACACTCTTGTGTACTTTTTTTTAATTTCTAGTGGATTTTTTTGCTTTTCTTTACTCTGAAATACTTTAAAGTTTTCTCCCCAGTCACAGCAGTGGCATAGACTAATCCTAATGGTTGTTTCCTTACTGAAAAATAATGTTAAATTTGAGGGGATACAACTGTCATTCTCTCAAAAAATATAAATATCTGTAAAATCAAGCATCAAACATGTTTATTTCATAAAAAATTGATAGGTATTCAGAATGTTACCAAATGGCTCTCATAAAAAAACTTGTAATAATTCAAACTTTAGGTTTTAAACTATTTCTACCTTCTTTTTTCATAATTCTTACTTTTTCTATATCTTCTTTAAGTTTATGTACTCTTATATGTCCAGGTACAGTCTGTAACAGTATTAAACCAGAATCTCTCACTGAAATAAAATAACAGGATTTATTGTATTGAGATGTGTAAAAGTTATAAAGTCAACATCATTTTAGAGTATATACTTCCTATATTATATAAACATAAGAAAGATACTTTGATCTTACTTCCTATGTTTAAGAAAATTGTGTCCTTGTGAATGAAAAACTGTAGTCATTTAAACTAACCTAAATTAATATAAACAAGAATGTGTCCATAGTACACGGATGCCCCACTCGCACTATCATTTTCTATGTTCAGTGGACCATGAAAATTGGGGTTAAACCTTTAATTTGGAATTAAAATTAGAAAAGTCATATCATAGGGAACATGTGTACTAAGTTTCAAGTTGATGTAACTTTAACTTCATCAAAAACTACCTTGACCAAAAACTTTAACCTGAACTTCGCACTATCATTTTCTATGTTCAGTGGAGCACGAAATTGGGGTCAAAACTAAAATTTGGCATTAAAATTAGAAAGATCATATCATGGGGAACATGTGTACTAAGTTTCAAGTTGATTGGACTTCAACTTCTTCAAAAACTACCTTGACCAAAAACTTTAACCTGAAGCGAATGGACGCACAGACGGACGGACGAACGAACGAACGGAGGCACAGACCAGAAAACATAATGCCCATCTACTATTGTAGGTGGGGCATAATAAAAACAAACACTGATGTGGCTGTGCAAACAAATACTGACAACTATCCAGGATTGCTAAAACCAACCAATAAACAAACAAACAAACCCAAATATGTACAGGAAAACAATGAAATACATACTGTATATAGAAAGCTGGTGATAAGACAAATCTTTGGCAGTATCTGTTAATTTTTTCATTACTTGTTTACACTTAAAATATTGACATGTCATACTTACATAATGGAGCTGTGGTACTCAGTATGATGATAACCATTACTTGTTTACACTTAGAATATTGACATGTCATACTTACATAATGGAGCTGTGGTACTCAGTATGATGTTTTCATTACTTGTTTATACTTAGAATATTGACATGTCATACTTACATAATGGAGCTGTGGTACTCAGTATGATGTTTTCATTACTTGTTTACACTTAGAATATTGACATGTCATACTTACATAATGGAGCTGTGGTACTCAGTATGATGATAACCATTACTTGTTTACACTTAGAATATTGACATGTCATACTTACATAATGGAGCTGTGGTACTCAGTATGATAATGACCATTACTTGTTTACACTTAGAATATTGACATGTCATACTTACATAATGGAGCTGTGGTACTCAGTATGATGATGACCATTACTTGTTTACACTTAGAATATTGACATGTCATACTTACATAATGGAGCTGTGGTACTCAGTATGATGATGACCATTACTTGTTTTCACTTAGAATATTGACATGTCATACTTACATAATGGAGCTGTGGTACTCAGTATGATAATGACCATTACTTGTTTACACTTAGAATATTGACATGTCATACTTACATAATGGAGCTGTGGTACTCAGTATGATAATGACCATTACTTGTTTACACTTAGAATATTGACATGTCATACTTACATAATGGAGCTGTGGTACTCAGTATGATAATGACCATTAATATACTGAAAAAAATAAAACAATTCTTGTTATAAATTATCAGTTCTATCATTGTCTATTGAAAACAAAAAAAATATTTCTCTCACTCAGAGCAAATAATTTATATTCACTGACTTTGTGCATCTATAATAAGTATGCAAACTGTAAATATGTTTCTATCTTTTTTTCTAAATGCTCAACATTATTCAAATGACTAAATAACAGTAATCATAGTGCATACTGCATAAGGAACAGATCTTGAAGTCAGTGGGGAAATTGCATAAAGCGTACGCTTTTCTTTCAAAGTAAGTTATACTACACCGTAAGTCTTTGAAAGCTTCTGTACAAAGTTTATTACATATTCGATTGCTCATTCAATAAATGCATCTACCAAAATAAGTCATGGATGCAAATTTACCAGCACCATTTAAAAAAAATAAATAATAAATTTGTTTTAAAAAATATCATTCATTCTTCATTCTTCATGTTCTTGATCTTAAATCATAAAAAAAATGTTATTGGGGGCAAATCATCTTAATGTCTTAAATGTAAAAGCTTCAAACAAGTCATAGATAAAAATTTACCAGCATCAAATTTAAACAAGAGTGCACACTCTGAAATGTCTCGCCTTTTTTACTAATCATTGATATTATGTTGATAGTCCTAAGTATAAAGCTTTATTACAACTGTCACATAAACTTAACATTAACCAAGATAGCTAAACAAAGACCAATGAACCATGAAAATGAGGTCAAGGTCAGATGAACCATGGCAGGCAGACATGTACAGCTAACAAAGCTTCCATACAACAAATATAGTTGACCTATTATAGTTTAAGAAAAATAGACCAAAACACAAAAACTTAACACTGTGCAATGAACCGTGCAATTGAGGTCATGGTCAAATAAAACCTGCAGGACTGACATATAGATCATAATATATTTCCATATACCAAATATAGTTGACCTTTGGCATATAATATTAGATAAAAAGACCAAAACTTAAAAACTTAACTTTGACCACTGAACCATGAAAATGAGGTCAAGGTCAGATGACATCTGCCCGCTAGACATGTACACCTTACAATCATTCCATACAACAAATATAGTAGACCTATTGCATAAAGTATGAGAAAAACAGACCAAAACACAAAAACTTAACTATAACCACTGAACCATGAAAATGAGGTCAAGGTCAGAAGACACCTGCCAGTTGGACATGTACACCATTCAGTCCTTCCATACACCAAATACACTAGCCCTATTGCTTATAGTATCTGAGATATGGACTTGACCACCAAAACTTAACCTTGTTCACTGACCAATGAAATGAGGTCGAGGTCAAGTGAAAACTGTCTGACGGGCATGAGGACCTTGCAAGGTATTTATACCAAATATAGTTATTCTATTACTTATAATAGTAGAGAATTCAACATTACAAAAATTCTGAACTTTTTTTTCAAGTGGTCGCTGAACCATAAAAATGAGGTCAAGGACATTGGACATGTGACTGACGGAAACTTCGTAACATGAGGCATCTATATACAAAGTATGAAGCATCCAGGCCTTTCACCTTCTAAAATATAAACCTTTTAAGAAGTAAGCTTACGCCGCCGCCGGATCACTATCCCTATGTCAAGCTTTCTGCAACAAAAGTTGCAGGCTCGACAAAAAAAACAAACAAACTAAAAACATTTCATTCATTCTTGATCTTAAAATCATAAAAAATCTTTCTTGGTCATTGCACATGATCATGATGATGTAGTTAGAAACTGTAATTTATTAGTTTTAAAAATTTTGACAAAAAATTAAACTGTATTCATAACATTCACTAAGAAATACATGCATTTATCATAAATCGTTGAACAAAATTTCTGATATTAGTGCTGATTTGACTTGACCTACGAATAAGGGATTGCAACTTTTCTTATTCCTGATTATTACCTCATAGCTGGATCCATGTAATACTTCCAGTCAGCTTCTACAAACCATATCAATAAAGCACTAATGATGACAATGACAGAACCTAAAGCATCTCCTAATACATGTAGAAACACACCTCTCATATTTAACTGGCTACCAGATGCTAAAAACACAAATGTATAATGATCATACATGTACTAAAATTCTAAGGAGAAAATTTACACAATAAAATTGACTTTGACATCTAGATCTTTTTGTAAGTAAATTTTATTTAGAGTCGGGCAAGATATGTATAAATTAACATAGCTGACATGAGCTCTGTAAAGTTCTTTTAAAACTGACTTGATATCTAAAATACAAAAAACAAATTATAAGCACACTTGACAGAATAAACAGCACACATATAGGTATTCAAAATTTTGTTGGTACAATTTTTTAACATTAAAAATTTACTTTATGTTGAATTGTCATTACTAGAATAAAATGCTTTTTACTAAATCCTCCCTACTTGTAAATATAAATGCAATGCATGTACCGGCTTCATTTGTGTACGTGTAAACATAAACCTACTTGTGAATATATAATTAGTTATTGCAGATAAGTATTTCAGTAAACTTGTCTTATTGTACATGTTGTAGGAGTTTTTCTAATTGCTATTTTCTTTGTACATGTATGTCATATCTAAACTCTAAAATCATAAAAAATATAAAAGAACTTATATATGAAAATATATTGAGGTATTAGATATCAAATCAGCTCCTATGGTCACATGTTATAGGTTTTTAACAAGTGGATTGTGAATGTTTGTTTCCCTCTTTGTTAACCTAATAAACAAGTTTGTGGGAATATGTGATCCTTTTTAGTTTAATCAAACACAGATTTGATAATTGCATGCAGCTTATGATTTTTTTTTTAAATCTTGGCAAACCTGGAAGAAATTATATGATTGCCATGTTGTTGAAGTTTTTCATAGCCATAGTATAGACTCAAATTAACCCTTCTATTTTCATTTGCTGAAAAATCATGGAGGTGTCATAAATTTTCTAACGTCAGACACGGGAAGCAATGAACATGATGAATGTGATTTTAATTTGATAGATGCTTGTGTGCTTTTCGTAAAATTGTTTTTTTTTAAGATTGTAACACAGTGATGACTGCTGTACCCATATTTTGACTATTTTATTTATTATGTCTGTTTTGTTCACGCATCCTTGTATATAATATAAAAGAATTTGATGAGACTGTCGTAAAAGTGAGAGGTAAAAAGTTAGCGCTATAAAACCAGGTTCAATCCACCATTTTCTATATTTGAAAATGCCTGTACCAAGTCAGGAATATGACAGTTCTTGACCATTCGTTTTTGATGTGTTTTGTCATTTGATTTTGCCATGTGATTGAGGACTTTCCGAGTGAATTTTCCTCAGAGTTCAGTATCATTGTGATTTTACTTTTTATTGAAGCCAAACCTAATACTATAAAATTACCTGTTTGTGGATCATCTTCCATTTCTATGACAACCCCATCTATTTCTGCTGAGTTTTCTAAAGCACTTGTATGACTATGACCATGACCATGAGAATGTTTACCATTGGAATTTTTGACATGTCCATTTTCTGCTTTGTCCACTAAAGCTACTTTTTCATGTGAATGACTATGACTTCCACCACCATGAGAATGTCCTAAAAAACAAACAAAACTACTGTAAATTCATAAACACAAGTGGGGTACTAATTTGCGAATGAAATGATTATTTCATTAATTTTTTTATTGTAAATTTGTTTTAAAAGTTGGGTTTTTTCATGATTTGTTACAGATTCAGTTGAGGTGATCTGCTTCAGTTTTTTACCAAAAAAACAAAAAAATGGAAAAATTATTGAAGAAAAATTACTGCTAGTAGAGTTAACTGATTATTTGGCCATGACAACCTTTTTATACACAAAATGTTGTAAGATAAAATAAATCAGGCTCTTCCTGTAATCAATCTCTACTAATCGAAAAGGGCCTTAACTCTTTATAAAATTAAAACAAGTCACAAAACCTGGATTTTGATTGGTGCTCTCTAGAAGAGTGTGCCAATTAGAACAAATTTTTAAGATTTACTGGTTGGAAAACAAGTTACTATGTGGTATGGACTTTGCTCATTGCTGAAGGCCAAACACTGACCTACAGTTGTTACCTTCTATTTCATTTGGTCTCTGATCGAGAGTCGTTTAATTGGCAATCATACCACATTTTCTTATTCTTATATAAACATACCATGTTCATGAAACAAACAAAGACCAATAAGATTAACTGCTAGTCCCAAACTTCCAACAATAAGTAATAATTTAGGGTCTTTGATTTCTTCTATTTCAACCAAACGTTTTAATGATTCTACTAAGATGGAAAAACACAACGCTATCAGGAAAACAGCATTAACAAATGCTCCAAGAATTTCTGCTCGTATCCAACCAAATGTGTTCTTGTGAGTTTGCCACTTTGATATCTGAAAAATTTACAAATCAACAATGTATTACAGACATGACAGAGTGATTATACCATACATGGATACTATATATATATGTAATTAATATTCAGTAATTTTACATACTTTTAATTTCATTTTTTTCTTAGGGAGGGATCATATGTCAGGGTTCTCACAAAGGATTTTTGAAGGCGAGTCCAGGGATAAGTCATTTTTGGCCATGGTGAGACCAACAGTAAGAAGAAGATATTTTATGAGTCCATTAGTTTTCATAAGTCGATGGCCAGGATTCATGTGCTCTGATTATGTAAAATGTAAACAGTATCATGCATGTCATAACATGGTTGGGTTCTTTTTCTTGGGGAGGAGGTGTTACCTTTTTACAAACAGTTGATTTATTAATTTTGTATTTCACACGGCTTAAGCTTAAAAGAATTTTTGTTATATAATTATCTACTTTAATTAGCACATATTACATGTACGTATTACACATATTACACGTTTTACAAACTTATATCTTGATCATGTAGATATTGGATAGAAACTTGAGTGTCATAACTTTAAATAATCTAGAAATCTCCTATACAATAGAAAAGTTCAATTAATTCCTGATGATGACAAATACATAAAATATGAAATACATGTATCAGACTAGAGGCATACAGAATTTTAGATACATAATTAAGTCATTAATTTGAATATAAATCCTGTTTCCCTGAAAGTGTTAAACATTCATTGACATTATATTAATTCTAAAACTAGTAAAACATGTAAAAACTGCAACTTCAAATTTGAAATGTATAATTTTTCATTTGTCATACTTGTAACATGTGTAAGGTGCAGTGTTTAAATTAGATTTGTTTTTGTAAACAATGTATAAGAAGACATCACACTAAAATTCTGATTTTTTTAAAACCCTGTCTGCAAATAAAATACTTCCACCAGCATGACCAGTTCATTTGTAGTTGCAGAGAAACATATTTGCAACAGAAAATTGTTTGCGGCAAAGAAGGTTTGCATCTTTAATATTCATTCCTCTAAAAAAAAATTAAGCATACAACTACAATGAACTATGTGCTTCTTTTGAACCTACAATGTGGCCTGAAAACAAAAGAGCCAGGAGCTTCATACACTAGTAAGTTTATAAAACATACACTATCTATATTTTTATCAGTGACTCAAGTCTAAAATCTCTCACTATAGGGGAGAAATTAACATACATTACATTGTTTTATACATAAATATGTTTTCATTAACATGATTAAAGGCTAAAGTAACTTAATAGTGGTAAATAATCTATAAGTGTGACCAAGCATATATCACATCCTACACTTATATGTGTATGACATAACAATTTGCACTTATGTATATATATATATTAATTACAAACCACATTATGATGTATTTGTCACAATTTTCTAACTATTTGATAGATTTTGCATTCATATAACCTTTCATAATGGACCAAAGATTTTCCTTATTGACAAAGGGAAGTAACCATGGTAATTAATCATGTAGCCTGGGATCCGGCCCAATCTAGCTGCGCATCGTAAGGGCCAGGTGGGGATCAAATACCATGTGATCGATTCAGTGCCAGTTGACTCTGAATCCAAAGTGAGGCTGAATAAATATTTGCATAAATTTTGATGTTTGATGTAAACCAGCACAATTGGAATCCAATTGTCACCTTGGACATGTGAAATCTTAAACTTTTAACTTTCTCACCAGGCGATTGCTGATAAGAATTAACCCTTTTCTGCTTACTAATTATCATCATACTACTAATTAGATATGATAACACTATACATCAATTCATAAAGAAAAATAATTACAGTCTAATTTTTACTAATTGATGTTACACAAGAATTGATTGGATACAGATGTAAAACAAACATTGAGGACAAAATTAGTATTAACCAATCATTGATAGGCAGTACATTGATACACGCCTGGCTATACTGACAAGATTAGCCAGGACCCCAGGCTATTAATCATGGTACTTTAAAGCCACAACAAATCAGTTCAAAACTTTGAATTGTCGCTATGGTGATCACAACATCGGGTGTTTAGTCTCTGGTACAGAGTTGTCTTATTAGCAATTGTAATTATACCACATCTTCTCATCTAGATCTGCATATCAGTATGCCAACTCATATGAACACTAAGATAAAATGTAAGAGATGCAGAATGCTTTTTTGGGTATTTACCCATTATGATTGAATGTTGTTGGTTTGATGCCACTTTTAAATGCCAATTTTGGTCTCTTTTGTGGCCGTCAGTTTCTATGGATAGAGGAGATTGAGTCACAGGGAAAACAACAGCCCAAGGAAAACTGACGATCCTAAGTAAATTAAAATTGAAGTAAAATACACCTGCATGAGCAAGGTTTGAACTCTACACCTCAGTATTGCCTGGCTTAGTGATTATAGTAGAACTACTTAGACCACTGAGGCCCCTTTTACTTATTATGATAATGTATTTCATTTTATAATCTGAAAACAAACAATTTCATATCATGTACATGTACATGTGTATGTATGAAAATGATACTTTGCCATTACATAACATGTTTATCATCAGGTAGGACTCTAAAGTGCGATGGGGACGCTAGAGTGCGATGGTCTACTAGTGTGATGCTTACATACGCTAAAGGCCGATGGTCCGCGAAAGTATAGATGTAAAAACGTAGTTTGATTATGACGTTAACAGTCGTTTACAAACAAAAAAATTATGTACATGCTGGAAGATACATCACGAATATTTGATTAACAAATTTTAAACCGGAATGTGCTTGACTTAATTTCAAACCTAACCGGGCTTAGTCGGATAAAACAAATGTGTTTATTTTCGGGTGCTGGTAGAACTTGTGTCTTGCGCAGCATAGTCCTTTGACAACATTTCTATATAGATACAAAATAGTATACGCAGAGGTATCCTGTTTCCTGTATCTTGCTTCTATTCGAAACGAACAGATACTTAAAATCATTGTTTACGTTGCAGTCTACTTAGGGTCCCGTTAAAAAAAACGTCAATTTTATTGAAAATTAACGTTGGTAAAATAGAGGTATTTGTAACTTATGTGAAGACGGTAAGGGGGGTGTTCATAGTAGTGATAGACTGTGTGTACGGCTAGCTACACAAATTATCACAATATCAATGCGCCTGAATTGTTGAAAAATTCATTTAACAGGACATACAGTTTTTTTTGACACCTAAATGACTTTTTTTTTTAGTAATTATTACGTGGTTGGTCTTCTACATTTAGAAACAATCACTGAAGCCTGTTGTTAGATTAAAACCAAGCCTTTCACATATTTTATACCTTAGTATAAATGTATATACAAATGTACTAGATTTTGCAAAAAAAAAGAGACTTTATTTTAAATCCATGCACTTTAATCCCCTAACCTATAATCCATTGCATGATAAACCATCGCGCATTAGCAAAAAAAAACAACCATCGCACTTTAGCGTGAGACACCATCGTACTTTAGCGTAGACCATCACACTTTAGCGTGACCATCGCATTTTAGAGTACCATCGCACTTTAGAGTCCTACATATTGATAACAGAATTCTAAAAAAAGATACTGATACAGTATATGTGTACCTGAATAAATTGTGTATAGTGTCCTAAATGAAATGGCAATTATAAGGTTACATGTACCCAAAAAGTGAGGTCATGTCTCTTCCAAAATATTGTAATACAAAGATTTTAAAAGGATAAGTCATTGTAATTCCTTTATACTTAATATCAGAACAATTAAATTACTTAATATATATTTATTTTACTAGTATTGTTCAGGGTCTTACTTTTAAAATAAAAAGCCACACTAACTTTTAAGAACTTACATCTGTACATTGACCTTGAAATTTTTAAATGATAAAGTTAATTTTGTCATAACATGTATTATATATAAAATATAATACTTTTATGTCATAATACTGAAAAAACACAAAAAACTAAAATACAGGTACCCATTAATTTATGAGAACTTATACCATGTATACCTGACCTTTACATTTTGTTTTCAAGATAGGTGCATATATATTATTTATCATGTTTATAATCTAACATTCCCTTACTTTTAGTTTTAGGCGAACATAACTTATTTCAAAATAATTATGCTGATGAGGGTAAATGAAAGTCAATACTGCATTTAAAGAGTTGTCATGCTATAAACATGATAAATGCCTTAATATACTGAGTTTAGTAAAACATATACTTGCAAAATCCCTAATTGATGGTGGTAACTTTTCACATAAACATGATGAAAAACAGTACCATTATGTATAGTCTATAGATCATATTAAGGCAATATTTGCAATTAATGAAATTTTCATAACCAAACATTTAAAATATATCTTTGAAGATAAAAACAATGCAAAGTCAAACAGCTTTTGGCTAAACACTACATACACATAAAAAATAAACTGTTGACACAGACTCACAGAAATATTTCTCACTTTAATGTAATTTTTATACATGTAGTAAAATGAAAATGTTGAAATCTAAATCACAAAATTTCAACATATGAACTATGCAAAACTATCAAAGTCAATGGACCATAACTGAGGGAGGTCAAACAATCTCCATAGAATTGAAATGTGCCAATGTTTAAGCAACTGTGTGTAAGCATACAAAATATCATTGACTTGCCACTAGTAGTCATGGTAGTTCCCCATAAACTGACATACTTACAAACTTATACATTGTCGTGATTGTAGGCGCCTCCACTGGAAATACAATGTACATGTAGCATGCTGAACATCTCTTTTTTTTCACTTTGGGGAAGTGTGACATAAACCAGACTGGGCAACACAATCCCCCCCCCCCCCCAAAAAAAAAATGGGTGTTCTTAGGTGAAAGGTAAACTGATCTCACATGTGATTTGCATGTGGCACCCATTGCTTGCTAATTTCATTAAAAAAAAAATCAGAATTTTCCATTTGAAAAGATAACACCATAAAGTCTAGTCATTCTAGTTATTTAAAAGATCATGTGTCCTTTACAGCATGTACAGTGAAGTCCAAATAGATTTGGAATCATTTGCATATGTGTGCAAACGCTGTTCAGTATCTGCTATCTTGATTATCATGATTATGTAAATGGTAAGAAAGCTTTTATTTCATACATTTTAAACCTGCTGATTGTGGATTTCATATCCTTTGGAAATGTTGTATGCAACATTTGTAATGACAATGTTATTCGAATGTGCCAGTGGTTCATGAAACTCAAATGTTATGTCAATATCTATACAACTTTAAACCAGTTTATTCTTACATATTTAACGTGTAGGTAAATACATGAAATATGAAATACAAAATATGATAAAAAGTCAATACAAGGTGGACATAAGACATTATTCATGTTGCATAGTAATTTATCTTTACAAAGAGTTTATAACTGAATATGTAACTGTCATATATTTTGCATGATTGGTGGTCTTGTGCTTTAGCACATAGTTTTTGCACATGTAAAGGATGTAATTGTACAATGCTAATTATTTCATAAAAACACTTCTTCATGCTTAACCACAAGACCCAGGCTTGTAAAATTACTTTCAGGCTAGTAAAATTCTTCTCTACCTGCCAACAGAATCCAACTGAAATTTTCTTAAAATTGATTTAGGACTTGTGGATTCGAAGGTTTATCATGAAGACTTGCACAACAAATATTAAAATGCATTCTAATAAATGTTCATATTTTCTTCACTTCATACGACTAAACTGTATACATATATAGCTTAGCTACATGTACATTCATGACATTTGTAGATTTCAATATTTGGCATGAAAAAAAATTCTCAACAGAGAGCTCGAGCCCAGCACAATACATATATAATAATCAATTGGAAAGTGTTTGAACTAAGAGTCTATAAACATTATAAACAAACTTTAGAATTTGAACATCCATCTTTCTTAAGTTTACAATCATTGAATCTAATGCAAAAGTATGTACATGAAATTTGTCATTTAATTTTGAAACGGTCATACATGTATGATGTATGTACATGATCAGATGTCTGACATAGTCACATGCCTTTCAAGTAAATAAACTACACATAAAGTTACTTACCCGCACAGAGGCAAAGCCTACAATCAAAGCCACCACGTCTGATAACATATGAAATGAATCTGCCACTAATGCTATTGAATTTGTTACGTAGCCCACAATAATCTCAACAAGGAAAAACGATGCCGTCATTCCCAACATTGTCAACAATCGACAGGTTTTTCCTGAGTATTTTCCCATTTTGTTCTATTTCTTGCTTTACAGTTTTAATATATTTCTTCTTTATTTTCTTGCTGCTACAGGTCTCTTTTTTTTCTTCTTATTTACCTCTGTTTTGTTAATTTCAATTGTTCACCTGAAAAGAGGGTAACCTTCATAATGAACTATCAAAATGATGTTATTTAATAATACGTTAATAAAATACAAGAAGATTGTGTCTTAGAATTTGAATGCCCAGACACAAGCTTTGCAATTTTCCAAGTTTAAAAGAGGCATTAACCTAGAATGGTAATAGGCTAACAAACTCAGACTCAGTCTGCCTGTTTCATGTGTACTTATCATGTGTAGGAGTTTAATAAAATTTGGATGAGTAAAACTTAAGTTATACATGTTATAGGTTGGAAACAAAAATATTGCAATTTTCAAAGTTATAAAGGGACATACATCATGTACATGTAACATTAGAATTGTAAGTTAATCATTGCCAATTTGAACTCTGTTTGCAAGTTTTGTTCTTAAAATTGTGTATAGAGATTTTATAAAAAAATCGCACGAGGCAGTAAGTTAATCATTGCCAAATTTGAACTCTGTTTGCAAGTTTTGGTTCTTACCATTGTGTATAGAGATTTTATAAAAAATCGCATGAGGCAGTAAGTTAATCATTGCCCAATTTGAACTCTGTTTGCAATTTTGGTTCTCACCATTGTGTATAGAGATTTTATAAAAAATCGCATGAGGCAAACTAAAGAGAAATGAAATTTGGACAGACAGAAGGAAAGACGGTAAAGGGTTACACTTAATGACCCCATTGTTTATGGCGGGTGCATTAAATAATTGAAAATATATTTGAGGAAAATTATTTGATTATACATGATGTAAAAATAGATGAATTGATATGGAAGTTTTTCTGCAGTAGCATGATCAGTGGTTCTCTCTGGGCGTTGCAGCTTCATCCATCAATACAAACTGACCATGCTGACAAACACATATGTAGCCAATAGTCATGCTAGTACTGAACATGCTGAAAGTGGCCACCAACAACCAATCAATCAACACTATTATGGAAGTTTATCCTGGTATCATATCAGAGGGACATTCAAGAATCTTTGAATATTTATCATGTTTATGATTCTGGTTAAAATGTGCCATCATCACCATATTATACATTCAAATGACATTGTAGAAAGTTCCCATAGAAAACTGTTGGATATCTATACCTGTATACTATTAAACGAGAAGACCTCATTTTGGGTGTTGCTTCTCTTCTTTCCACAATAAATTAATCAACACGCCTCTGTGTCCTATAGGTACAGTGCATAGTCGCATTTGTCATTCATTCATATGATTATTCAGATTGAGTTATTTTGGGAGAAAAACGAGAAAAAAGGCATCCGGATATTGTCCCGTCATTGGACGAAATTTTAAGTCAGATTAGACTTCCGGTTTGCGTTTTTCTGTATACTTTGAACATACATATACAAAGAATAAAGTGTATTTTCAGAATTCTATCTGCTATCATTTTCAAGTTTACTATCTACGGCGGTCACAGAGTTTATTAAATATAGAGAGTCTGTATACCATATCAATGACCACCATGGAACTTAGAATTTACTATCTACAGCGGTCACAGAGTTTATTAAATAGAGAGAGTCTGTATACTCACGTGTGTATACTATACCAATGACCACCATGAATCGATTAGTAAACTTAGAATTGAAAGTAAATACACTATATTCATAAAGTTACTGTAATGAATGTTCATAATATACAGATAAGCGCTAAAAATATTCATGTGAACTTTTGATACCTTTTCTAAAATTCTCCAGTCATTAAATCTTTTACAAAATTCATTGATTACAAAAAAAAAAGAAGATGTGGTATGATTGCCATGTTGAGACAACTCTAGATAAGCGCTAAAAATATTCATGTGAACTTTTGATACCTTTTCTAAAATTCTCCAGTCATTAAATCTTTTACAAAATTCATTGATTACAAAAAAAAAGAAGATGTGGTATGATTGCCATGTTGAGACAACTCTCCACAAGAGACCAATATGACACAGAAATTAACAACTATAGGTCACCGTACGACCTTCAACAACGAGCAAAGCCCATACTCCATACTCCATATACCGAATTGACAATGTAAAACAATTCAAACCAGAAAACTAGCGGCCTTATTTATGCACAAAAAATGAACGAAAAACGCATATGTAACACATAAACAAACGACAACCACTGAATTACAGGCTCCTTACTTAAATGTTCATAACATACTAAATGTATGTTCATATTGAAATTGATAGAAAACTTAAAATTGAGAATTTTGGAAATAATGACCTATGACTTATGATACTTTTGCTGAAATTCTCCAGTCATTCAATATTTTACAAAATTCTTCCGACAACACTTTAAATACTTTAAACTACGCTCTGAATGACCGCGATGTCGCGGGTGTGTTCTAGTAGTATATATAATGCTATAGCTAGAGATATATTTCTGAATTAAAAACCTTGTAAATAAACTAAATCTTCAATTTAAAAGTTTAACAAAAATGCATGAAATACAATGTACAATCAGGAAGTTTGAAGTGCACGTTAAAAATGTTAAAGAGAAATTGATTTTATTTCAAACAGGGCTATTTTTAGCAAAGGGAAAATCCCAATATATTGTACATAGTAAGATTGTTGACATGATAAAAATAAACATGATAAATCTTATGTCACAGAAGAACAATTTTTAAGCATTTTTGTTAAACTTTTAAATTGAAGATTTGTTTTATTTACAAGGTTTTTAATTCAGAAATATATATATCTTTAGCTATAGCATTATATACTATACATGCTATATCTAACAGTTTTCTATGGGAATTTTCTACAATGTCATTTGAATGTATAATATATATGGTGATGATGGGACATTTTAACCAGAATCATAAATAAACATGATAAATATTCAAAGATTCTTGAATGTCCCTCTGATATCTTTTGTGCCTCTTTTACAATTGTACATACATGTATAGTATTTTCTTTCAAAACTATGTTATGTGTACATGTATGTCAATTTTAACTTATCAACTTTAACATAGATCTCAATATTAAGAACAGTTAATCAACTTTCAATACTATACTTCTTTTTTCCTAGACCATTTGTAGACTTACAGCATGTACAGATTTTGCATCAAGGCAATTTACATTATTTGGATAGTCTAGCTACATGTACATATATATGTCGTGTACAAGTTGCAATTTTGTACAGGTTATAACATGTACAAAAATAGTGTACACGTTATAACTTGTATAATGCAAAAATACAAGTTATAACATGTACAAAAGTACCTCATACATGTTATAACCTGTACAAAATATAGCTTAAAAATGGTTTTAACTTGTACAAAATTTAAGATAAATCTTAATGAAGTAAAATATACATTATTTTAAATTCACCAATGCATAAAGAACAACAATAAATAGGTCAGAACGTGTCTTTTCCTGTAGAGGACAATGATCACAAAGTTTCAGAAATATATGTTTTATGACTTATGTTGGCAAAATGTGTTTTCATGTAATTGTATGTTTTTTGTAGTCCATCATGGCTTAAAAAAGTGTGACACTATTTACTTAAAGCTTGCATTTCCTCAATGACAATGACATTATATACTAGTAATTTAATCTTCCAAAAATTTTAAGAACGTTGCCTTAAAATTTTGGGTAATACTTCTCCCTCTCGTTTTATAGCATGCAAAGACTAAAACAATGTCTTATATTCTTACTCTGTAAAAGCAAGAGAGAGCTGAAATAGTTTTCATTGGTCAACGCTTCATTATCAATCTCTTTGGATCTACTACATTTTTGGCCTTCAGCATGACTTATGTAAATTTATAAAAAAAAAATTATATAAACTATAAGATCATTGCATGAGGCGGATGTCATTTTAATGTTTTAAATGTATATCCTCTACTTTGAAAGCATGTATTTGTGTCCTTTGGATGTCGTCTGCTCTTTCGTCTGGTTGTTGTCTTTTAGACACATTCCCCATTTCCATTTCCAATTTTATTTGTAGACACATTTGTCCTGGCTATCCTCTTATGTCTTTTAGTGTCAACTAGAATGAAAGTATTTTACTATTGCCCTCAAAATGGACACTCACAATTATAATTCATCAAATAAAGATATGTCCATAGATAGTCATAAGAGGATCATAAGACATGTTTTAAGATATATCTTATGACAAGTCTTAGAAATGCTTCGTAATACCGACGCCTGGACATTAACTGTATCAAAAAAGGACAAAACACACTATCATGAAGGAATAATAAAAACGTTAAGAAAATATTATTGAGGTCAATAACATCTGTTGCAATAATAGAAACATATCCTTATTTTTCGATTTTGTACAAGTTAAAACCATTTTTAAGCAATATTTTGTACAGGTTATAACATGTACGAGGTACTTTTGTACATGTTATAACTTGTATTTTTGCATTATACAAGTTATAACAGGTACAATATTTTTGTACATGTTATAACCTGTACAAAATCGCAACTTGTACACCACATATATATACGTAGTATCAAATAAAATAAATATATGTGTGTAATCTAGAACAGAAATTTCCTATGGCTAAGGACAATTTTGATTAGCATAGTGTTGCTATTCATTATACATTTTATACATGATTATAAAAAAATTACATGTACATGTACAAATGTATCATATTTTTGTACAATTGATAAGTCAAAAATGTAAGTTTAAAAAAAAAGATCTAAAAAAATAGGTTAATTATGCACCCAGCCTCACAGATATTTAGGGTTCTATGTTGAAATATGCACCCAGCCTTTCCCATTTTAACAGGGTTCTGTGTGCAAATATTGTTCTGTGTGCAAATATTTTTTTAAAGGTACACCTGCCAAGCATGTACCTACATGACCTACTATGATGTAAGCTTTTAACAACCATGACTGGCTATACAGCCCTTACAAAATAAAAAAGAAGATGTGGTATGATTGCCAATGAGACAACTGTCCACAAGACACCAAACTGACACGGACATTAACAACTATAGGTCACTATTGTACTCCATGTACTCCAAATATCATATATATGCCATGTATTGTAACCAGATAATGAACATGTAGCAATACGCATTTTAAACAATTAAACACAAAAGTACAAAAAAATGTAGGAAGAATTTAATATGGATCATTGTGAATACATAAAATGCAAAATTCATGATAATTATTCCTGTATTGTTATAAATATTTTACCCTGCAAGCTGACAACAATATAGAATGTATGCAAGATGCAACATACATGACATGTACTCAAATACTTTTCAATCACAGTATAAAGAGTATTGATCTGGTAATATAATGACCAAGACATTTCTGCAAAACTTAAATTACATGTTATAACACATAACCTCAGACAGAATTACACGTGAAGATTCTACAAAAGTAAATAAATATACATTTTAGAGACAAACAAAAATTACACAACATAATTTTTGTCTACTTTCAACAACTTTTCATGATCATTGTCCTTCATCTTCGGAACCTATAATAGATGAACAGTAAAATACAGGTCCCATCCAATATAGACTATATTAGAACATTGGTTTTCCCGTTTGAATGGTTTTGCACTAGTAATTTTGGGGCCCATTATAGCTTATATATATATCATAAATGAATATAGGGCGAACGAACCCAGGGCGAACGGACTATCAGGGCGAACGGACTATCAGGGCGAACGGACTATCAGGGCGAACAAACTCAGTGCGAACGAACCTAGGGCGAACATGTAATCAGGGTGAACGATCCCGATACCCAATCTAACGTTCGGTGTGAGCCAAGGCTCCGTGTTGAAGGCCGTACATTGACCTGTAATGGTTTAATTTTTTAGATTGTTATTTGGATGGAGAGTTGTCTCATTGGCACTCACACCACATTTTCCTATCTATATGTTCCAGATTTGGTGAGAAAAATAGTTCCCTAAATTCATTTCAAATATATACATTCTCGACTGTAGACGATAGCAGCCTCAAAACAAAAACCGAAATGCATAATTTAGACAAGTTTGAAGATAAAGACATTAAATTTGGATAACTTACCGAATGGTTTCAAATTCAAAAATTTCCAGAGCTTAAAATCAAACCAGGATGTTCCAATTCTTCAATTCCTATTTTGCACAAAAACACCTTTCATGATGAATAAATTTTAAAATATGCACCCGGCCTTTTACATTTTCAAACGTTCAGTGTGCAAAATTTTCGTGGGTTGCTACGCCGGAACAGCAATTATGTGTTGAAATTCAATGAAGAAAACGTGTCCATTGCCTCACTGCCGTGTGATTTCTCTGTTAAAAAAATATTTAATCTCAGCTACCAATAACGCACAGATTAACGAAAAACAAATGTAAAACAGCTGACTTTTGCAAATTATTGATAAATTTTAGTATCTTTCTATCAAAGAAGATGTACAGGGGAGACAACTATTCAAAAGATAAGGCTTACTGTAAATTGTGAACGTGTCGCACGCATTAAACAATTCTTGATATCAATATAGAAAATGTTTGAAATACAAATTTGGAGAAGTCACCACTACACAAAATGTTCACTTCCCTCAAAAAACAATAATCACGTTCTATAGCATTAAGTCCAAGTGTGAGACTGTCGGCATATTCAAACTATTGACCACCGGTGAGCACATGTCCTAGTTTAACCTCAGAGTTTAACCTATTCAATGGTGTTAAGAGATAACATACACTTTATCTCCCTTGGCGACTGAAACTACTATAACATATTATATGTCATATGTCATAGCAGTTTTAGTTTGAGATGACGATGAACTACATGTAGCATGCAACCCTTGCACGATCGGTTACTTGGAGATTGACATGGCTTAGCTATTAATAGACAATACTAGTTCATATAGACCTTGACCCTGACATAGAACATAGACATAGACGGCAGGTGGAAGATAGGTCCGCTGAGGTAGGACCTAAGGTATCAGGTGCCCTCGGGTATCGGGGGATTTGTCATCGATTGATTCACACGAAAATATAGTTTCCTATTTGGATCAATCTTAATACAAATTTAAATGTGACTTAATTCAAAAGAAATAAATACAATTCTTGGTTATATAATTATGCTGTAATAAACTTATTTCTTCGTTTTAAATGTAGGACTTCATGGACGTTGTATATATTGTCCGTGTTATGTATTTTTTTTGTAAGGTAAACTGAGTTTATTGGAGAGGAATTGGTTGTATTTTATGGTGTTTTTTTGCAGAACTCAGGTAAACTCCGTAATTTAAGAAAAGTACATACTATGCTATGGTATATATTATGTTGTAGTAAACTAATTTCTTCATTCTAACTGGAGGACTTCATGGACATGATGAACATTGCATATTGTAATTCAGTGGTTGTCGTTTGTTTATGTGTTACATATTTGTTTTTCGTTCATTTTTTTACATAAATAAGGCCGTTAGTTTTCTCGTTTGAATTGTTTTACATTGTATTATCGGGGCCTATATTATAGCTGACTATGCGGCATGGGCTTTGCTCATTGATGAAGGCCGTACGGTGACCTATAGTTGTTAATGTCTGTGTCATTTTGGTCTTTTGTGGATAGTTGTCTCATTGACAATTATACCACATCTTTTTTATATTGCATATATATACAGTTTATGTCATAATTTAAATGTGTTAAGATAACTTCATATGATTATTCTGTGATAGATTAATTAAAAAAAATAATCTTTATTTTAAACGTAGGACTTCGTGGCCATACTTTCATGACAGGGGTAACTTAGGTCACCACAAAAAAAACACCAACATATTTAACCATTTAACTCAAGTTAACTCAGTTCACATTATGAAATATACATGACAGTATGCGATGTACATCATGTTCATTCTTCTTCTTCTTCTTGTTATCACCTCATTATAAATATACTAGTTTTTTTAAATGCGTATCTTTTTATAAATCAAGTCTTTCATGACAAGGGTACCTGAGGTCACTTACCAAATACATGACATAAACTACTCAATTTCCATCATGTTCACGAATTCCTACATTTAGATTGAAGAAATTAGTTTATTATAGCACAATTATATGACTTTTATACGTTAGGATTATTTCTTTTATGTTTCCAAGTATCAGTGTAATTAGAGAGTAGAATAATGTATTTTTAGTTTATTTTATTTTCAGATCATATTATTACTACGCATAGGGGCACTATTTGCAAGATACCTTAAGTCCTACATAAGCGGACCTTTCTTCCACCTGCACATAGACATACAATATGTTACCAAATTATGCCTCTGACCCTGATCACGAGATTACCACACCAGTCTATATACTGACCTTTAACTACTTGTCAAAAACTTATACAATTCCCGGTCAAACCCTGCGAAAATACGATATTTATAAGAATCAAATTCTAATTAATATTGAAACAGTAGATCTAAGTGAATAGGCCTGAAATGGTTATTCATGCATGCTCAGCGAGCATGACTACAAAAATTGCAACCGCATAAAAATCATGTGATGAAATGCAGCAAGTATTAAATTACATGGATAGCGTGTACATTGTTGTAATTTTTTATGCAAACAATATTCCATAGCCGCGGCGCCTGTTCAAAATTAACGTAAAAAGCGAGTTCTAGTTCAGACAGAGTTCAGAAGGTTATCGATGTTATTCGACTCGAGGTGTTATTATCGTTTTTTAAAATTGATCTTGTTAGTTTGGCGTTCAGTGGGCTGGCAAACATGTCATGCATGTCAAGGACGACTATTAAACACTTCAGAAATAACATTATAAGCCTCAATTGACATTTAGGTTTACCGTTATTCATAACACTAGCCTAATTGAGGTTTGGTTACGTAGACAAATTCTTTATTTATTCTGGTATACAAATGTTAATCGTAACAATTAAGGGCCCTTGATTGGCAGCATAACATGTACACATAAAACAATCATGATTTGTTACAGAAAAACATTTTTATATACTAAAATTTTATATATCTTTCAAATGAGCAAAATTTGTTTGGTTACTTACTAATGAAAATTTGTCTGTAAATATTTAGGGAGCTATATTCATGATTCATGATATTATTACATGTCTAGATGTTAGACGAAATGTTGATTAATGTATGTAAAAACAATGATAATTGTAATGATTTTATGGTTCTGATCCTGCCTGGAATCAAATGTATGTGATTTTTATAGAATGAAGATAATAACATCTGTCTGAACTATTTTTTAACGTTTCATTTTACCCAAGTTTTTGCTTAACTGACTTGATAAAAAAGTTCAGCTTCACCTCCAATTATGAGTAGTCAGCTTTTTAAAAATGAAATGTATGGATGAATACCTGCATTAAGTAGTTAAGTCATATAGTTCAAACAAAATATGTTTATAACTAGAGAACAATCAATCAGAAATATTTTCATATATAATGTGTATTGACGGTGCAAAACACAAAGATTTCTTGTCCATCAGCAAACACTTTTTCCATGGATACACATTGGCTTATCTTATTGCAAATACGAGCATTGAAGCCACATTCTAATTACATATAAAATAAATTCTATAAATTATTTTCTTCTTCTTTTTTGTTTGTGTTAGTTATGATATTGTCGATCTCATTAGCGCATTAATTGTCTTCTTTTTAGCTCATCCAGGCCCGAAGGGACCATGTGAGCTTGTACCATCACTTGCAATTGGCGTCCGTCTTAGTCCGTCGTCTGTGGTCGTAAACTATTTAAATAATCTAAAAGATTAGGTAAACTACCCTCCTTTAACACTAGACTAGTTCGATAGATGAACAATCTGTTCTGTCTGTAGGACTACACTACTCAAAAGGAGGGTAGTATACCTAACCTAATAATGACTTCAATGATCAGCTAACAAGCAAAATAACCAAAGATTTTACCTTTACTTACACACTCAATGCATTTTGCTGTAACATGTTCCAATTCTGAAAGGCGTGATTAATTGCCACTGGACTTCAAATAACCGGGTGAATAATAATTCGCAAATGAACCAGTAAATATAATGCCCGTATAAATCAATAATAACTGGATATATAAGAAGTTGTGGTATGAGTGCTTATGAGACAACTCTCTATCCAAGTCTTAATTTGTAAAAGTAACCTATGCTAGGTCAAAGTACGGTCTTCAACACGGAGCCTTGGCTCACACCGCACAGCAAGCTATAAAGCCCCCCCCCCCCCCCCCAAAAAAAAAAAAAAAACCTGTGTAAAACCATTCTAACAGGAGCACCAGCGTCCTAATCTACTAGTATATAAAAAACGAGGAACGGGAAACATTTATGAACTACATCAACAAACGACAACCACCTCGAACATCAGGATCCTTTAAATAAACAAAGGTCAGAGACTAAAGATATTTAAAAAATCATGCATCTAAGACTAAATTATCAATCAGTACACATCCAATGGATTTAGTGTAAAGACGTCATAAAAAGTCAGAGAAAAACCTGACCTTGTGCAATGCCAAGATACAGGTATCGACAGATTGTAGATTCATGAATGTGTATATCTATATTACAATAATATTTAGTTTGCTTTTATTTACTGATAACAAAATCAATATTAATACCAATAAAAACAATATTCAATGATCTAATTAAAGTGTTGAATTGGTAACCTCTAGAATCGATTTGACAAAATATTTTTATTAGGATCTAGGCCTAGAATAGTTTTAAGTCTAGAGTTTCAGTCAAGCTGGGCGGGCACAGGGCGTTTGCACTTTTTTACCTGTAA